>CM034349.1:142238709-142838709 GCA_019925275.1 Mytilus edulis
CATATCCTTATTTAATGAATTATAATTGTGAGTGTCCACTTTGAAGGCAATAGTAAAATACTTTCTTTCTAGTTGACACTAAAAGACATAAGAGGATAGCCAGGATAGATGTGTCTACAAATAAAATTGGGAATTGAAATGGGGTATGTGTCTAAAAGACAACAACCCGCCCATGGAGCAGACAACATCCAAAGTCCACAAATACATGCTTTCAAAGTAGAGGATATATATTTAAGACATCAAAATGACATTCGCCTCATGCAATGATCTTATAGTTTATAAACAAAATTTGAGTTATTAATTTACATATGTCATGCTGAAGGCCAAAAATGTAGAAGAGTAGATCCAAAGATATTGATAAACAAGCGTGGTCCAATGAAAGCTATTTTAGCTCTCTCTTGCTTTTACAGAGTAAGCATATAAGACATTGTTTTAGTCTTTGCATGCTATAAAAACGAGAGGGAGGAGTATTTCCCAAAATTATTAGGAGTCGTTCTTAAATTTTATGGAAGAATTTAGTTACTGTATAGTATCTAATGTAATTGTCATTGAGAAATGCAAGCTTTTAGTGAATAGTTTCACAATTATTTAAGCCATGATGGACTGAATGAAACATACAATTACATGAAAACACATTTTGCCAACATAAGTCATGAAACATATATTTCTGAAACTTTGTGATCATTGTCCTCTACAGAAAAAGACACGTTCTGGCCTATTTATTGTTGTTCTTTATGCATTGGTGAATTTAAATGTATATTTTACTTCATTAAAATTTATTTTAAATTTTGTACAAGTTAAAACCATTTTTAAGCAATATTTTGTACAGGTTATAACATGTATGTGGTACTTTTGTACATGTTATAACTTGTATTTTTGCATTATACAAGTTACAACATGTACAATATTTTTGTACATGTTATAACCTGTACAAAATCGCAACTTGTACACGACATATATATTATAATTATTAACACATATTTCAAAGGTAATACACAAGTTCATGCTTCAACTATGTTTTGAGTGTACTCGATTCGGTTACAGTCACGTCACGCCACCACGTGTAAATACGTGTAAAAACGTGAGACTGAATACCCAAGAAGCTATAGAACAAATGATGCAAAATCATGTTTTCTGTGTGTTCCGAGGACCCTTTCTTAATCAGAAAGTGCAAGTTTTGTTTTAATATTTTTTTGACAATATTTGGTTCCAAAGAAAAATGTATAAATTCAGTGTAAGATTTAAGTTTCTAGGGACAACATCAAAAGACTGATGTGCATGATAAAGCAAAAATGGAATTCACATAGTTAAGTGTGTGGCTGCTGGTTTAAAAACAAAATCATGATCAAGTTCATAACAAAATTACTAGATTACAAAAGGAATGCAACACTAACAGAATACAGAAGGGTAATCAATGAACAAAAGACAAACAAATAAGAAACATTGATCCCGAAAAATCAGGGCTACGTCTTAGGGAAAACAGAACTTGCTTATTGCAAGGCACTCGCCGTGAACACAATTTGATATGGTGACAAGCGTTTGGTTTTGAAATTTCCTACATGAGGCATTTGCCTCAATGTAGTTACGGCCCTGTTAAAATAAAAGTGAGGTAAGATTTCCTGAGACAATATACCTCAAGTTAAATGAAGACAATTTTCAGACATTTCAAGTATATTTAAATAATATTTATACTTTTATTATTAAAAACAAATTGGGAAGTGTTTTCCGATTTTTTTGGGGAAAAAGATGAATTTATGAAGAATCTGGTGCCATCTCATACTTTCGATTAGACCTGCTGAGTTGTTTATTTTCAATACATTGCAAGTCAGGTAATTTGTTTTCAAACTGCATCAGAACAAACCATTTATTTTTGTGATTATCAAGGCTGAGTAATTTATTTTCAAAATCCTCCAGCCCCCCCCCCCCCCCTAGAATATCAAATGGTCGTCCCCTAAGATAACACAAACAGTAAACAAATTATAATCGTCTTTTAATTACCATTTTCTTTGAGAACTATTAGGCCGATATGACTGGTTGTATTGACATAATTTATTCTATGAACACAATGTGTGAGTACATTCCCTATTAAACAGTATTTTGGCAGAAAAAAATCACAGTCAATAAAAACACGGTACAATAGACCTCACCGACCCTCAACATTGAGTCTAAAACAAAAGTGAAAGACAAAATATGGTTCAGATTGTCGGATTTGTTACAGGTACAATATGTGGTGGCGTTAAACAGCTTTTTCAAGAAAGGTTAACTTGAGTTCGGTCGGTAATATACTCATGTATATAAATTTACTTACCCGTCCCCAAAAATGACATTTATTATGGCCTTTTGTACATTACATACCACCGTTAAAGGAACACCATCGTCTGGCTGAAAAAAAACCCCAGACAAAACAAATTAAATGGAGATGTCACCAAAGTCCCGAACAAAAATATTGGAATAAAGACATACCTAGGTATGGGACAAAAGTGTCCAACATAAAAAGAAGAATTAGTTCTATGAGGTTTAGCGATAAGATTTGTATGAACTGTACACAACAGGAATATTGGAATAAAGACATACTGCGGTATAGGCGGTTAAGTGCCCAACAACAATATTAGAATAAAGACACACTGCGGTATAGGCAGTTCAGTGATCAACAACAATATTGGAAAAAAGACACACTGCGGTATAGACGGTTCAGTGATCAACAACAATATTGGAATAAAGACACACTGCGGTATAGGCAGTTCAGTGAACAACAACAATATTGGAATAAAGACACACTGCGGTATAGACGGTTCAGTGATCAACAACAATATTGGAATAAAGACACACTGCGGTATAGGCAGTTCAGTGCACAACAACAATATTGGAATAAAGACACACTGCGGTATAGACGGTTCAGTGATCAACAACAATATTGGAATAAAGACACACTGCGGTATAGACGGTTCAGTGATCAACAACTATATTGGAATAAAGACACACTGCGGTATAGGCAGTTCAGTGATCAACAACAATATTGGAATAAAGACATACTGCGGTATAGACGATTTAGTGACCAACAACAATATTGGAATAAAGCCATACTGCGGTATAGGTGGTTCAGTGTCCAACAACAATATTGGAATAAAGTTTCACTGCGGTAAAGGCGGTTCAGTGCCCAACAACAATATTGGAATAGAACACACTGCGGTATAGGCAGTTCAGTGCCCAACAACGATATCGTTATTAAGACATTCTGCGGTATAGGCGCTTCAGTACCCAACAACAATGTTGAAATAAAGACACACTGCGGTATAGGCGCTTCAGTGCCCAACAACAATATTGGAATAAAGACACACTGCGGTATAGGCAGTTCAGTGCCCAACAACGATATCGTTACTAAGACATACTGCGGTATAGGTGGTTCAGTGCTTGAATAAAGACACACTGCGGTATACACGGTTTAGTGACCAACAACAATATTGGAATAAAGACATACTACGGTATAGACAGTTAAGTGCCCAGCAACAATATTGGAATAAAGACACACTGTGGTATAGACTGTTTAGTGACCAACAACAATATTGGAATAAAGACATACTGCGGTATATGCGGTTCAGTACCAAACAACAATATTGGAATATAGTCACACTGCGGTATAGGCGGTTCAGTGGTAACAACAATATTGGAATAAAAACACACTGCGGTATAGGCGGTTCAGTGCCAAACAACAATATTGGAATAAAGACACACTGCGGTATAGGCGGTTCAGTGAACAACAACAATATTGGAATAAAGTCACACTGCGGTATAGGTGGTTCAGTGCCAAACAACAATATTGGAATAGAGACACACTGCGGTATAGGCGGTTCAGTGAACAACAACAATATTGGAATAAAGACACACTGCGGTATAGGCGGTTCAGTGGTAACAACAATATTGGAATAAAGACACACTGTGGTATAGGCGGTTCACTGCCCAACAACAAAACTGGAATAAAAACACACAGCGGTATAGGCGGTTCATTTCTCATTAACAATATTGGAATAAAGCCATACTGCGGTATAGGCGGTTCAGTGACCAACAACGATATCCATATTAAGACAAACTGCGGTATAGACGGTGCAGTGATTTACAACAAAATTGGAATAAAGACACACTGCGGTTCAGGCGGTTCAGTGCCAAACAACAATATTGGAATAAAAACACACAGCGGTATAGGCGGTGCATTACCCATCAACAATATTGGAATAAAGCCATACTGCGGTATAGGCGGTGCATTACCCATCAACAATATTGGAATAAAGCCATACTGCGGTATAGCTGGTGTAGTGCCCAACAACGATATTAGAAAAAAAACACACTGCAGTATAGGCGGTAAAGTGCCCAATAACGATATTGGAATAAAGACACACTGCAGTATAGGCAGTTCAGTGCCCAACAACAATATTGGAAAAAAGACATACTGCGGTATAGGCAGTTCAGTGCCCAACAACATATTGGAATAAAGACACACTGAGGTATAGACGGTTTAGTGACCAACAACAATATTAGAATAAAGACATTCTGCGGTATAGGCAGTTCAGTGCCAAACAACATTATTGGAATAAAAACACAATGTGGTAAAGGCGGTTAAGTTCCCAACAACGATATTGGAATAAAGTCACACTGCGGTGTAAGTGGTTTAGTGCCTAACAACAATACCGGAATAAAGACACACTCCAGTATAGGCGGTTAAATGCCAAAAAACAACATTGGAATAAAGACAATATGCGGTATAGGCGGTTCAGTGCCCAACAACGATTTCGGTATTAAGACATACTGCAGTATAGGCAGTTCAGTGCCCAACAACAATATTGGAATAAAGACATAATGCGGTATAGGCGGTTTAGTGCCCAACAACGATTTCGGTATAAAGACATTCTGCGGTATAGGCAGTTCAGTGCCCAACAACTATATTGTAATAAAGGCATACTGCGGTATAGACGGTACAGTGACCAACAACAATATTGAAATAAAGACACACTGCGGTTTAGACGGTACAGTGACCAACAACAATATTGGAACAAAAACACAATGCGGTATAGGTGGTTCAATGCCCAACACCAATATTGAAATAAAGACACACTGCGGCATAGGCGGTTTAGTGCCCAACAACAATATTGGAATACAAACACACTGTGGTAAAGGCCGTTAAGGGCCAATAACGATATTGGAATAAAGACAAACTCCAGTATAGGCGGTTAAGAGCCCAACAAAGAGATTGGAACAAAGACACGCTGTGGTATAGGCGGTTCAGTGCCCAACAACAATATTGAAATAAGAACACACTGCGGTATAGACTGTTTAGTGAACAACAACAATATTGGAATAAAGACACACTGCGGTATAGGTGGTTCAGTGCCCAACAACAATATTGAAATAAAGACACACTGCGGTATAGACTGTTCAGTGATCAACAACAATATTGAAATAAAGACACACTGTGGTATAGACGGTTCAGTGATCAACAACAATATTGAAATAAAGACATACTGCGGTATAGACTGTTCAGTGATCAACAACAATATTGAAATAAAGACACACTGCGGTATAGACTGTTCAGCGCCCAACAACGATATTGAAATAAAGACACACTGTGGTATAGGTGGTGCAGTACCAAACAACAATATTGGAATAAAGACACACTGCGGTATAGGCGGTTCAGTGCACAACAACAATATTGGAATAAAGACACACTGCGGTATAGGCGGTTCAGTGCCTAACAACAATATTGGATTAAAGACACACTGCGGTATAGGCGGTTCAGTGCCCAACAACAATATTGGAATAAAACACACTGCGGTATAGACTGTTCAGTGCTTAACAACGATATTGAAATAAAGACACACTGCGGTATAGGCGCTTCAGTGCCCAACAACAATATTAGAATAAAGTCACACTGCGGAAAATAAGTAGATTTTGGAATAATATACTCGGTAAACATTACAAAACGGACCACCTAACTTTCATCGTTAAGGGTATATTTTCAAACATTTCAAAACGGACCAAGTTCCCTTCAGTTTTAAGGGTATTTGTTCAAACATTACAAACGGATTACTTTTATAAATTGTTACTTGGATGGAGACTTGTCTCATTAGCACTCATACTGGGGGGCAAGGGGTTTAACTGTTATGCTGTTATGGGGAATTTTAATTCTTTGTTATCTGTTATTCTGAAAATATATTTACTGTATAGCTGTTATTGTCTTATTCTTTGTTAGCTGTTATAGGACTATTATCTATTTTGTTATCTGTTATTGTGAGAATATATTTGCTGTTAACTGTTATTGAAAATTGGAATGTTAGCATTTTGACAGCCAATCTTCCGTAGAAATTGAGGATAACTGAAAATTGTGATTTGAATGGATAATAGTCTCATTGGCACGCTTACCACATCTTCTTACAATGTATATCTATTGGGGTCTTTCTACTGGTAATATCGGGTGGCCCTATGAAGAAGAATTTCAGTAACATGCATCACATAAACATATAAAATCAATTGGACCCAGGACCATTCCAGTATATTTTATTATTATACTTTGTAATAAATTCCATTGTCTGTGAACATGTAGCATTTTGTACAAATTATAATTCACTTATTACTTGTACAATAACTTATAGTATGGATTTTGTTATAAAAAAAAGTATTGGTACACCCTTTAGATTTTTTTATTCAATGACAACATAATAATCTTTATGTTGTACATACTATTACACCACTGTCCCTGATTAGGGGAGGATTGGACACCAACTAGCATGCTAAAGTTGACGCAGTCACATTCTGTATGTGCCTATTTCCAAGTCAGGAGCCTGGATTCAGTGGTTGTATTTTGTTACTGTGTTATTAAGTGTGTTTTAACTGCTTCACATGGCGAAAATTGAAGCTCAGAAACCATTGATTCAAATACAGATGTGTCTTCAGTTTAATTTTTCGACAAATACCCTTTTTAAAATCCTACAGCTTCTCCAATGCTGTACCCAAATTTTCCATATTCTATAATTTCACATAAGATACATGATTGGTGTTTCACTTGGTGTCATCCAAATTTTCACTAGGTCCAATTTCTATTACATTATCAGAATTGTCACTTGAGTCAATGTCTATTGTCAGAATAACCATAACTGGCATGCGTGTTTCAGTTACATGTCCTGTCTCCACTGATCTGGGTATTTTTGTATTTTATAAGTAAGTTTTATCATGAGGTTATTAAATAAAAAAAATATATTGTGCATCAATGTTTGTTTTTATTACTTGTAAAGTATATATATTGCTTTTCAGAAGAAAAAAATCTAAAAATCAAATTAATAATAAAGTGTCACTGGCTGCACTATTTTCAAAAATTAAATAAAAAAACCTAAATCATTAAAAATTGATCTCTCGAAAGCCCTAGATTAAAAATATCCCTATATCAAAAACAGAAACTAGTAATTTCGTTCAGAAAAATTCAACATCCATACTATAACTTATTGTACAAGTTAATGAAAAAAATCAACAAAGGCAGAACTGCCTCAACGGCCGAAACGTCTTGTTTACACAAATTACAAATTTTTAGGTCCATACCACAAGTTATATACTAAGATCTACGAGTCATCTACTGGATTGGTCCTGGACAGATTTATTTTCATATTTCATTTACTGTTATCTGTTATCATCCCTTTTCAATTCCTTGTTATCTGTTTTTCACCAAATCAATTCACTGTTATGCTGTTATGGGGACCCCCCTTGCCCCCCCATACTACATCTTCCTATATCTACCTTACCTTCAGTTTTAAGAGTATATGTTCAAACATTACAAAATGGACCACCTTACCTTCAGTCTTAAAGGTATGTGTTCAAATATTACAAAAACGGACCACCTTACCTTCAGTGTTAAGGGTATGTGTACACATTTGTCATCCCATCTTAATATTAACTGATCCATAACATTAACATTGTATACAAATCAAAGTAAAAATGATTTTACTATTATTATATACTTGTAACAGTGACAATAAATACAAAACTCTAGAGACACTCGACAAAATGAACATGCCAGCATGATCTGTAATGTATATGTTAGCTGCTCAAAGGAAAATATCATCCTAAAGCTTAATTTTGATTGTGTCAGCCATAATGGCATTTTTATATCATAGACATCTTAAGGGCAACAATAGCCATTATGTTTACATCTAGAGGGCAACAGTAGACATTGTGTTTACAAAGGTTTATTATTTATAATTTCATTCAAATCTACTTTCAGCAAATTGCAGCTCCATCAAAGCTTATACATTATTTATGTTGCTTTGATGATGATGATGATGATGATGATGATGATGATGATGATGATGATGATGATGATGATGATGATGATGATGATGATGATGATGATGATGATGATGATGATGATGATGATGATGATGATGATGATGATGATGATGATGATGATGATGATGATGATGATGATGATGATGATGATGATGATGATGATGATGATGATGATGATGATGATGATGATGATGATGATGATGATGATGATGATGATGATGATGATGATGGTGATGATGATGATGGTGATGATGATGGTGATGGTGATGGTGATGGTGATGGTGATGGTGATGGTGATGGTGATGGTGATGGTGATGGTGATGGTGATGGTGATGATGATGATGATGATGATGATGATGATGATGATGATGATGATGATGATGATGATGATGATGATGATGATGATGATGATATGATGATGATGATGATGATGATGATGATGATGATGATGATGATGATGATGATGATGATGATGATGATGATGATGATGATGATGATGATGATGATGATGATGATGATGATGATGATGATGATGATGATGATGATGATGATGATGATGATGATGATGATGATGATGATGATGATGAATGATGATGATGATGATGATGATGATGATGATGATGATGATGATGATGATGATGCGTACACAATATTACGTTATCAGTCAAAAACGCTGTAAAAACCATCTGTCAGAGAAAGACAGTTATACGAATATAAACAGTCTGTCTAAAAAGGACAGACAATTCAGATAACCCACGACGGTGCACGAATATAGACAGTCTATTTAAGAAAGACAGGCAACAGATAACTTTCGAAGGTGTACAAATATAAACCATCTCAGTCAGAAAAAAACAGACAACAGGTAACTCACGAGGGTGCAAGAATATAAACCGTGATTCAGAGAAAGACAGACACCAAATAACTAACGAGGGTACACGAATATAAACCGTAAGTCAGAGAATGATAGACATCAGATAACTCATGAGGGTGCACGAATATAAACCATTTATTAAAGAAAGACAGGCAACAAATAACTTTCGAGGGTGTACAAATATAAACCATCTCAGTCAGAGAAAAACAGACACCAGATAACTTACGAGAGTGCACGAATACAAACCGTCTGTTAGAGAAAGACAGATACTTTACAATCAAATTATTCCTGATGGTTTCTACAAAGAACATTCCAACGAACCTATACATCTTGTCGCTTTACAAACAATTTGTTCTTAATCAGACTCAAGGTTTCACAAACATATGATAGCTTTCTCAACTCCTGACGGCTTTTTATGTACTTGGTAAATGGTCACTCAGGGGTTTCTTTTCACCAATCTATGGAGTTTGCGTGACGGATGCAAATGTTGATGACGACATATAAAGTTATACTACTTCTGTATTTGTATTTCTGAACACATTTCTGGAGAATGCTGTTTGTTTGGAAGATCAAGAAATAATCAAAAGTGAAGTAATTATAAGAAAAAGAGAAAAACATTTCAACGGCTTTCCTGAATAATGTAACGGGCCTACCTGCTCCTTATTTTGTAATCTGATACTACATTCTGCCATGATAATGTAACGGGCTTACCTCCTCCTTATTTTGTAATCTGATACTACATTCTGCCATGATAGATTTCAATTACAATATATCTGCCATAAAAGTTTAATTGAGAAATTAATAATTAATTATATTTCAATTTTATACTGAGTGTAATCAATCTCGGGCATTTTTTTGGTCTTATCATAAATGAAAAACTATAATACATAAATACTGTGATGATTTTCCCGGTCGTGCTCTGGAGTCCGTTATAAATATCGTCCTTGCAAGAAACATTTAGAATCGATCAGTCTACATTTTACAATAGATATTTGTTTGCATATTTTGATATGATTTATTTTACTGATTTAAGAATATGTTTTCATTATGTGAAAATCAAGCACAATTCCTACTGTTAGGGGTTTAGTATCATACCAAAGGCATCATAAAATATATATAAGAATAACATAGGTTTGAGGTTCAGATAGCAAATGATTTTTAACATCAAACTCAAAATTCAGAATCTGGTCCCCCTTATCTTATTCATAGTACACCGTCGTTCTAGAATATCACTTCTAATAATTCAATATATTTAACTTATGACTGGCCCTACAGCGATTGTGACTAGTATTTGATTAGTCTGTGACCGATATGTTAATGAATTGAGAATTTGATGAAATATCTTACAATTTTCTTGATACAAAAGAAAGATAACTCTAGTAGGACTTATTAACTGTCTTATTTTCTTATGATATTTCGGGCATCTTGAACTCATTGCTTAACAGTTATCGGTTCTGATTGGTTGTCTGGTGATGTGTCTAAGGTTTACCCGCATTGGCTTGAAGTACTATACACTTGAGAACATGTCTCTTTTAGGTGAAGGTATCAATAGTATATAGAAGATAAGAAATAAAAAAAACCCAGTATGGTTATTCCAGACCCAATCATCAATTAGCGCTTCATGTTGACGTAATTAATGATATTGTGAAGCACTCCATACCTTGTGTGGAAAGAATAAACTTATCCAGTATTAACAAAAAACATAAAAGGTGCAATAATTATGTTTTCCCATTTTACCAAACTAAAATATCTAAAATAACAGTTCACTTTTGATTGGTTTAGTGTAACAACATTTGTCATTTCTAGCAGTCTAAGAAAAGCATGATTTTGTAGAATGCCAAACTATTGGACATTCAAAAGAATGTAGGACCTCAGCAGCATAAGTGTTGATAATTGCATAGAAACACATGTTATGCTTGTTGTCGAACTTGCGATATTTATTTCGCGACAACGAGACATAACAATCCTAGATTCCGGCGACGACAGCGTCAGCATTTAGGCTCAGTCTGGTGTTAAATTTTGGACATCAATAACTTTGTCAAACATCAAACATACATGGAATTTTATGAAATGGGGACAGAAGCTTCTTTTAATGACCACAATATAGTATCCAGGGAAAAACAGTTGACTTCCTATTTTGTTTCAGTCATTATTAACTTTGTCAAACTTTTTCAAAATTTATAAAATTTAAACAGAAGCTTGGTTATTACCAAAGATCGTATCCAGCAGAATTTTGCAAAAAAATGTTTTCATTTTCCCGTATTTTACTGATAAATGGATTGTTTTCAGTTTACACTAGTCTTATGCTCAGTCTGAAGTTAAAGTTTTTAAGTCACCAATATCTTGGTCAGTTTCACGGAAATTTATGAATTGGTCAAAGTTTCACGGAAATTTATGAAATTTGGACAGAAGCTTGTTTCTGATAAAAGTATCTAGGGCCAAAGTTTTGAGACATTTTTCTACTTTTTCCGAATTTTACTGATAAATGCACTTAGTTTATGTTTAACTGTTAGCATGAAGATATAGTGTGGTTAAAGATTTTGCACAGGAATTTCTCTGTCAAACCTTCATAGAATTATATGAAACGTTGGCAGTAGCTTTTAAACGATTAAGAGATAATGTCGGAAAAAAACCTTTGAAAACAAATCTTATTTTTCATTTTTAGTATTGTTTTTGATAGATGGATTTCATTTTTTACAGGTAACATTCAAAGACATTCTGGGATAATAAAAAAAAAAGATACATGGTCATTTTGTTAACCTTCATGGATTGTTATATCTCCAAGACCAAAAAAAAGCATCTTATCAAAAAGTTGACTATTTTTTTTTTTGATTCAGTATTTTACGGATAAATGCAATCACTTTTGAAATCAACATTACAATTACACTGATAGCGGCAATCACAGGCGAGACACAGGTTTCCGTGGAACCCCTTATAATTTGGTTAAATAAAAGAACAGAGTTTGAATATCCCCTGTATTGCACATATTTTATATGTCCAATGCCATTAACTAAGATAACCTTTTACTTTTTTGTTGTTCTTTAAAATTTTCTCTTATCATATATATAAATACATTTAATTCTATTGTGCACCTTATAAGTTCTATTTTGTTAGTTTCTCCAATTTAATTTTTGAGTACTATTTATGTATATTGAAACGCCTCTTAAACAGCTTATTAGTATCTTTTTTTTTAACATTCTTTAACTTTTACATTAAAGACTTTCAACATAAAATCAACGGCCAGTAAAGCAGGAAAGACATTTCAGCGTGTGTACTTTTGTTGAGGTACTGGTTATCCTTTATACTTATAGCTTATAACAACTCCATGATAGTTCATTTAATTGTGCATGTTATGTTTACATAATAAAAGGAACTTAAAGATACACTTTTTGTCTGTCATATGTAGGTTTAATGTGCTTTTGTATTTTTGTCCATCTGATGAGTTAAGCCTTTTTCAACTGATTTTTATAGTTCGTTCTTATGTTGTACTGATTTACCACTGTTCCAGGTTAAGGGTAGGGTTGGGATCCCGCTAACATGTTTAACCCCGCCACATTATTTATGTATGTGCCTGTCCCAAGTCAGGAGCCTGTAATTCAGTGGTTGTCGTTTGTTTATGTGTTACATATTTGTTTTTCGTTCATTTTTTTTTTACATAAATAAGGCCGTTAGTTTTCTCGTTTGAATTGTTTTACATTGTCTTATCGGGGCCTATTATAGCTGACTATGCCGTATTTGCTTTGCTTATTGTTGAAGGCCGTACGGTGCCCTATAGTTGTTAATGTCTGTGTCATTTTGGTCTTTTGTGGATAGTTGTCTCATTGGCAATCATACCACATCTTCTTTTTTATATTTGTAAACTACTGGTTTAACCTACAGCTTATACGAGCATTCACGCATCTTTGTTATAATCATGCTTATATCATGCTGATATCTTCACCATACAATAATTTCTCTATATTGGCTGCAAAAAACGATCTTGTTTCGAAAACTCAACATTCATCAACGAACCAAAACTAGAGGCTCTAACGAGCCTGTGTCGCTCACCTTGGTCTTGTGCATATTAAACAATGGACACGGATACATTCATGACATAATTGTGTTTTGGTGATAGTGATGTGTTTGTAGATCTTACTTTACTGAACATTCTTGTTGCTACAATTATCTCTATCTATAATGAACTTCTAATGAACAGTAATTACAGTGGAAAATATTTTCTAAAAATTTACAAAAATTTATGAAAAATGTTAAAAATTAACTATAAAGGGCAATAACTTCTTAAGGAGTCAATTGACTATTTTGGTCATGTAAAACTTATTTGTAGATCTTATTTTGCTGAACGTTATTGTTGTATACAGTTTATCTCTATCTATAATAATATTCAAGATAATATTAACAAAAAACGGCAAAATTTCCTTAAAATTACCAATTCAGGACAGTAACCTAACAACGGGTTGTCCGATCCATGTGATAACATCAGGGCAGATAGATCTTGACCTGATAAACAATTAAACCCTGTCAGATTTTCTCTTAATGCTTCGGTTTTTGAGTTATAAGCCAAAAACTGCATTTTACCCCTATGTTCTATTATTAGTCGTGGCAGCCATTTTGGTTGATTGGCCAGGTCACGCCACCCATTTTTTAAACAAGTTACCCCAATGATGATTGTGGCCAAGTTTAGTTTAATTTGGCCCAGTAGTTTCAGAGGAGAAGATTTTTGTAAAAGATTACTAAGATTTACGAAAAAATGGTTAAAAATTGACTATAAAGGGCAATAACTCCTTCAGGGGTCAACCTACCATTTTAGTCATGCTGACTTATTTGTAAATCTTACTTTGCTGAACATTATTGCTGTTTACAGTTTATCTCTATCTATAATAATATTCAAGATAATAACCAAAAACAGCAAAATTTCCTTAAAATTACCAATTCAGGGGCAGCAAACCAACAACAGGTTGTCCGATTCATCTGAAAATTTCAGGAAAGATAGATCTTGACCTGATAAACACTTTTACCGCTGTCAGATTTGCTCTAAATGCTTTGGTTTTTGAGTTATAATCCAAAAACTGCATTTTACCCCTATGTTCTATTTTTAGCCATGGCGGCCATCTTGGTTGATTGGCCGGGTCACGCCACACATTTTTTTAAACTAGATACCCCAATGATGATTGTGGCCAAGTTTGGTTAAATTTGGCCAAGTAGTTTCAGAGGAGAAGATTTTTGTAAAAGTTAACGACGACGGACGACGACGACGACGGACGACGGACGCCAAGTGATGGGAAAAGCTCACTTGGCCCTTCGGGCTAAAAAATGAGGTCAAAGTTGGATGAACCTTATTATCGGCTTTACATGGGAAACTCCACACTAAAATTTACGACAAAGGGACCATGGTTCGTCCCCTATTGTTAATTTTCCCCTTTCGAATGGTGATGTTCCTTTGGCTCTATCTTACGGTATTTATATTTCACAACTCGTTCGCTATGCCCGTGTCTGTTGTGACGTTTTTGATTTTAGCTAACGTAGTCTATGCATAACGGGTAAATCATTAAGCAATGGATTTCGTTACCAGAAATTACTTAAAACCTTTACTAAATCTCTCCCATAGACATAAAGATTTGGTTTTGAAATTTGGTTGTTCCTTTAAAAAAAACTTATCTCATATAACCTCCCTGTTTAAATGGAGTAGCACATCCTCATTTTTACGGAAATGTTGTTGACCATGCCCGGAAATTTATAAACGAGTCGATCATTTAATTCAACTTATTTTCAAAGGTTATCAATTCAACACTATAATTAGATCATTGAGTATTGTTTTTATTGGTATAAATATTGATTTTGTTATCAGTAAATTAAAAGATAACTAAATATCATTGTTATTATAGGATTAAACAAATTTTTTTCTAGAGGTCATTGACGTGTAAACCGAAGACTTTTATGTAAAGTTTGTGAGCAAGAGCCCCGGTTGACACATCAATAACCTCTAGAAAAAAGGTTTTTAATCCTTATAATTCTTAAGCCAAATATTCGCGATTTTTATTAACATTTTTTTGTGTAAAGGCTACTAGAATTACCATCACATGCCTCACAACTGACAGGTCGTAACTAAGGAGTTGGCCGCCATATTTACTTTCTAAAATCCATCAATGTTCTATAAATGTTCTATAAATGTAACGGAAATCAAAATAGAATAACACCTCCATAAAAAACTTCATTTTAATGAGATATTTTTTCACTGTGTATTTTTTATTCGTGTTATGCCATGACGTAAATTCGCCAAATCATTCATGAAATTTCGCGGAATTTTAATTACATTTCATTTTAATACATTTCTCGGAGCTTTAGAGCATTTATTTTATTACTTCTTTTTGTAATATATGCATTAAAATAGACACAACTGTTATGCATTTGTTTTGTAATCTCAATTTGGTGAAAATCCTAGTATCCCTGCAAGAATGTGTATCGTGCATGAATAGATTACGAAAGTAGTTTCGGAAACATGGTTTTACGAAGTGTAAACCAAGAGAAAAAATCTTATTAACCAATCCAATTCAAGTATTTAGAGATGCAAATCATATAAGAATTATATACACATACACATTCATGGATCTACAATCTGTATCTTGGCATTGCACAAGGACTGTTTGTGACGTTTTTACACTAAATTCATTGGATGTTGGATGTGTACTGAGTGATAGTTTTGTCTTAGGTGCATGCCTTTTTTATTAGTTGTTAGTGACTTTGGACTAGCTGTAAGTAACTGCGAGTACTCTCAGATCTGTACCTAGTGGTTTTTTTTGTAAGGGGTATACAAGTACCCGGCCACGTCCACTCTGTGTAGTAATTCTATGTGTATCCATCTGATGATTTAAGCCTTCTTTAACTGATTTTTATAGTTCGTTCTTATGTTGTACTATTACTTCTATGTCCTAGGTTAGGGGAGGGTTCGGATCGCGCTTACATGTTAAACCCCGCCATTTTCTGTACTTATGTGCCTATCCCTAGTCAGGCGACTGTAATTCAGTGTTTGACGTTTGTTGATTTGTTGCATATTTGTTTTTTGTTAATTTTTATGCTCCATTTATGGGCATTTTGTTTTATGGTATGTCCGTCCGTTCGTCCCCTTTCAGGTTAAAGTTGTTGGTCGAGGTAGTTTTTGATGAAGTTGAAATCCAATCAACTTGAAACTTAGTACATATGTTCCCTATGATATGATCTTTCTAATTTTCCGAATTAGAGATTTTCCCCCATTTTCATGTTCTACTGAACATCGAGATGATAGTGCGGATGAGGCATCCGTGTACTGAGGGCACATTCTTATTTGTACATAATTTTGACTTGTTTTACATTTGTCCTTTCCGGGCCTTCTATAATAGCTGACTACGCTGTAACGGTTTTGCTCATTGTTGAAGGCCGTACGGTAACCTATTGTTGCTAATTTCTGTGTTATTTGGTCTTTTGTGGAGAGTTGTCTCATTAACAATCATACCACATCTTCGTTTTATATAACATAAAACTAATTACTATAAATAATTATTATTTTTCGATACATATGCACATATAAGGCTATACAAACTGTCAATACCTGTATCATGGCATTGCACAATATCATAATATTCTCTGACTGATGATGCCGTCTTTAACTAAATCCATTGGATGTTGGATGTGTACTGATTGGTTGATTGATTGATTGCTGTTTTAACGCCACTTTTAGCACTATTGTGCTATTTAGTGGGGGATAGTTTTTATTGATGTAACTGGATGACAGTTTCGAACTACAACTGTATATGTTGAAACAAAATTAATCTATTATCAACAGATTGAGTACAAAGAATTATATACACAATGGTGAATTTAACATTAAATTTAAAATCTTCTAAATGATTTGTAACTTGCCTTTGACCCTATATGTTACAAGCATGATCATATCAATATAACTTATAACTCATTCCTATTCTATTATATATCCTCAGATATCACAGTTAATTTCTTGGAATGTTCATTTATCAAACTTACTATATCACTGTGACCTTTTTCAGAAGCAATCGTTACAGGCGACCAACCAATAATGTCACATTTGTTATAATCTGCTCCTATGTCGAACAACATCCTTACTATTTCTGTATGTCCCTTACTACAAGCACTCTTTACAGGTGACCAACCATCATTGTTACATTTATTATAATCTGCTCCTATGTCTAACAACATCCTTACTATTTCTGTATGTCCCTTACTACAAGCATTCATTACAGGTGACAAACCATTATTGTCACATTTATTATAATCTGCTCCTATATCTAACAACATCCTTACTATTTCTGTATGTCCCTCACTACAAGCACTCTTTACAGGTGACCAACCATCATTGTCACATTTATTATAATCTGCTCCTATGTCTAACAACATCCTTACTATTTCTGTATGTCCCTTACTACAAGCAATCTTTACAGGTGACCAACCATTATTGTCACATTTATTATAATCTGCTCCTATGTCTAACAACATCCTTACTATTTCTGTATGTCCCTCACTACAAGCACTCTTTACAGGTGACCAACCATCATTGTCACATTTATCATAATCTGCCCCTATGTCTAACAACATCCTTACTATTTCTGTATGTCCCTTACTACAAGCATTCATTACAGGTGACAAACCATTATTGTCACATTTATTATAATCTGCTCCTATGTCTAACAACATCCTTACTATTTCTGTATGTCCCTTACTACAAGCATTCATTACAGGTGACAAACCATTATTGTCACATTTATTATAATCTGCTCCTATGTCTAACAACATCCTTACTATTTCTGTATGTCCCTCACTACAAGCACTCTTTACAGGTGACCAACCATCATTGTCACATTTATTATAATCTGCTCCTATGTCTAACAACATCCTTACTATTTCTGTATGTCCCTTACCACAAGCAATCTTTACAGGTGACCAACCATTATTGTCACATTTATTATAATCTGCTCCTATGTCTAACAACATCCTTACTATTTCTGTATGTCCCTTACTACAAGCAATCTTTACAGGTGACCAACCTTCATCATTGTCACATTTATTATAATCTGCTCCTATGTCTAACAACATCCTTACTATTTCTGTATGTCCCTTAATACAAGCACTATTTACAGGTGACCAACCATCATTGTTACATTTATTATAACCTGCTCCTTTGTCTAACAACATCCTTACTGTTTCTGTATGTCCCTCATTACAAGCAATCTTTACAGGTGACCAACCTTTATCATTGTCACATTTATTATAATCTGCTCCTATGTCTAACAACATCCTTACTATTTCTGTATGTCCATATCTACAAGCATACATTACAGGTGACCAACCATCATTGTCACATTTATTATAATCTGCTCCTATGTCTAACAACATCCTTACTATTTCTGTATGTCCCTTACTACAAGCATACATTACAGGTGACAAACCATTATTGTCACATTTATTATAATCCGCTCCTATGTCTAACAACATCCTTACTATTTCTGTATGTCCCTCACCACAAGCAATCTTTACAGGTGACAAACCATTATTGTCACATTTATTATAATCTGCTCCTATGTCTAACAACATCCTTACTATTTCTGTATGTCCCTTACTAAAAGCATTCATTACAGGTGACCAACCATCATTGTCACATTTATTATAATCTGCTCCTATGTCTAACAACATCCTTACTATTTCTGTATGTCCCTTACTACAAGCACTCTTTACAGGTGACCAACCTTTATTGTTACATTTATTATAATCTGCCCCTATGTCTAACAACATCCTTACTATTTCTGTATGTCCATTACAACAAGCATGCATTACAGGTGACCAACCATTACTGTCACATTTATTATAATCTGCTCCTATGTCTAACAACATCCTTACTATTTCTGTATGTCCCTTACTACAAGCAATCTTTACAGGTGACCAACCTTCATCATTGTCACATTTATTATAATCTGCTCCTATGTCTAACAACATCCTTACTATTTCTGTATGTCCCTTAATACAAGCACTATTTACAGGTGACCAACCATCATTGTTACATTTATTATAACCTGCTCCTTTGTCTAACAACATCCTTACTGTTTCTGTATGTCCCTCATTACAAGCAATCTTTACAGGTGACCAACCTTTATCATTGTCACATTTATTATAATCTGCTCCTATGTCTAACAACATCCTTACTATTTCTGTATGTCCATATCTACAAGCATACATTACAGGTGACCAACCTTCATTGTCACATTTATTATAATCTGCTCCTATGTCTAACAACATCCTTACTATTTCTGTATGTCCCTTACTACAAGCATGCATTACAGGTGACCAACCATTACTGTCACATTTATTATAATCTGCCCTATGTCTAACAACATCCTTACTATTTCTGTATGTCCATTACTACAAGCATGCATTACAGGTGACCAACCATTACTGTCACATTTATTATAATCTGCTCCTATGTCTAACAAAATCCTTACTATTTCTGTATGTCCCTTACTACAAGCATTCATTACAGGTGACCAACCTTCATTGTCACATTTATTATAATCTGCTCCTATGTCTAACAACATCCTTACTATTTCTGTAGGTCCCTTACTACAAGCAATCTTTACAGGTGACCAACCATCATTGTCACATTTATTATAATCTGCTCCTATGTCTAACAACATCCTTACTATTTCTGTATGTCCCTTACTACAAGCACTATTTACAGGTGACCAACCTTCATTGTTACATTTATTATAATCTGCCCCTATGTCTAACAACATCCTTACTATTTCTGTATGTCCATTACTACAAGCATGCATTACAGGTGACCAACCATTATAGTCACATTTGTTATAATCTGCTCCTATGTCCAACAACATCCTTACTATTTCTGTCAAACCTGTATGTGATGCTGTGTGCAATGGCGTTATCTCAATATTTGTACACTTATTAACATCAACACCGTGATTAAAACACCAATGAATCAAAGGAATATCACCTATGAAACATAACCATGATAACACTGACATATGTAGAGCAGTATTGCTACTATATACATCACAGGTGTGTGCTAATTTTATCTGGTAAGAAACATCAAGTTTATTCAAACAAATTAGAAATCTCGGTCTAAATTGAGGTATACTCATATTTATGTTACAAAACACATTTTTGACTTGACCTTTTGACCAGTCACCAATTATTCTTTGTATGTACATTTCATGATATTTAGGAGGCACAATTGTTATAAACTTATCCACATTATCTTGTCTTTCCAGTAGAAATCTTTCCTTGATCAAACTACTATGTGCATTCTCTATCAAGCATTGACACATTTTCTGTCCAAAGTAGTACACTAGAAAGTCAAATATTCTATCATGAATAGTTTTGTAAATGTTTTGTTCTTTTTTCAGAAAAGTATGTATAAATGAGTTCAGTTCATCCTGTAAAGTAAAACCTTGATGTTCCTCTATCCAGTCTACATGCCTCACATGTGTTCTCAATGATGGTTCTTGTTTCTTCATTCACATCCTCTGTTAATATATCTTCCTTTAAATTGTTGTTAAACATGACACACAAAGCCAAAGCACAGTATTTACTAGAAAATCCTTTTGTCTGTAGTTTGTCAATCTCTGCTTCATAAACTGTAAATGGGTTCTGGAAAAAATCTGTGATATTAAGTGCAGGATTTTCATGATATAATTTACATAAAAGTGGGAAACAATCATATAAATCATAATAATCTATAATCTCAGGAGCTTTAGTTTTCAGATACAACTCAGCTATAAACACCTTTTCAGCTTTTGTCAAGCACATGCTTTCTGATAACAGGTTACATACACATGATTTGAAAACTGATAAACATTCAAATTTGTCATCCTGATACACTTGTAATCGACATGCTACAATTATCTTGGCAAGCTTATTTGAAAGGATTTTTTTAATTCTCTCCATGACAGGTTCCCATACTTTCATGTCAGTCTGGTTTAAAGAATAGTTTCCACATAAATCATCGATAACAAACAATGTTTTCTGTTTTGGGTTATAAAACTTGACAATGTCACCTGGATCTGTCACTAAAAGTACATCGTACCCTTCATCTGACATCTGTAAAGCTACATGTCGGAGTGTGGCCGTCTTCCCTACGCCAGAACTAGCAGCGATAGTTACACAGCTATTCTCCTTTATGCATTTCAGTACATGTCTCGTAGCTTCTGTTGTTATAAACATCTTATTATTGTCCTTCCACTCCACAAGGTTCTCATTAATTTGTGCTAAAAAATGAATAATAAAATATTATTCTGCAGTTCAAGTATTTGGTTATTGTCTGAATTTTGATTTTTCACCACAAACACGAGTTTACTAGTTTCAAATAATTTAACTAATTTTGAGCGTTTTATTGAAGTAAAGAGGCAGAATCATTGTCTCTAATTATATAGACATTGACCTCTAGACCTCTTTTGATTTTGATTTTTGATGTAGTTGGGTTGTTGTCACTTTAAATGACCTCAATGTCTTTTTCTCACTGATCTATAATCTTTTTTATTGCTATTTGAAGATCGATTGCATCAATCAGTGCAACCACTTTAACTGTTTTGCTTAAAACTAGTTTTAGCGACATATTCGTTTGACTAAAAATTCAAAAATTCTCTGTTTTTTTTGTTTCTGATGTTGTTTGCTTGCTATCTCATTAATATATGTCCCAATTCTTTCATTCATTTTGTTAAGTTTATAAGAAGTCGAGATATTATAAGAGAGCTACCATTTAATTTTTTTGAAAATGCAAGTAGTAGAGAACTTTTCACAGTTTTAATTTATCATTGTTACTATAAATATACTTTTTATTTTAGTCAGTAGTATTTGTCTTCCTGCACTATATCCCGGGAGGGGGGCGGGAGGGGGGGGGGGGGGGTACTCCCTATATTTGTAGTGGTATGAGTGTGCCGCAAAACAGGGCCCCTTTTTCATGCCCTGATGGTTAGAACAGGGTCAATTTTTCATGTCCTGCTGGTTAGAACAGGGTCGCTTTTTCATGCCCTGCTGGTGAGAACAGGTCTTTTTTTAAAACAAAGTATTTGTCTAGAACAGGATCACTTATTCAACTGTTTAGAAGCAAAAAGAGTTGATCAGAAATCTTTTGTTTTGCTTTATCCTTAATCCTTGGTCAATTTGTAGTACAAAGAAGCGTGTCTAGAACAGGGTATACATTTTCTGAGCGTGTCTAGAACAAGGTATGTTTTTCAATATTTCTGTTTAGAACAGGGTATGGTTTTCAATGTTTACTGTTTAGAACAGGGTATGATTTGGCAAGTGTTGTCGGCACAGTTATACCCGAAAAGATTGTCAGTAGCTCCCCCCTGGTACTATATATGTGCTCTTGTATGCAGTGTAGTATTTGTTTGCTCTATCACCCTTCTGTTTATGTATTAGTATCTTTAAAAAATTGGGTTTTCTTATATATTTAACATTTGCATAGTAAATAAATGGGGACTGTGTCCATGGGACACAGATGATGCCCCTGCTTGCACATCATATAAAGTTATAAAGGGACATAACTGAAGAAAGGTAAAAGTGACGCTACCCAAATTTGTACTTGAAATGTGTTTTGTGGGTTTTGTGGTAAAAGTGTTGTGTAAAGTTTCATAACATTTGGTTGAGGCAAACTTAAGTTAGAGAACAGAAACGAAAAATTCAGCAGATTTTCCATTTTTAAAGGGGCATGACTCTAGAACAGTTATTTAGACACCACCAAAATTCAAACTTGATCTGTGTTTTGTGGTCATAAGCATTGTGTACAGGTTTTATATGCATTTGGTTGAGGCAAATTAAAGTTAGAGAATGGGAACCAGCTTTGGGCATACGGACATACAGACGGACAAAGGTAAAACTGTATGCCCCCTCCGCTACAAGGGGGGATAAAATTCAGATATAGTTTGAAATATATCTGATTTTAGGGCCAATTTAGCCAAAATTGAACCACCTTCTTGTATACTACAATTATTGACTGCCAAATATTTACCTCTAATATTCCACGGAACTGTATCTTCGTGAGATATTTTCAACTTTTTCACTTCTACTGTCATATCTTCATTGGTTGTTTTTAACCTTTTCACTTCTACTGTCATAGCTTTCTTTGTTCTCTTCAAGCTCTTCACTGAGTTATTCAAGCTCTTCACTGACTTTTTCATTTCCAACATTTCATCTTTTGAACGTTTAATGTCCATCATTATTTCCTGATTAGTCTGATCCAGTATCTTCACCTTCAAGTTATCACACTCCTCCTTCATTTGCTGTCCACCTAATCTACCGATAGCCTAAAAATGAATAGAGAACATTCTTCATCAATTAAATAACAAAGATTAGTATGACTTAACACACTCCTGATTCATTGGATGTCCACCTAATATACTGATGTCTGGATGTCCACCTAATATACTGATAGTCTGGATGTCCACCTAATATACTGATAGTATGACTTAACACACTCCTGATTCATTGGATGTCCACCTAATATACTGATAGTATGACTTAACACACTCCTGATTCATTGGATGTCCACATACTGATAGTATGACTTTACACACTCCTGATTCATTGGATGTCCACCTAATATACTGATAGTCTGACTTAACACACTCCTGATTCATTGGATGTCCACCTAATATACTGATAGTATGACTTAACACACTCCTGATTCCTTGGATGTCCACCTACTGATAGTCTGACTTAACACACTCCTGATTCATTGGATGTCCACCTAATATACTGATAGTCTGACTTAACACACTCCTGATTCATTGGATGTCCACCTAATATACTGATAGTCTGACTTAACACACTCCTGACTCATTGGATGTCCATATACTGATAGTCTGACTTAACACACTCCTGATTCATTGGATGTCCACCTAAAATACTGATAGTATGACTTAACACACTCCTGATTCATGGGATGTCCACCTAATATACTGATAGTCTGACTTAACACACTCCTGATTCATTGGATGTCCACCTAATATACTGATAGTATGACTTAACACACTCCTGATTCATTGGATGTCCACCTAATATACTGATAGTCTGACTTAACACACTCCTGATTCATTGGATGTCCATCTAATATACTGATAGTCTGACTTAACACACTCCTGATTCATTGGATGTCCACCTAATATACTGATAGTCTGACTTAACACACTCCTGATTCATTGGATGTCCACCTAATATACTGATAGTCTGACTTAACACACTCCTGATTCATTGGATGTCCACCTAATATACTGATAGTACTGACTTAACACACTCCTGATTCATTGGATGTCCACCTAATATACTGATAGTCTGACTTAACACACTCCTGATTCATTGGATGTCCACCTAATATACTGATAGTCTGACTTAACACACTCTGATTCATTGGATGTCCACCTACTGATAGTTGACTTAACACACTCCTGATTCATTGGATGTCCACCTAATATACTGATAGTCTGACTTAACACACTCCTGATTCATTGGATGTCCACCTAATATACTGATAGTAGACTTAACACACTCCTGATTCATTGGATGTCCACCTAATATACTGATAGTTGACTTAAAACACACCCTGATTCATTGGATGTCCACCTAATATACTGATAGTTGACTTAACACACTCCTGATCATTGGATGTCCACATAATACTGATAGTCTGACTTAACACACTCCTGATTCATTGGATGTCCACCTAATATACTGATAGTCTGACTTAACACACTCCTGATCATTGGATGTCCCTAATATACTGATAGTTGACTTAACACACTCTGATTCATTGGATGTCCACCTAATATACTGATAGTCTGACTTAACACACTCCTGATTCATTGGATGTCCACCTAATATACTGATAGTCTGACTTAACACACTCCTGATTCATTGGATGTCCACCTAATATACTGATAGTCTGACTTAACACACTCCTGATTCATTGGATGTCCACCTAATATACTGATAGTCTGACTTAACACACTCCTGATTCATTGGATGTCCACCTAATATACTGATAGTATGACTTAACACACTCCTGATTCATTGGATGTCCACCTAATATACTGATAGTATGACTTAACACACTCCTGATTCATTGGGATGTCCACCTAATATACTGATAGTATGACTTAACACACTCCTGATTCATTGGATGTCCACCTAATATACTGATAGTCTGACTTAACACACTCCTGATTCATTGGATGTCCACCTATATACTGATAGTCTGACTTAACACACTCCTGATTCATTGGATGTCCACCTAATATACTGATAGTATGACTTAACACACTCCTGATTCATTGGATTCCACCTAATATACTGATAGTATGACTTAACACACTCCTGATTCATTGGATGTCCACCTAATATACTGATAGTCTGACTTAACACACTCCTGATTCATTGGATGTCCACCTAATATACTGATAGTATGACTTAACACACTCCTGATTCATTGGATGTCCACCTATATACTGATAGTATGACTTAACACACTCCTGATTCATTGGATTCCACCTAATATACTGATAGTATGACTTAACACACTCCTGATTCATTGGATGTCCACCTAATATACTGATAGTCTGACTTAACACACTCCTGATTCTTTGGATGTCCACCTTATACTGATAGTTGACTTAACACACTCCTGATTCATTGGATGTCCACATAATATACTGATAGTTGACTTAACACTCCTGATTCATTGGATGTCCACCTATATACTGATAGTATGACTTAACACACTCCTGATTCATTGGATGTCCACCAATACTGATAGTATGACTTAACACACTCCTGATTCATTGGATGTCCACCTAATATACTGATAGTCTGACTTAACACACTCCTGATTCATTGGATGTCCACCTAATATACTGATAGTCTGACTTAACACACTCCTGATTCATTGGATGTCCACCTAATATACTGATAGTCTGACTTAACACACTCCTGATTCATTGGATGTCCACCTAATATTACTGATAGTATGACTTAACACACTCCTGATTCATTGGATGTCCACCTAATATATGATAGTCTGACTTAACACACTCCTGATTCATTGGATGTCCACCTAATATACTGATAGTCTGACTTAACACACTCCTGATTCATTGGATCTCCACCTATATATATGATAGTATGACTTAACACACTCTGATTCATTGGATGTCCACCTAATATACTGATAGTCTGTCTAACAAACTCTGTGTTCATTGGATGTCCACCTATAACGATAGTTGATTAACACACTCCTGATTCATTGGATGTCCACCTATATATACTGATAGTATGACTTAACACACTCCTGATTCATTGGATGTCCACCTAATATACTGATAGTTATGACTTAACACACTCCTGATTCATTGGATCTCCACCTAATATACTGATAGTATGACTTAACACACTCCTGATTCATGGATGTCCACAATATTGATAGTCTGACTTAAACACACTCCTGATTCATTGGATGTCCACCTATACTGATAGTCTGACTTAACACACTCCTGATTCATTGGATGTCCACCATATGATAGTCTGACTTAACACACTCCTGATTCATTGGATGTCCACCTAATATACTGATAGTTGACTTAACACACTCCTGATTCATTGGATGTCCACATATGATAGTCTGACTTAACACACTCCTGATTCATTGGATGTCCACCTAATATACTGATAGTCTGACTTAACACACTCCTGATTCATTGGATGTCCACCTACTGATAGTCTGACTTAACACACTCCTGATTCATTGGATGTCCACCTACTGATAGTCTGACTTAACACACTCCTGATTCATTGGATGTCCACCTACTGATAGTCTGACTTAACACACTCCTGATTCATTGGATGTCCACCTACTGATAGTCTGACTTAACACACTCCTGATTCATTGGATGTCCACCTAATATACTGATAGTATGACTTAACACACTCCTGATTCATTGGATGTCCACCTAATATACTGATAGTATGACTTAATACACTCCTGATTCATTGGATGTCCACCTACTGATAGTCTGACTTAACACACTCCTGATTCATTGGATGTCCACCTAATATACTGATAGTCTGACTTAACACACTCCTGATTCATTGGATGTCCACCTACTGATAGTCTGGAAATGTACCAGTCATCATCAGTTAAAATATATTGACAGGTTTTATTAACTTGTCCGATAAAAAGATAAATAACAAGAGGCTGTCAGAGAGACAGCAAAACGGATTTTTACTGCAGAGGTCAAACCCTGAACAGTTGAACAAGTATAGACACAACATTTAAGCTTAAAACAGCTTTGAATTTGAATTGTGATACAAATTTTAGATTTTATGTTTTTATGAGTTATGTTTCACAATTTTGAAATCTTTCAAGAACAGTAACTCATTTTTTTAATCTTAAAAGAACCATAACTCCTGATCGGTGAAAGTGAAAATCGTGAATATCAAATTTGACCTCAATTTTGTCATCAGTAACAACATATTAAAATTATATCAATCTTTCAAGAACCATAACTCCTGAACAGGAAAAGTGAAAATCGTCATTATTGAACTTAACCTCCATTTTGTCGTCAGTAACAACATATTTAAATTTGAAAAGCTTTGGATGAACGGTTCATGAGTGAATGCATGGACACGACTGGAAACGCCATTTTTCAATCTTTCAAGAACCATACCACCTGAACGGTAAAAGTAAAAAAAACCTGACCCTCATTTTGTTGTCAGTAATAACATATTAAAATTTCAAAAGCTTTGGTTGAACGGTTTATGAGTAAATGCACGGACAACATGTGGCTGCCACCCACCCACCTGCATGACCGCCAGCCGTACATCCCAAAATTAATAACAAATATTTTCTTCAAAAATCCGGTTAAGAATTAAACTAGAGGCTCTCAAGAGCCTGAATCGCTCAACTGTAATTTTTTCTTAAATCTTTCATCAATGATTATTTTTGCTTTTCAATATATATTAATAAGTGGCTTACAAATTCCATTTAAATTTTCTTTGTATCTGTCATATTTTCTTCAAAAGCAAAACAAATGCATTTTATCCCTATGTTCTATTTTAGCCATAGTGGCTATGTTTCTTGACATACAAGGAAATAAAATACAAAATTTGTATTAGACACTCTGAAACTCATTCAGCCCAAGTTTGGCTGAAATTGATTCAGTAGTTTCAAAGGAGAAGATTTTTTAAAGTAAGCAAACTAGATGAACATATTGTGAAAAATTGTCTTTAAAGGGCAATAACTCCTTGAGGGGTCCATTGTCAATTTTGGTCAAATAGATAAAATTGAGAATGGAAATGGGGAATGTGTCAAAGAGACAACAACCCGACCAAATAAAAAACAACAACAGAGGGTCACCAACAGGTCTTCAATGTAGCGAGGAATTCCCGCACCCGGAGGCGTCATTTGTAGATCTCACTTTGCTTAACATTTTTGCTACTTACAGTTTATCTTTATCTATAATAATATTCAAGATAATAACCAAAAACTGCAAAATAACTCATCAATTCAGGGGCAATAACCTAACAATCAAATACCTGATTTGGCTGATAATTTCAGAGTAGGTAGACATTGACCTAATAAATACTTTAAATTCTTGTCTGATTTCCTCTAAATGCTTTAGTTTTTGAGATATGAGTCGAAAACTGCATTACCCTATGTTCTAATTTTAGCCATGGCAACCATGTTTTCTGAGGAAACAGAAAATAAAACACAAACTTTATTCCAGATACACTAAGGATCGTTCTAGATACCCTAAGGATCATTCAGCCTAAGTTTGGTTGGAATTGGTTCAGTAGTTTCAGAGAAGAAGATGTTTGGAATAGTTAACACAGGATGGACGACGACGACGGACGCCAACTGATGGCAGCTCACCGTTCCTTTGGACTAAAAAAATGGAAAGCTTTGAATTTAATAATGACTAAAAGATTCATCAAATGCATGCATTATGTACATTTTTTTGAAGAAAATATTCCTGACATTGACAAACACTGTGTTAAATAATTTTATTAGTATTTTGATACAATGTACACAGTGTATGTAAAGTGCGGATCCTAGAATATCATTTTCACTGTATATGCCAGAAATTTTTGATGTAGAATGGTAAATAAACAGACGACTTTTTTTTATTTTTGAAGAAAATGAAGAAAATTAGTTAAAAAGTATATGTTAAGAAACACATAATACTAAAAAAACAAAGTAAGAGATGCGAACGGGTATTTTTCGCGCCTAAATCCAAATAGCTGTGAAATATATACCAAAATAGGTGAATATTTAGGACATTTCACGAACAGATCGTGAAGGTGTTTTATAACTAACAGGTAAGATGTTGTTGAAGAAAAAATATTCATTTCAACACAATTATTAAAGTTGTATAACGTAGAATAGGTTTTGTCATTCAGTTTCTTCATATTGAACTGAATTCCACTATGATGCTTTCTTTATGCGAGTCATGTTTACTGTCGAATAATGATACTATTCTTTTATTTTCACTGTAGAGCGATTCATTAGTATTGTATATGCGGAGCATTTTCACTGTATGATATATTTATTTTTTTATCTATTACAGCGTATTTTTTTAAGCATGTAAAGCAAGACTAGTTAGCGTGGTTGCTTTGGTTTTTTTTTTGTACAATCATTATGATAACACCCAATTTAATTCAAATATAATAATTATATAAATACAGGTTAAACTATGTCGATACATTTTGTTTAAAGATGTCAATCTTATTTACAAAGTTTGTATAAACAATTATACAAACTAAGCAATCAAGTCAACCAAAGTTTTGCTTTGCATGCATTAGGAATTAGCTGTAAAGCCTTAATTTAGCCGACTTGCTCAAACAATAGATAAAGTAAGAGACGGATTTGATAAAATTTAACTTACGGAGGAAAGTTTGGTTTTAAAACACTCTAAGTAAATTCAATAGAAATAACATTTATTTCAAATGTATTCCATTTTAAAAATTTCTTATGAATCGTATTTGACCGTTTCAAACAGTTATTTGGCCGGTTCAATCGTCATCAGTCAAAAAAAAAAAATAGGTGCATATTTTACTTATACGACTATTCTATGCGTCGTAACTTTATTATTATCTAGAGGTTTTATTTACGTTTGAGAGTTCCGGTTTGTATTTCTATCGGAACACATGGTCGTTATCCATCGAGAGAGACTTATTAGAAAAATCCCGAGAGATATCGACTATATATGCAAGTCATGCAATGTCAAGGTCGTTAAAAACTTTCATTTGTTGAACTGTTGACGATGAAACGTTCCATCACAGATTTTTTTCCCCGCTAAGCGACACAAAGGGGTGGATTTTTATGATAAAACAATTTATAACGTTTGCATGCATTATTTTTCAATTTGTTCTGTTGTGTTGTTAACTGACTATATTGGCTATAAATGACTGAAGTGTTCTATGTACAACTTTAATCTAAACCCACCAAGTCACTGTAAATACAAAGATACGTACAAATAGAACTAAAGACTATATAGACTAAACTATGATATCTAAACTACTAAACTAAATAGTTAACAGTGTTTTATTAATAGTTGCGAATGAATCGATGACATAATTGTCAATTTGGTTCAAATGCACTACGCTGGATCGAAGATTCGACAGCTAGTCAATATTCTCCGATCGGGAGACAGCCTCCAGATCTAGAGATGTCTCTAAATTAGGAGACATGGAATACATTATTTGTCTCCTGATTTGATATGACCCAACAGGCCTGAATACTTCAAGCAAATATGGAAAATTTCCTACGATAAAGGAATATTTACAAATCAAATTTGCTGTCAGACAGAATTAAAAATATAATTTAATTTTGAAAAATTAAGTCACACTTAACAAGAATACATGTAATCATGACACTAAGACTTAGTAGTTAGAAAACATCAATTGAGGGGCATTAAATATAGATGTAAAATTAAAACCCTAATTTTGAAATAAAGCAAAACTATAAATGTTACTTCTTGTGATCATTAACATTTGGCTTCATACTTTTTTAAAATATTTTTTATCCTTTTTTATGGTAATTTTCATTATCATGATTATGAATTCTTGCCAATAGGGCCAATACTACATGTATCTTTGGAACCATTTCAATGCACTCAAAAACAATGTGTGATAGGAAGAGATGAAAAGTGTGACTTAATTTCAGATCCAATTTTGTTTGTTTTAGTTATGCATGGATGACTTGAAAAAGTTTTTTGTTTCAACAGCATGTTTAGTTTGGATTTGACCTTAAATATATTACAAAATTATTTCAAAACAAAAGCTTAAAAGACATGATTATATAGAATAAAGTGTGCATCCTATCTATAATTAAAATTACTAATAAATAAAATTGCTGTATCCAATACAGAATTTGAACAGTATGCTCAATTTTGTCAACGTTTAAATTATAGCAGTATTCAAACTCTTAAAATTGTGCAGACAAAATATTTTAGAAAGAAAGTTCTGCTGGTAGTATGTCAATTTAACAAGCATGAAATATTGTCTTAAAATTCACCAGATGCCAGGATTTTGAATCTAGATTTCAAAAATTTTTCGGGGGGGGCAAGCCCCCCCGGACCACCCCTTCTTTCCGGTGACCGCCTACTTATTCATTTTGGCCTGTTAGGCCAAAAAGAATGGAAAACCCTGCCGTATAGGGAACTTTATCCTTGTTTTTTCTTTATCCATTTCCATATCCTTGTTTTTTTTATCCATTTCCATGACACTTCACCACTAATTACGTACATCTTGATAAAAATTGAATCGTTGGTTTTCCCGTTTAAAAGGTTTTACACTGGGGCCCTTTATAACTTGCTGTTCGGTGTGAGCCAAGACTCCATGTTGAAGACCGTATTTTGACGTATAAAGGTATACTTTTATAAATTGTGACTCGTTTTGTGAGTTGTCTCATTGTCACATATGACATCTTATCTATCTGTGGCTCAACCCGAAACGAGACTGGATAAAAAGGGATAAAAAACACACTTTTTAAATATATTTATAATGGGCTTAATATGAGTCAGAAAAGAGTAGAATAGTGGGTCGCGTTGGGGTATAAGCGTGACGCGGAATTGCCGATTGTTTTGTAAGCGTGACATGTGATAGTCAAATGATTGTGTCGTGAAAACGAGAAATAAAGTATAGCGGGACACGGGGAAAAAAATGAGAACTGCATAGTATAAGCGGGATACGGGAATCTGATAAAGCAGTAAGCGGGATCAGGGATCAGACCCTCCCCCCCCCCCCCAATGAGACCTCAGAATAAGATATTTTTGTTATCTTCATCCTATTGTTACAGTTATTCCTTCAATAACAAATGTATCCCATGCATGCATTTTTATAAACAAAAGACCTTATGGATATTTGGGGTTCTTTGACATGCTGAATCTAACCTTGCATCCAGTTTTGGGATTTTTACCAAGTTACCGAAATAGCCCACATAGAGGTCCAAAGGGTCTAACATCATCAAACATGAATTGTAGCATGCATGTTGTGTACAATTACCCAAATGTGCATTGTTTGACCTCTGTGGTAGTATCCACTCGCGGATCTAGAAATTTTTATAAGTAGGGGTCCAATGGCTACCTAAGAGGGGGCCCGCTCCAGTGATTCCATATAAAAGTAACCAAATGTTTTCCCAAAAAGGGGGCAACCCCCTGTCCCCCTAAATCCTCCTCTGGTATCGAGCTGTTCATTACGGATAATTTTTTTTGTATCAAGGGTGCTCTACTTCACGTACCAATGCAAACAAAAAAGTTCGCCCACACCTTACATTTCATGTTTTTTAATGACTGTGGATAATTTATGTCACATACCGTTTCACCTTATACAGTTAAAATCATGCAAGCAACAATCGAGTCAAGAACATTTGTTCTACTAAAACTGTCTTTTTCAGAATATGGAAATTGAAGCAGTTGAGGGTACAACTGGGGAAAGTTAATCTTTTATAAGCTTTTCTGTCACCATTGCGTTTCAAGATGCATATTTCTCTGTTCGCAAGTGTATTTATTGCGTGGAAGATAACGTCCTCAAATGTACTCGTCTCTATTTTAACAAGACTGCACTTAAACTCCGCAATATTAATCTTTGACTTCAAAAAAATACAGAAATATCTTTTAATTTTTTTTTTAAATCAAGGAAAAACGTAATTTGAAGAATACAATATGACATTTTGAGAAGCGTTTTTGTTACAAGTTTGAAAAGCTATATATTTGGTAAAGAATGAATGAGGAGTTTGTATTTCAATTTGAAAATACATTTATCATAAATTCTAAAGTCATCAACTAAGTTTTTTCATTTGTTTCAAGTGCATTTATCACATAATTCTACAATAAAAATTCCTCGCATCTTCGAAAATTCCACATCAGAAATGACTGCACTAACAGTGATAATTCATCGCATCTATAGTTAAAATGGATCGCTTTCAAAAATCGATATGCTATATTATGTTGCTTTTATAACACTTATTTGAACTGTATTGCTATGTTTGTACATAATAAAGACATATCACAATGAAAATATGTAAAAACTTTCCTTCAAATCAATTAATTTGGTATTTTCAAAACGTAAACAAATACAGTTTTCCCATGATCCTTTATTCATCAATAGACATACCCGCATATGACAGTGAAAATGAACTAGCTGGATTCGCACTTTATATACACAGTCTGGTACATGTATTTGATCAGAAACTGTTAGAAAACTAAGTTAATTCTTTATATTTTCACAAAACTACTAAAAATTGATTTTCTATGACACATTTAACTTAGAATATAACAATATAATATGATTGACGTGATGAATTACTTGCTCTTATCATGTTTATCTTTTATTAACAAAAGAGAGGCGAAAGGTACCAACGAGACATTCAAACTGGCGAAAATAAACCGACAATGCTATGGCTAAAAAAGAAAAGAAAAAAAACCAGACAAACAACAGTACAAAAAATACAACATAGAAAACAAAAGACATAGCAACAGGTCTCATGTGCTCTGGAAGGGTAAGCATATTCTACTCAAAATATGGCACCCATCATGTTGCTCATGTTAGTACAAACCCGGTGATAAGTTTAAATTGGTAGGTCACATTCTGGGAAAGAAATGTTTAATATATATACATCTAACAAAATAGGTCCTTTTGAACGTCCTTATGTTAAATTGACATAGCACAGCTTTTAAATTCATAGAAAAATATGCCATGTATACAAATCAAAGCATGTTAGAGCTGTGATGCAGCCAATCTGACTACCCACAATTTAAACTATAACATTAAATCAAATATTTTAAAATATTTTATTTGAAGCAGCAAATGTCTGCAGGCCTTTTATTTAGTAATACAAGGGATATGAAGGGGACATGGTTACATTGTGTTTCACTTTTTAACATCTTAATCAAGCAAAGTTCGTTCGTTATTTAAATGAAGTTTAATCAATAGTTCAATATCAGCTTTTATAGATAGTTGTCTTATATACAATCAAACCACACCTTTTATTCTAATTTGTGAACGTCAATAGTTTTTAATTCATAAAAAAAAAAATCAAAATCCGAGTTTTAATTAATGCAATTATAACCCTGTTGCAATTTTTGCAATAATAAAAGCATCGCAATAATTTCTGAATTTACAGTTCTTCTGACAAAAACTGGATTCCAATACTGCATTGACTCACTTTATCTCTTGATTCTCTTTAACGAATTTACACATTGAATAAAATATGGTACTTATCATAAAGGATATTAACAAAACACCCAAGTATGTACGCTGAGTTCCTGTTGTTTCCTATTTGGCTCATTATCATTCTCTGTTAACTAAGCGCAACACGCGTAGAAAGACGATAAATCCCAGTCATTGCCAGTCTTCTTCTGACTAAATTTGTAGTGAGTATAAGCATGCTAGGGTAGTAATAGTAAATTAGTAGAAACATGGAAGAAAAATCTAATTTTTAACCATTCGCTTTTCCATGCTTTCTAACACATTAGGCTAACTGTATGTTTCATTCATGTGTTAATGAATACCGGTCATTGATGGGTTTTTTGATACTCTAAATGGTAAAATATGATGTATGTATATATTGTATTCATGGTAACATTCTGCATTTATATGCTATATAATAATGTATTGTTCTTAGATACTTACACCAGTTATATCTTCCCATGCTGTGGTGAACATAGCATTGTCTATTTTCCCCTCATCCAGGTGAGCCAAGATATTTCTGTAATGTTTTATTCTGGCCAAATCTGAAGGAGGTGTAACTTCGGTAGCAACCGGCGGTAGGCAGTCATATCCACCACGTGGAGGAGTCAAGTTGGTCAGGTTTCTAAGTAACGTTATCATAAGAGTTACGTCAAATTTTTTAGAATCAGGTACAGCTATAAATAAAATCAGAGATCGTCAAATCCTTAAACACTGGACATAATTAAAACAAAGTGTTATCTGCATCGTCTGAATAATACCACTCTATACATGCATTTTAGTTGCTGTGAATTAAAGTATCATTTTTTACTCTATTCACTGATCATTGTTGTCATTTACGATCTACATTCTATAGAGGCTCTTATACAACCTTCCTCTTCCTGTCAAAAAAAAAATCCCAATGATCTCTTAATAGCCTACAACTACATATATATAAAGGCAACAGTGGTATACTGCTGTTTGATAGTCCTTAATCGATTAAGCCAAACAAATTCGGGTCACATGCCAAAACCGAGAAAAAAAAACATCACCTGTAAGAGGATAACAACGTTGTTGATGAAAAGAGGGACGAAAGATACCAGAGGGACAGTCAAACTCATAAATCGAAAATAAACTGACAACGCCATGGCTAACAATGAAAAGGACAAACAGACAAACAATAGTACACATGACACAACATAGAAAACTAAAGAATAAACAACACGAACCCCACCAAAACTATGGGTGTCTCATGTGCTCCGGAAGGGTAAGCAGATCCTGCTCCACATATGGCACTAGTCGTGTTGTTTATGAGATATCAAATCCGGTAAATAGTCTAATTCGGTAGGTCAAGGGAAGGGGATTGTAGTTACGACGTAAGGAACATATATCCGATATCATTTGTGAAACGGTTATTCCATAACGGTCAACCAACTCGTGATGGCGTCCATAAAATTTACGAAGAGATGAATTCAACTTCACCATTTGGAACTCTTGATTTAAAAGCTTCGTTGTGAGCAGCAACCCTCTATCAAGAAAATTATGATAGGAAATGCAAGCACGGGAATATCGTATCATTTTGGAGATCATACATACACCGTATGCAAATGGAAAGAATTTGATTTCCAGTTTCTTAAAATACTGACTTTATCAACTCTATATTTTACACTTTTTAGCTAAGTGTGGATGCTCTACAAAATGCTCTTGCTATTTGGACCATGATTTACTATTATAGGGGATCAAAGGGCAAATTCAGTCAACTTGAGTTATGTGACGTTGTTTAATGACATGCCTCCGATGATGCATCTGCATACCAAGTTTGATCTAATTTTATTAAATTTAATTTTATTAAATGTTACAATTGTTATGCGTCAGACACAACGTAGAATGAACAGACAGAATGACAGACCTGCAAATAGACAAGACGACTCCTATATGTTGCTGATATATGCATGTTTTATGTCGCCAAAAGCCATTTAAAATTCATATTAGGGCAACAACATGCTTAGTACTAGACTGACACAATGAGCTGGTTTTAATTTTACATAACAGCTCATAAGGTAACAGTCTGTCGAAAGGTAATTCACCAAAATTTAAGTACCAAGTATCGAATAATTAACGATAATCGACTTATCGGTTTCCTCTTATAATATTGATGTCTTTTTTTTTTTTTTTTTTTTTTTATTAAAACGTATTTGCTTTAATTAGCTGTAGCAGATAATTAATCTGCTCTTCACAATTGGGTTTGTCTCTCTTTTCTTTGGACTTTTAACAACCAACAATCAATCAATCTTTTATCTTTTAAGATGCATGTATACAGCCTTTGTATCTTTTCGTTTGACTTGAAGTGTTTGTGCTTCTGATTTTGACATTTGATTAGGGACATTCCGTTTTGAATTTTCCTCGAAGTAATTTTGTGATTTTACATTTTTTTTTGACACTTACAACATATGTAAGTGGAGACTTCGAAGTTCAGTTAATAGCTTCATGGCATCTGTCAATTTTGATATTCTATTTTGTGTCTTAAGTAATGGTAATGACATATAAAAATCACTATAAAAATATGAAGATTTGATACGAGTGCCATTGAGACAACTCTTCATCAGGTGATATATATTTGTAAATGGAAAATGGTATTCGAACCGTAGATTATTGGAATGATATCATTGACTGGCATCGACACTATCAGTTTCAGCCGAAGAAAAAATCAATTATGGACATCAATTTACATTTTTTAATTTATCTTCAGGATATCTTAATTTATTTGAAAAGGTTTATTTCATCATTAAACAGAACCCTCTGCACGAGATACGGTACTGTACATGGGTTGCTCCCTTTTGAGAATTATTATCAATAGATCTGCATTAGCCATTTTTGGACAGTTACCGACATCGGATTAATCCCAGTGAATATTATACACCTATTGACTGGGTGTGAGGGTAATAGCAAGTTTGTTGTCCCTGAGGTACCAACTATTGCTCGAGGCAAAGCCGAGAGCAATAGTTGGTATGCGAAGGGACAACAAACTTGCTATTACCCGCACAACCAGTCATTAGGTGTTTTATTATACTGAACAACACAGCCATTAAGTGTTTTTATATACCAAATAACTAATTTTCTAAAAGTGTATATACCTTATCTGAAAGAAAGAAAAAATGTGACATAACTTTACATGCACATGATGAACTTTACTTTTTTTATAATTCGTTTTGTATTTATAAATATTTCATTAATTTCAATCAAGACTACAAATACTTGTGTTAAACTTTCCGTGCTTATTATAAATCCTAGTTAAAATACACCAAACGCAAATTCACTTTTAATATACGGAGAGCGAACCCATATTATGAATAAGGTACTATATTTTAGATCTTTTAAAAAATTTCCATGAAGATTTACTTTCTCTTTTATAATTGCTTCTTGTAAGTGAAATTACAATCAAAACAAACAGACTCCACCGTTTACAATATAAGAGTGAGTTTGACGTTGCAAAGCATACGTAACCAAGCAGAGTAGTCAATGACATCATTATCGTCCAATGAAAAATAAGCATGGAAAAGTACGGGAAAGATGATTATGAAACTATTAACCGGGGCAATAGTCTTTGAAACTATTAACTGGCAAATTGTCTTTACAATGAAATAGCACAACTATTTCATTTATTTTATATAGGAAAAAAACTCTTGAAGTATAATAATAGAATATCGCGCATGAGATACGCTAATAGAATACGCTGTCACTTCAGCAGGGATGACATGGAACTCAATCTATTCGATGTTTAACAAAGGAAGATATCGATGAGTATTTTTATCTCATTTTCGTTGAATTGGAACAAAGTTAGGCTAGAGAGTCAACTAGTACATGTGGTAAAGAAATATAATTGAGAATTGAAATGGGGAATATGTCAAAGAGACAACAACCCGACCAAAGAGCAGAAAAAAGTTCAAGGCTACTAATGAGCTTTCAATATAGCGAAAAAAAATCCCGCAGCCAGAGTCGTGCTGCAGCTGCCTCCTAAACAATTATGCGAACTAGTCCAGTAATAATAAACGTCATACTATATTATACAAATAAAAAAATATATACAAGACCTAGGCCGTGTTCACAACATACGCCATGTACAGTAAAAATGTTTACAATTAGTTAACTGTAATGTACACTGGTTTCATATTAAATTTGTTCACATCTATACACCTTGTTTAATTACCTGTACATAAGATTTTTCGGGCAATTTTTATTAGCAGTTTTGGAACGACCATTTGACTTTGAAAAGGAGGGGGAGGGAGGGGGTCGCAGGATTTTTCCATGAAAAATAGTCTGATCCTCAATTTGATAAAAAAAAAAAAATATTCTGAATCCAGAGTTTTTCCATACATTATAGTGTTAAAATATTGAAAAAAAATATTTGATTGCTAGCATCGAAAAAAAAACTGAATAAAAACGTTCGCGCAAAATAAACCTTTTTGAAGTTAAATGGTTGCTCCTTTATGAAAGCCAATTTTATGATTTGCAGTAGTTTAAAGATACTAAAGATGTGTCGTTTACACATTTGAAAACGGGCCTTCCTTCACCTCAGGGGTCCCAACCCATATAAAGCTATACTAAACTATCCCTAATCCCAAACCTAGCCTTAACCGTAAAACCTAACCCTTACCTAGAACATCCACTAATCTAACCATAACCATGACTGAACTCTAACTCTAAAGCATAGGGACCCTTAAAGTAAAAGAAGGCCAGAAAACATCGGCCGCAGCAGCGTTCTTACAGACGAAAAAAAAAAAAAAGGATTGCGATGTTAAGGATCACTACATTTATATCTTTTCTGATTCTTTCAAATGTTATTTCTTCTTCGCATGTCCAAGAATATTTGACAAAGGGAGAGGTATTGTTTTTTTGTTTTTTTTTAATTTTTATTTTCTAAGTGTATTTTAATGGATCTGAGATACTAGACAAACAATAAAATTTACCTCACACTTTGTTTTAGTAATGCAGTTATGAGTGAATTCTTTTTGAGTAAAATCCAGTGGCAAATATCTCTGTGTACGTCAAGTCGATTCATGAAGACCTTTTCAAATGAATTATGTATTCGGCAATGATGATGCTTTGAGTCTTGATAAGGGGTTAATAAATCTGCGTTAATTTTTTTTTAAAACAAATAAATATATATTAAGTTTAAATAAATATTTCTGTACAGAACTTTATTAATAACTGTTATAAATATCAGTTTTATTTAAAAAAATCAATTCTTCCCTAAATATACATGGTAAAATTAATGTTCTAAATGCCTAGTTTTGTGTACACTTAATCTACACAAGGCCTACATTGACTAGAGACTTCATGTAGAAAAAAACATGATTTAAACTACTTGTACGACTTTGCCCCCCGCAGAGCTATAGAAAAACAGTACATTAACGGGTGTTACACGGACTCTTTTTAGATGATACACGGACTCTTTTTAGTTGTTACACGGACACTTTTTATGAATAGAATCACTCGTGCATGATCAGTGAGTTCATGGGCACTTGAACTTTCAATTAGATTTGAACCTTTTGGTTCACCAACTTATTTCCTGTCTTTTTATTGAACAAAATATTTACGTTAGCATCAATATCTTTTTTCAAACATTTCTAGTAAAATACTATTCATATCAGTACACTAAGGGATTAGACATATAACTTCAAAAGGGGGCGGGGGGTGTTCTCCTAAAAAAAATATGTTGATCACAAATTTTATGAGAAAAAAATTATTATGGTCAAGCAGATGACAAATCAATGTTTTGCATGATTCCTGATTTTCCGAATACCGTAAATAGTGCTAATTTAAACTAAAACATTTCGGTGGTGGCGTTGAAAAGTATATAGCTAATATACTAAAAAAAGAACATACCGCATCCTTTATGAAGCAAAATATGCGGTCAATAAATGTTCAATATATTAGTACGGTGACCAGACCCAATATTTTTTAGATTTAATCGTCAAACATACTATATGGCTATATTATATATCATTGGATTCGGAAAAATGAGTACTATTGAAATATTGATGTCGTCAAAAAGAAATGTGGTAACAGTTTTGCATAAAATGCGGTCAAAGATCAAATTTGTTTTTATTTTTTCTTCTTCTATACTTTCAAAATTTGAAGAAATATACAACAATTTAGGTTAAATTCTAGATACATACATTTTCTTATATCAATTTTCAATGAATCATCTCGAAAATGTTAAAAAAAAATGAAAAAGAAATTCTGGAAATTGGCGTATTTCAAATATTTGTTCTATTACACAAGATCAACACATATTCTGTTAAAATTACTGTAGTTACCTTGCCGGCTAACATCCAAACTCATCAATAAATGATGAATATTATTTTTACCTGCATCCTTCTGTCATGAAAGGTAAGACCATTCACGAAATTCATTAAAACTAAAAAGCATCTGTCTATTTTGATATTTGATTATTGATTTCTACTACTAGAGGTGACAATATATGTACAGTATGTCTTCAGGGCAAAATTTAGCTGGTTTAAAATCAACAAACAAAAGACCTACTACTAAACCTGTGAATACTGTTCAGACATTGCTTGCAGCAAAAGTAGATAAGAATAAACCACCACCTAGTAAACGAACTCATTCAGACGTATCTAATGAATCAAACAATAGTTTAGACTTATCTGGCATAATGAACTTTCAAAAGGATATTGATGAAATTAAAATCAAACTTGAAGGTGTGACAAGGAGAGAGGACCTTGATAGAGTAACAAAAGATCTGATTAAAACTAGTGATCTTGAGCAAGTGGTTACTTTAATTGTCAAAAAGCTGATGAATGAATTTGAAATAACTGTACAAAAGAAGATTGATGAAAAAGTGGAAGAAGTTAAAAATGAAATGCAGGAAAAATTTGATGCTTTAACTATAGAAAATGAAGACCTGAAAAATAAGATACAAGCTATACAGTATTCCAATACAACAATTAGAAGAGACTTAAACGAAACAAGTCGACTTTCAAGACAGGCTGATATAAGCAGCAATTATAACGAGCAGTACTCGAGAAAAAATAACATTAAAATAATAAATTTTCCAAGAAAGGATAAACAAGATCTTAGAAAGGACTTTATGGAAACTGTGAAAAAAGAACTAAATGTCCAATTAGAAGACAGAGATGTGGTTGCAATCCATCGTATACCATCCCAAAAGGCTGGGCCCTATCCAGTTTATTGTCAAGCTATTCAGTAGTGATGTTAAGCGCCAAATTATGAGATGTAGGAAAGAATTGACCAGTAAAATTAGATTTGTGGATGACGTTACTCAAAGAAACATGAGTTTAATTGAGAGACTTAGAAAAACTGACGAGTTTGAGTCTGTCTGGTACTTTAATTGTGGAATTTATGGTAGAACACCTGCAGGACTTCAGCTGAAATTTGGACTATATGATGACATTCATTACAGAGTACAGCAAGGGAAAGATGTTACGTAATAAGAACTTAGACCTCACGGACAGTTTTGAGAATTCTATAGTTCATTGTTGATATTTGACTTAATATTTGTGCTTATCTCCCTTTCTTTGTATAAAAAAATCAGAGTTATCTCTCTTTTAACTATAGATCATGTATAGTATTGATTTTCTTTCTACAATACATATTGATGTTAATTTTTTTTTTGTACAGATAATCTTAATTTTTGTTGAACTATTATTTTGTTGGTGTCATATAAGGCAAACTGCATAAACTGACAAATCCCAACTACAATGTGGCAAAACATATTGAAATATTTTTTTTTTTTAACACTTTTTTTGTCTGTTAATTTTATTTTTTTCTATGAATTGAATGTCTGTAAAGTATTGAATTACACTGTTGGTCTATGTACGAGGCTTGGTAATACATGTATGTTGAGAATTTTTATACCACCATATCTAGATGTTTTGAGCAAATCTCTGCGTATATGTCTTTGTGTCTCATGTGAATGTATAATATGGATGATCATATGTAAAAATGCATGCCTATATGAAATGATGATGTACACATATTTCAAACCATTATGGGCTCTTTAAAGATACTGTCTGTTAACTGTCAGAGTCTGGGTGATTTATCTAAAAGGAGGGATGTATTTAGTTTTCTAAAATCTGGAAACCATAACATTTATTGTCTTCAAGACACTCATTTCACAGTGGATAAAGAAAATAGTATAAGAACGTTATGGGGATATGAATGCTACTTTTCATCCTTTTCTTCAAATTCAAGAGGTGTAGCTATTATGTTTAAAAATAATTTTGAGTGGAAAGTCCTTAAAGAAAAAAGGGACATTGATGGAAACTACTTAGCTTTGGATTTGGTTGTAGATAAAGTTCGTTTTACTCTCATAACTATATATGGCCCAAATACTGACAGTCCATTTTTTTATGAGCATATTATGTCAATTATTGATGATTTTGAAAATGAGTGTTTTATTATCTGTGGAGATTTTAATCTTGTGTTAAATCCAAATTTAGATTGTTATAATTATTTACACATAAATAATCCTAATGCTAGAGACAAACTATTAGAATTGATTGACGATAGATCTCTAGTTGACCCCTATAGGGAACTTTTTCCTGACCTGTGTAGATACACTTGGAGAAAAAAATCACCTTTCAAACAAGCTAGGCTTGATTTTTTCTTATTTTCTGAAAACATTTTGTCTTTTTTGAAAAATTGCTGTGTAGAACCCAGTTACCGATCGGATCATTCTAGAATTATTCTAGAACTTGAATTGAATCCATTCATTAGGGGGAAAGGTTTATGGAAGTTCAATAATTCTTTGTTGTATGATGCTGACTATGTTAATGTTATGAAGGAAAAAATTTTGGATGTAAAAAAACAGTATGCAGCCTTGGTATATAATTTTGACAATATTAATGAAGTGAATAATAATGATCTTCATTTTACAATTAATAGTCAGTTGTTTTTGGAAACTCTATTAATGGAGGTGAGGGGCAAAACTATCTCATACTCTAGCTTCAAAAAGAAGGAAAGAGAGAGAAGGGAAAAAACTTTAAAAGATGACATTAATATTTTAGAAGAAAATGTAAACTCAGGTTCTATACAGCAATTGGAAGACAAAAAAAATGAACTAGAAAAATTCAGAAAGGAAAAAATGCATGGTAAAATAGTTCGATCTAGAATACAGTGGATAGAAGAGGGAGAAAAACCAACAAGTTATTTTTGTGGACTTGAATCTAAGAATTTTACCAGCAAGATTATTCCAAAGGTTGAAAAAGAAAATGGTGATATTGTAACTAACCAAAAGAAATACTTAAACAGGTTAAAATATTTTATGAAAATTTGTACAAAAACAGAGATGTTGAATGTTGTAAACCCAAAGATTATAGGCCAATCTCCTTATTAAACTCGGACTATAAAATACTATCTTACACATTAGCTCAAAGAATAAAAAATGTACTAAATTTAATAATAAATGCAGACCAAACAGGATATATAAAAAAAAAAACGATATATTGGCTTCAATCTCAGACAAATACAAGACATCATAGATTACGCCGACAAATTTAATGTTGAAGGTGCAATTTTGTTTCTAGACTTTTCAAAAGCATTTGATACTTTAAAATGGACCTTTATGTACCAAACTCTCGAACATTTCGGCTTTAATAGTTCATTTATTAACTGGATCAAGACGTTATATTCTGATATAAATAGCTCAGTGTTCAATAATGGATGGATTTCTGCACCAATTAGTCTAAAAAGGGGGGTGCGTCAAGGATGCCCCTGCTCTTCCATGATCTTCGTGATCGCAGTTGAAATTATGGCATGTAAATTAAGGAATGATTATAACATTAAAGGTTTTGAAATCAAACTTGACCATTCAAAACATAATTTAAAAATTTCCCAGTTAGCAGATGATACCACTCTTTTTCTTAAATCAAAAAATGAAATTATAGCAGCATTAAACGTTATTGAAATATTTGGCACATTTTCTGGTCTTAAATTAAATAAAAACAAAACGGAAGGAATTTGGATAGGAAAACTAAAAAATTGTAAAGATAAGGTAGATAATATAAAATTCACAGATAAACCCGTTAAAGTGTTGGGATTGTATTTCGGCAAAAATAAAGCAGAATGCGCAAAACTAAATTGGGAAAATAAGTTTGAAAAAGCAAAAAAACTCATGAAATCTTGGGAAAAAAGACATCTTACGATCATCGGTAAAATTCTTATTATCAAATCACTTATCATCCCACAATTTACATACTTAGCAAGTATGACAGTCATAAATAAAATGTATAGCGACAATCTAGAAAAAGAAATTTTTAATTTCATCTGGAACGGCAAACAAGATAAATTAAAAAGGTCAACTCTCATAGCAGATTACAATACGGGAGGACTTAATATGATAGATATCGACAGCTACTTCAACACACTTAAAATTAAATGGGTATCAAGACTAATGGAGTCAAAACATGAAAATTGGTCAATTATTCCGAGATTCTTTTTTGATAAATACGGGAAAAACTTCCTTATCTTCAAAATGAATTTAGAACTTAAAAATTTAAAACCACTTAAAATAACAACTGAACTACCAGAATTTTATCTGGATATTCTAAAATGTTGGATACGGAAAGGTGGAGGTCAAACTAAATCACCCACTAACTTTAGAGAAATACGCAAAGAAATTATATGGGGTAATAAAAACATAAAAATAAAAAATAAACCATTATTGATGCTCAATTGGATCGGAAGCAATATAATCTATATAAATGAAATTATTGACGAAAACGGTCAAATCAACGAAAAGACAATACTGCGTAAGTTAGAAATAAAACACAACTGGATAGCCGAACTATCAATATTAAAAAAAGCTATTCCAAAATGTTGGATAGATATCCTGAAAACAAATAAATCTGTTAAAACCCGCGTTAATATCAACGAAAAAATAATCAGAATGAGTGAAACAGAAATAAATTTAGCAGATCTAGATAACAAAACCGTATATCAATATTTTTTAAAAAACAAAATAACTCCAAACATTGGATTAATAAAATGGCAAAAATTATTAGGCGTAAAACCATTACAAATTAAACACTCCTTATCATTTACAAACAAAGAAATATACACAAACAAACTTAAAGTATATAAATGGAAATTATTTAGCTATATATTGCCGAACACAGAAAATCTTTTTAAATGGAAAATATATAATACGTCAGAGTGTACTTTATGCAAATGCACAGACAATTATCAACATTTTTTTATCGACTGTAAATTTTTAAAAGATTTGTGGAATAAAATAACAGAAAAAATGAATATCATAAACTTCTGTAAGAAAATAAACTTAATAGATATAGTCTTTGGATATAAAATAGGAGACCGACATTATAATGACATAAATCTTATTATAACGTTGATAGGTTTCTCAATTTACAAATCATTTTACACGTCGGAGCAAACAACAAAATCCGCCGACATATACAATATCTTTAAAAAAGAATTTGAATTATATTTTGAAGTTAACAGATGTGTAAAAAAAAGTAAAAGTAATTTAATTCGCAAGTTTCAAAAAATTCTTTAAACTGTTAGATTATAAAATATAAAAATCGACACCTCAGCGGCCGTAAAGAAAAACCCTTAAATTACACCTATTCTAAAACTTAAATCAAAACACAATAAGGTACAGATTATGTACAAAGATAATAAATTCATATTTCTATAATAATAAACATAAAATATCTCACCTTTTGACAATAATCCAAAAGCGAAAAGATTAACACGTGAAGTATATTATCCCTCAATCACATCAAGTTACGATTATCTGATCACATTAAGACATCTGCACGATTTTTCTAAACGAGCAATATGTGTCAGGTAGATTGTATTCAATAATAAGGATGTTAAAGTAAGGGTCAAATACGGTACAAAATTACGTAATTATAAATGTGAATGATTTGCAATTATATATGCTTATATTGTATTTTTTTTCTATTTGTAATTGACTAACAATCAGTCAGATTATATTATTAATCAAAAAATGTATGTTTCAAACACAAATTAAACTAACAAATACTAACAAAATTTATTATATACTACTAACGGTTAACGAGGCCGGGATAAGGTACCGGTATTTGATGTATCAACTAACAAATGTGAAAAACTATCAATAAAACATGAGAACTTTTAAAAAAAAAAAAAAAAAAAAAGATATTGAAAATAGTCTACAAAATGTAAATGTTAGAAAGTTATCTTTGGATGAACAAGATAAACTAGAAGGTGAAATATCAGTTCAGGAAGCTGGTGAAACTTTAAAAAGAATGAAAAGCAATAAAACGCCTGGATCAGATGGTTTTTCAAGTGAATTTTTTAAATTTTTCTGGCCTGACTTAAAAAATTTTGTTGTAAGATCCTTGAATGCAGGGTATGATAAAGGGGAACTTTCTGTTACTCAAAAACAGGGGATAATTACATGTCTTCCAAAGGGTAACAAACCTAGACATTTTTTAAAAAACTGGCGCCCTATATCTTTGCTTAATACTGTATATAAAATTGGCTCTGGGGTTATAGCAGGAAGATTTAGAACAGTTTTGACTAAACTTATTGATACTGATCAGACAGGTTTTATGAGTGGAAGATATATTGGGGAAAATCTAAGATTGATCTATGATATCATGGAATATACTGAAGATAATGATATACCAGGCCTTTTATTGCTGATAGATTTTGAAAAAGCCTTTGATTCCATTTCATGGGAATTTCTTTTAAATGTATTGAAATTTTTTAATTTTGGCGATTCTATTATAAATTGGGTGAAAGTGCTCTATCAAAACATTAATTCAGCAGTCATTCAGGGAGGGAATCTTTCAGACTTTTTCACTGTTGAACGGGGTTGTAGGCAAGGTGATCCATTATCGCCTTATCTTTTCATTCTTTGTGCTGAAATTTTAGCGTTAAAAATAAGAGATAACAAAAATATAAATGGAATCAAAGTTCTTGATGTTGAACACAAACTCTCGCAGTTTGCTGATGATACATCACTACTTTTAGATGGTAGTGAAGAATCTTTAAATGAGTCATTATTGGAACTAGATTGGTTTGCTAAAATTTCTGGTTTGAATATAAATTTTTCCAAAACTCATGTCATTTGGATTGGAAGTAAAAAGTACAGCACAGAGACACTTTGTACAAATCAAAATCTTACTTGGGGAAGCACATCCTTTAAATTATTGGGTGTTAATTTTGATGTTGATTTAGAAAAACTAGTTAAAATCAATTATGATGAAAATATTGTAAAAATAAAAAGACTAGTCAAACAATGGTCTAGACGTAACATTACTGTTATTGGTCGAATTACTGTTGTAAAGACACTTATGTTGCCGATTTTAAATCATTTAATATTGTCACTACCTAATCCAAGTGAAGATATTATTAAACAGATAAATGAACTGATGTATAAGTTTATTTGGAACTCACCAGTTCATAGAGTGAAAAAAGATGTAATACAAAAAGATTACTGTGATGGAGGCTTAAAAATGATTAATTTACATGCTTTTATAAATGCTTTGAAATGTACTTGGATTAGAAGAATTTGTAGAAATGATTGTAAATGGCGAAATATATTTTTGTCATATGTTGATAAAGATAGATTATTTAGTTGTGGTAATAGCTATGTAAAGCAACTACAGCAAAGTATTAAGAATAAATTTTGGAAAGATGTACTGGGTGCTTGGCAAATGGTAATTGAAAAAGAAATGAATTTGCACGACTGGGAATATTTTCTTTCCAGTCCAATTTGGATGAATAACCTATTCCAAATTGATAACAAACCAGTTTTTTTCAAAGACTGGCATAGTAAGGGTATTTTATATGTAAATGATATTGTGGGGGAGAATGGTACCTTTCTAAATTTTTATCAATTTCAGGAGTGTTTTCAGATGGATATAGACATCATGAAATATAATAGCATAATTTCTATGCTAACTAAGACTTCCAAAAAAATTAAAAGGGGAGATTATAAATTAGTATCTCCTTTCATACCATCAGTTATAAAGACCATTCTCAAAAGCAAAAAGGGATCTAAAGATATATATTTGGTGCTAAACAAAAACAACACTGTTCCTACAGGAGTAAAAAGATGGGAAGCAATTTTAGTTTTAGAAAATCAAAACTGGAAAAAGATTTTTCAACTACCATTTGCTATTACAAAAAATACTAAGCTACAATGGCTTCAGTATAGAATTAATCATAAAATTCTGGCAACAAATACATTTTTAAACAAAATTGGGATTGTGCAAAACCCATATTGTACTTTTTGTAAGACTGAACTTGAATCAATTGAACATATACTGTGGGATTGCTATTATGTACAACAATTTATTGAGCAAACTGAAATGTGGTTTCTCCATAACGGTATTAGTATACCATTTACACAGGATATTTTTTTGTTTGGAAATTTATCACGAATGTACAAAGGTGACCCTCAAAACAATATTTTTCTCTGGATTAAACAATATATATATAATACACGATATTTTAAAGGAGAATTAAGTTTAACAGCATTGATTGAAAAAATAAAGCATCATTATATTTTGGAGAAGAAGATATCAGTTAAAAATAAATGTTTTGAAAAGTTTAATCAGGCTTGGTGCATTTACCAAGAGGCTTTACAGGATAATTTGGTGGATTAGCAACTATGAAAAAATTAGCAGACATCAAAATGATTTTTTGTTTTTTTTTTATATTGGTTTTTTGTTTTTTGTTTTTTGTTTTTTGTTGCTTTTGTTTTTTTTCTTTTTCTTATCATCTTTTAATTCTTTTATTTATTAATTCTCTATATTTTTTTTTTTGTTGTTGTATGTCCTTTTTAATAAGATACAATTATAAAATCCAAACAAAATGTTATTTTCAAGTTCTATACATTTTCTAATAGGTTGTATTATATTACATTTATATATATGAACTTATTGTTTGATAACTGTACTGTTGTATATTATATATGTTGGATAAAAAAAATAAAAATAATAAAAAAAAAAAAAGAAGGGATATAATTACAAAAAAAAAACAAAAAAAAAAAAAAAAAAAAACTAAAAAGCACTCAATTATTCGAAAATAGTTACAATTCAACATTCCAATCAAAGAGATCCACACAACAGAATTATATCTTCTGGTTAATTGTCAAGGAACATGATTTGAAATTTCTACATAATTCTGACCCTTTACAGGACCAAAGCCCCGGACATGTAAGGTTTTGTAGTGAACAAACACACGACTCTTTCACATGCAGATTTTCCTTCAATGAAGACACAAGATCCTGCAAGAACTCTGCTGAAATATGCCTTTTAAAATACACGGGGTGTAATGAATCATTTTACTGTCGCCAACCGTATTCTAAAGGTGACCGGATAGGGGTTTAGCAATGTGTAATGCGTTTCAAATTTTTAGTTTGAAACGAAGTACGTAAAACATACTGTTTCAGTGCCGTCTCGCAGGAAGGTAACCGGACTAAACTTACATCTTACTTGTGGTAAACTTGAATAATTATTATGATGGAGTGGTTTTAAAGAGATAGCTCTGATCAGAAACCTTTGAAATTATCTTTCATGCCAAAACAAGGGCTTTATCATTGTCAATATTAACGAAACTCTAAACACAACTGAAATAGTCGTGCGTGTCCTTCGAAGTCTTGTAGACAGTTTATATACCTACTCCAAACAGAGACGAAGTTGCGTCGCATCCGGTAAGTACTTGTACAGCAGGCAATAGTTTACAAATTGTTGGGGAAAGACAGACACATAGTTATTGAATGGGTGAAAATCTCCGCCCATCATTTACACTGCTAATGTTCCACATCTGCAACCACAACTCGCTTGTATGTGTCCTATTTTAATAGTAGCGAACACACAAAACAATTGCAATTGTATAAGAGGTCTGTATGATTGTTCTTCCACTCTTTCACATTTCCCTTAACTCCGTGTCAAAGTTTAAGGCATTGGCTATCGGCCTTCTCTTAAATACTGAACAAGTTACGACAGCCATGAACAGTGTTGGTATAAATAATTAAGTTTCAAACGTTCTGACTATGTAAAGCTCACATCAGGTGGAATCTTATCGGATTTGTCAAGGTTTTTCAGTCAGGAATACTTCTCCGCTCTATAATCTGATACACTTTGATGGAAGCTGTAGTCTCTGTGAGGCGTTCCCTTTCGGCAGACTTTATAGAGTTGTTCTTGTCGTAGCGGTCAAAAACATGTGCTACTATGTGCGCCATAGAAATTCATTGGGACATATTTTTTTAATAGTAAGCTGCAAGGTCGCCGCATGTTTTACCTTTCTTAGCACTAATAAATTGAACCAATGACATACCATCTCTTATGTAAGTTGTGAGCGATGATATAAAGGAAGGTAGGGAAAGTGCACAAGAGACTTAAGATTCGAATTGCTTCACAAAATCCGACTTGCATGATTTTCTCATGGTGCCGTCATTTTGAAAAGGGGATAATGGAATGGGTGCGACAACACATGTTCTATGATAACATCATCTCTACATTTTGCCGAAATTATTGCACGTCTAATTACAAGTTATGGATTTATGCGACCTGAAAGTATTTCCCCCGATTTATTTTTCAGGTTTGTGTTTGACTTTGATATTGGACTATACAAACTCCTTGTGATCTTAAGAAAGAGCACTAATGATAAAATGTTTAGACATTTTCAAGCCTTCCTCGACAACTGTGAGCAAAGAACCTCGAATATGTCTTGAGCATGCATTTAAGAAGAGATATTAATAAGACATTGAGGGTGGGATTCCACACCAAAGGGATCAGTCATGGATCATTTAGATGGTTCACAATGGCAATTACATGTTCTTCATCTCTGTTCATTGCTGTTGGCTTTGTTTCTTACTGTGAATTTTTCAGCATTTCCATCCCTTTTCAGTATTACATGACTAATGGATTCTATGAAATGTCTAGTAAAGGCCCATCTAACAAGCGCAGACTTTTGAATTGTTATGCCTACAGTGCCACCTAATCCCCTTGGGGCTTTTATAACGGTCTTTTCTGTTGCCATGTCATAGTACTTTTAAAATGTCCAGGAATCTGTCTAAAAAGCAAAGTAGCCATCTATAAAAGGTGATCAAATGTTCACAGAAAATTGAAGCATATCGAGTATGTAAAATGGCATCCACCTTCGTGGAGTACGGTTGGTTACAAAAATATAATTTTACATTTGAGATGACAATCTCAAGGAAGAGACCAATTTCCCCCTCGTTCTGCTCTAACATTTGACTGCTAAATGTCTACTGCTTCAGGGAACATATCCCAGTATGTAAATGTAAGTAATACATCACATCCCAATAGCGTATTTGTATCTATAAGAGGCTGTATATGAGCTTCGAACAGCTCCGTCAAATGAGCTTTATGAATTTTGTCTGGCTTGAATTGCTAAAATAGTGCTTCTGGGACAAATGAATTTGATATTATTGAATAATAAAGGTACAAATGTATGGAATAACATATTTAAATGTTAATTGTTTTACATTTTGCGTTAAAAAAAATCATGAAATTAAATTGGAACGTACTCTATTAAATGCAAAGTATTCGTAGTGTTAAACTTTTACAAAAACTCTTTAATAACGAATTAATTTTGCTAAACTTTCTTTGAAATCGTTAAAATAATATGAATAAGGTGTTACAACAATGTATATAATAACAGAAATCATATCACGGATGTTATTTTACAATGTTGACCTCAAAACTTTTCTTAGTCGATTTTTCGTTCAAGTTAATTAACGTACTTCAAAGCCCATTTTACGAAAATTGCACCGTACGATTTTTTGACGACAAGTCAAAATGTTAAGTTTAACCTTTGAACTACCAATACTGTGATTTATAGCCGTATAGTCCGAATGACAATTAAACTCCTTAAATAAGCGACTTTTCCTTACTCGGTCACCGTACTATATGGACATGAATAGTATTTTGGACAATGCTGAAAGTAAACAAATGATGATACTGACGTGTATATTTCAATAAAAATAAGACAGGAAATAAGTAAATTAAAATCAAATCTTATCGAAAGATAAAATCCCTATCAACTCACCAATACACGATTGATCATATAAACAAAAAGTGTTCATGTAATACACGTCCAAATAACCAGCACATCTAAAAGAAAATCATTCAACTTATGTCATCAATTTTGGGCGGTAAGCTGCGATACATTGATTGTCGTAATGCATATCTAGAGCATTACATGAGTTTTCATTCAAGTAAATGACGTAACTAGGCAACTACTCTACTTACCAGGAAATCTAGGGATTAGTAGGTTCATCTGTGACTGGCTAATAATTCTTTTTTTTTGAAGGTCCTTCAGTTTGTTGTACTCTTTCTTCATTGAGGAATCCAAACATGCTGGAGCAAATTCACGATCAAACAAAGCTCGAACTGCACGAGGTGATATTCCTGTTAGCAACAAGCTCATCCTGACATAGTTTTCCTCCTCTTGGGTAAGTCTAGATGCCATGACGTTAGGCTATACTAAGTAAGTTTACAACTATCGGTTTCAGAGTTCTAATATGATTTCTTCAAACAGTGTTCATGAAAGCTTTTTTTTTTTTTTTTACATTTATGGATTTTAACGCACAACTGCAATTCTCGTGATTACGAGCGATAATAATTATCAAACATCTGAGAATATTTTCTAAAATGAAAAAAAAAAATAATATGAAATTGTGAATACAAATATGATATTCAATCTAATGTTTTTCATTGACATTACATTGGTACGCGAATGAAATACTGTCAAACTATTCAGATATACATACACATGTTATTTAATTTTATCATATATTTAGTACAACATACAGCAATTTTGTATATCTAATAAAGGGTTTTTTTCCAGTCTGTATCACCTATCCTGTATCGCATACCCCGTATCGCATGGCTAAACCAGTATCGCATAGCAAAACCCATATCGCATACCTGGCATGACGTCACAATTCGAGTGACGTCAACGTTTGACCTATAACGTTCAGTTGCTGTATGTCCTGGCATAGGAAAAAAATGAGTTCCCACAAAAAAAAAATGTCCTATCATTTCAACTAAAATCGATATTTTTTATATATATAAAAAAACACAATAAGATGTAGAAATATATGAAGTTTTATTGTTTATTTTCGTGAAGTTTGTAACTCAGGCAAAGATTACCTTAGCTGTATTTGGCAAAACTTTTAGGATTTTTTGTCCTCAATGCTCTTCAACTTCGTACTTTATTTGGCCTTTTAAACTTTTTTGGATTCGAGCGTCACTGATGAGTCTTTTGTAGACGAAACGCACGTCTGGCGTATATACAAAATTTAGTCCTGGTACATGCATCTATGATGAGTTTATTTCATTACCTGATGGATTAAACACGAATGCAAATTTTTATGGTTTAAATTTTGGTTAGAATACGTGTAGATAGCAAATTTTTCAAGAAATATTTGTCTTTCTGTTCACCTCTTTAGCAAATTAAAATGATCATGAATGATATCATCGCCAAATAAACAATAAACTTTAACCATTTCTACATCTTGTATTTATTTGATAAATGTTAACTTTAGTTGAAATAATAGGACAGTATCGTTAGTGGATGCATTTTAATACATGGTCTTTCACATATATTGAGAATATTATAAGATTATAAGGGCATTACGATATTAAGCAAATAAGGATGTCTATAAAAATAACAAGTCAGCTGGAAAAATACAGGAAAATCATAATAGAATTGAGAATGGTAATGGGGAATGTGTCAAAGAGACAACAACCCGACCATTAAGCAGACAACAACTGATGTCCACCAATGGGTCTGTACTAGTTTATAATTTCAGACGATTTAAAACAAAAAATAAATATCCCATAAATCTGATTCTATTAAAATATATGATAAACAGAATAATACATGGAAAAATCCGTATGGCATGCTGTGTCACCACTCGACCAATATCAGCCCTCGGCACCTTCGGCCTTCGGGACTGATATTGGTTTCCCGTGGTGATACAGCATGCGATACGGATTTTTGCCATGTATTATTCTATAAATAAAACACTTATTAAGATAATAGGTGGATAATTATTTGGGTCTGTTAAGGCACAAGTTTTTGGAATTGATATATTTAAATGCCTACCTACCACGTTGTTTAACGTTTGGGTTCATTTATAGCTTGCTGTTTGGTCTGTACCAAAGCCCTGTGTTGAAGGCCGTACTATGACCTGTATATGTTTTGACCATATAATACCAGAAAGGTGTATAGTTCTTTGGGAAATGTTCTTCAAATAATATAAATATCTACCCTCTTGTACTAAAAAGTGGTTTATACAAAAAGATACTGTACATCACTTGAAATGTACCCCTCATAAAAAAGAGTTACTCGTCATTTTAGGGGTTGTTCACAACCTAATTATGACTTTGATGGACAACCGCTCATTGGCACTCATACCACCATCTTATTTATATACAAAGTGCTAAACGGACAAAGAACTAAAATGAGAACACCAAAACGTCAGAGACACGGACGACCATCATATAACACAAACACTCAAATGTACACGCATCAACGGATAGCTTGAACCCCAAACAACTACAGGGAACACAGGTGTTCTAGGAGGAGGAGTAGTTCGTACTCCTGGAAAGACAGTCGTCATGTCCCGAGAAGGAGGAAAGACATCTATAAAAACTCAATGAAGATCATTTAAAGCAATTGAAATAATTCAATTATTTTTAGGTGAATAGAAAAAAAGGACTTCATAGCAAAGAGCAGGTGCATGGTAAAACAAATTTATTCCATCTCACTTTGATAAATATTTTCAAAACCTATTATTTGATGTTTTCAAAAAAAATATAATCGATCGCCGCCTTTACTTTTCGAGCTCCACCTCAAATGTTTGCAAATTAATTTTGTTTTTATTAAAAGTTTCAAATCGCTCGCTCGCCCCAATTTTTGGAGTAGAAAAATCCGTAGGACAAGAAATTAAATTGGTGTGGCCTGAGGTATAATAAAACTGCACACCAAACATCATTGACTTGACTTTTCCTTAAACTGGCATTGTCACACACTTTGATATGTAAACATCGCTGACGCCAAAAATGTTAAAGTCTATGAACCATGACTCAAGGGGGATACAGACTATTAATGGAAATGAGATATGCTAAGGCCAAACAATGCCTCCCAAATATCATTGACAAACCCTTAGTGGTGCCCTTAAACTAACCAAATAACAAATTTTAACATATGTACTAGCATGACTTTACAAACACTTTGAAGTAAACGAACCATGACTAAAGGGGTGGGGCATACAATATTTAAAGAAATTAGTTATGTTCATAAACTACGATGACAGTACAACTTCATCATTGACTTCCCATTATACGAAAATTTTAATAATGCAATATATATCTTTCAATAAATTTCCCATTAATTTAAATATGTGTGTCTATCATATTCTCTCCATACTATAAGCCCAATAAGGTTGCTCTCATTTTGTATCATTTTTGCAATGTAAATATGAAATTAAACCTAAAACTATTGAAATGAAGTTATCTTCCTTTGTCCATTTGTATATACAGCCAAATTCTAGCCTTTTCAATAGTCGTCTGGCGAGATAAGGACGATAAATCAATTTTGAATTTTTATTTTTGGAGACAGTCAATTTCCGGAATTGCAAGCTTTATCATCACGACTTTTTCTTTGGCGGTCGACGACATAACTATTGCTGCATTTTTGACAACAAGGTAGTATTATCAATTTATTATCGTGGTATCAATATATGTTAGTTATGTTAGATACCTGAATTAATTGTAATTTTTGCAAGGTCAATTCATCACTTCGGAAAGTTCCCCTGAAAACATAATTTTTTTAAATGTCACTTATCGGCATCTCCGGGCGGCAAACCAGATCAATTTCCTGGTGATCTTTACTACAGCATTCTGATTGTTATTAATTGCTACATATTACCGTTTTTATTGTAAATCCATATTTGGTTACATTATCAACAAAGGAGTAGGTCCGGTAAGACCCCTTTTTGGCCCCTAAATATAGCAGTTTAACAAAATTGTTAAAATGTAAACTTTTAAATATATATTGGACAGTAGAATGCTTCTGCTACATAAATATTGGTTGTTTTTGGCAATACAATGCACATATATCAAGTACTAGCACCATTAAGTCACGCTAAATTACTGAAATCTTCACAATTCTATCATTTTAGCTAAATTTTAGACGGTTTTCTTGTAAAACGAAAGTGGCCGCATTCGTGTTCATCCTTAATATTGAAATGTAAGTTGTATTTTATGATAATACATAACATATATAAAGATTTTGGATGAACACGGATGCGGCCACTTTCATTTTTGACAAAAACTATCTAAAAAGTGACATTTTTCGACATATTTGGTAGATTTTTCATATTTGAGCTTGAATCGGATCGTTTTCAATGACTAAATCAGTTACAATCTTTCACATAAACTAATTGATTCAAATGAAATAGACACTTAAGTGTTTAAAAAGATGTCAAATTCATTCGTCAGATGAACTTGAAATTTGAGGCCAAAATTGATCCTTACCGGACCTACTCCTTTGAGTAACATTCAAGGTCGAGTTGTCGTTCTTAGTGTATAGTTTGTTCTAAACCATTGTTTGTTTCTGGTACAAGTTGGCAGTTGTTTATCAATAATAAAGTTGTTGCAACTAAAATACATGTTATCTACAGTGTGTGTGTGTGTGTGTGTGTTTCTTTCTTTTCAATTAGTAATTGTTTATAAAAACAAAATGTTTTTAAATACATTTGGAAGACAAGATTGTCATCATGGTACTTATTATTTCCCTTGTTTAAAAATAGAAATTGCGTGTTTCTATATTTAACGATTTACATCATACATGACACTATTTAGTACATATTTGTTAAATCGAATAAATATTGCTGTTTTGAATTCATTTGTTGAAGATAATTATCTATGTTCTAAAATTCAATATTTGCATCGTTGCTTATCATTCATAACCTTTGTTGAAAGACTTTTAATCATTTTATATATGTTGTTTGGAAATATATTGTTGATTGAAAGCTCTCAATGGCACTAAACAGAGCTAACTAGGCTAAAGCTATATAGTTGTTGACCACATTCAATGATTGAGATGACTTTCAACTGACGCTCAGTCTGACCATGGGAAGCTGTGCTCTGTCGGATGTGTTCTTAATTATTGGAGTCATTAAATGCTTCCTTTCTACTTTAGGTCTATATAATAAAAATTGTACTTGAATAAATTATATATCGTTTTCATTTTTTTTAATTTCGATATCTCTATTACAATCGGCATCCATCGTCTTCTTATTTATCTGTTGTCAAATTAGACCAATGATGGCAATCTGTGGTCTTCACCCCCTGCATAATTGATCCTTTTCCACTACCTTATTTCTTTAATGGCTTTCTGTTATTTGGTGGACAGGGGGAATTGATTCCCAGTCCCCCACCCCCAAGCTCCTTAGTCACTCCGTATTCTGTTCCTCTGCCCTCCTATTTTTGCATCAACATGAATTATCTCTGTTTTAACAACACTTTTCTCACGATTAAAATCACCCTACCTCAAGCTTTCATCCATCAAATTCTCATTTCTAGTCTTCTGATTCCATAGTTCCCATAATTCTGTTCACCCCTCCCCCTTATTAGTGTCACAATGACTCGCACCCATTAACAATCCATCATTCGGTGACAAATTATATTATACTACCTGATTTGTTTCCTTTTTGCAAAAATTAAGAGTCAGGTTTTTTGCTTTAATAATGAACATTTTTTTTTTACACATCTCATTTTTAACTCCCATGCATATTTTTTACTATCAACTATATGGCCTCAACGAACACAATACAAACTATCTTCTCACAAAACCACAAGGATTACATAGCAAATACATATTCAGGTTGTTATCAAAGTTTACTTTGCGAGCCCAAAGTGAGGAATTAATTATAAAACATCGTTAAGCAAAATAAATATCTAGAAGATGTTTTGAAAATAGACTATAGTTTATGAACTACCCCTCCGTGTAACAAGATTTATCTCTTGGGATTTAAACACATTGAGATTGAGATTGAATTGTCTCCCTTTGATAACAGCCAGTACCAAAGCACGATTATTTGTTTGGTGATTTTTTTAATGATTAACAATAGTTTAACAAAGGAAAAGGGTAATACTTTCAATTTTGAGGTCTCATAAACGCTTTTTCACCTATTATTGTAATTTTACATTAAAACCCCAAATTTACATGAAAAGGCTACAAATTCACGTGAACAAAATTTGCCTGTGTAGAGTTGTAAATAAAATAGTGTTCCCATTTGATTTAGTGTCTGTTGTTTAGCCATAATCTGGTATCAGGTATCCAGATGGATGAATTTTGACGAATTACTGACATTACCATAGTCAACGAAGATTTATATATAGGAATCTTTGATGTTATGACCTTGTTGTAGAGGTCTATATGATGTAGAAGATAATTAATTTGACTACATAAAATTGAGAATGGAAATGGGGAATGTGTCAAAGAGACAACAACCCGACCAAATAAAAAACAACAGCAGAGGGTCACCAACAGGTCTTCAATGTAGCGAGAAATTCCCGCACACGGAGACGACTACTTTACCTGGAAAAGTGAATGGGGTGGGTCATTTGACATTTCGAGTGATTTTTTAACGAACTAAGTATTAAAAGTTTTAATTATTTTTAAAGTATTAAATGTAACTTACATTGTATATTACCACACGAAACAAGTTATTCAGTGATCGTCATTATCCTGTAGACAAAAAACGACTTTCACTTTCGATTTCACAGTTTGTAAACTTTAGGTTATTTCCCTATACAGATATCATATTCTGTTCAGGTATGTATCTCCGTCTATATTCGGAGCACTCCACTTGTCGGATGAGCAATTTAAAAATATTTAGTTAACCAAAAAAAGCGGATATCTTTATATTTGCAATATGTTTAAATGTCTTTGGTGCGTTAAACTATTGAAAAAAGATATTTATAATATGAACGAGTCTAAATTGAAAACTACGTTCAAACCTATGATTGCGTTGGATAAAAACCGCAATTTTTATACGTTTGCATGTAAAATAAATTTCGTTGTAGAAGGGTCTAAATGCAGCACAAACAACATTTTCCAAAAGACCAAAAAAGTGAAGAAGTATATTTAAACAAAACGCATCTGACCGTATCACCCTCGACCAATATCATCCCTCGGGCGTAAAGGCCCTCGTGCTGATATTGGTATCTCGTGATGATACGGCATATGATACGGATTTTGCCATGTATTATTCTCTATTTATCATATATTTAGTACAAAATACAGCAATTTTGTTTGTCTTATAAAGGTGCTTTTTCCCGGTCTGTATCACCTACTCTGTATCTCATACCCTGTATCGCATAGCTAAACCCGTATCGCATACCCCGTATCGCATAGCAAAATCCGTATCGCATACCTGGCGTGACGTCATGATTAGAATGACGTCAACGTTTGACCTATGACGTCCAGTTGCCGCATTTTCAGGCTTACGGAAAAAATGATTTCTAATAGAAAAAAAAGTCCTATCATTTCAACTAAAATCGATTTTTCCCCAAATATTTATTACCCTGTAACTTGACGAGCGATTTTTATATAAAATAGTACAATAAAATGTAGAAATATCTGAAGTTTTATTGTTTATTTGGTCATAATTCTCGTGAAGTTTGTTTCTGCACAAATGCATTTTTTTACTATTTCAATTTGGTTTAAAAAAATATATGATAAACAGAATAATACATGGCAAAATCCGTATCACACACCGTATCACCCTCGACCAATATCATCCCTCGGGCCTAAAGGCCCTCGTGCTGATATTGGTATCTCGTGATGATACGGCATATGATAAGGATTTTGCCATGTATTATTCTCTATATATCTACCCATTCAAAACGGAATGTGTTTTGCTACATGTAGTTGATTTGAAACTGTCGTTCTGTTTCTTTTGATAATTGAGTATACACGAATATTGTAGATTAAACGCATTGGTTTTTAATGCCCTAACAGTTCAAAACATACCCTTCTCAAGTGAGTTCGGTTCCAAAAGTTACGTAATTTGGTGCTGACTATTAGATATTAAACATTGGTTTTAGGTTTTGTTTAACACATTAACAAAATCGCGGTTTTAGAGTTTGTTACAGCCAATTATTATGTTTTATACAACAAGCTACCGAACAGCACTTAGTTTACAACTGAATTACATCTATCAATTATAACAAAGATTGGTTTCTTATCTTATTTGATAAATTGTTAGAGCCTGCATTACTCATTTGGCAAAACACGTCTTTTTTGTATTTATTTCAACTTTTGTTTTGTCAAATGTCTTATCGTTTTTAGTTGTAAATCTTAGTTTTTTCTGTTGTATTCGTGTGTTATGGTAATGTATATGTTAGCTGCTCAAAGGAAAATATCATCCTAAAGCTTAATTTTGATTGTGTCAGCCATAATGGCATTTTTATATCAAAGACATCCAAAGGGCAACAATAACCATTATGTTTACATCTAGAGGGCAACAATAGACATTGTGTTTACATAGGTTTATTATTTATAATTTTATTCAAATCTACTTTCAGCAAATTGCAGCTCCATCAAAGCTTATACATTATTTATGTTGCTTTGATAAAGTAGGGACCCATCGGTCGATTTTTTGTTGTTGTTGTTACAGATTATGATAGACGGTTGTAAGCTTTAAAATTGTTTAGGACATGATTTATTGTCTCGCCTCAGTGTAGTAGCGCGAAGGCGAGACAAAGGAGTGTTGTTATTATGCACTCGATAATATCTGCTTAGACATTATTAACGAAAACGTTCGGTTATCAGTCAAAAACGCAAGTCACATGGGTAGAAATGTCTGTGGCAATGCAACATAACGATGAAATGCCCTCACGGTCATCCGCTGTAAAAAACTGTCTGTCAGAGAAAGACAGACAACATTAAACTGCGGAAATTATACGAATATAAACAGTCTTACAAAGAAAGACAGACAATTCAGATAACCCACGACGGTTCACGAATATAAACAGTCTATTAAAGAAAGACAGGCAACAGATAACTTTCGAAGGTGTACAAATATAAACCATCTCAGTCAGAGAAAAACAGACAACAGGTAACTCACGAGGGTGCAAGAATATAAACCGTGAGTTAGAGAAAGACAGACACCAGATAACTCACGAGGCTGCACGAATATAAACTGTCAGTCAGAGAAGAACAGACAACAGATAACGCTCGAGGGTGCATGAATATAAACCACGAGTCAGAGAAAGACAGACTTTCGATAGTCTATTCGTAAGTCAGAGAATGATAGACACCAGATAACTCATGAGGGTGCACGAATATAAATCGTCTGTTCAAGAAAGACAGGCAACAGATAACTTTCGAAGGTGTACAAATATAAACCGTCTCAGTCAAAGAAAAACAGGCACCAGATAACTTACGAGGGTGCACGAATACAAACCGTCTGTTAGAGAAAAACAGATACTTTACAATGAAATTATTCCTGATGGTTTCTACAAATAACATTCCACGAAACTATACATTTTGTCGCTTTACAAACAATTTGTTCTTAATCAGACTCAAGGTTTGACAAACATATGATAGCTTTCTCAACTCCTGACGACTTTTTATGTACTTGGTAAATGGTCACTCAGGGGTTTCTTTTCACCAATCTATGGAGTTTGCATGACGGATGCAAATGTTGATGACGACATATAAAGTTATACTACTTCTGTATTTGTATTTCTGAACACATTTCTGGAGAATGCTGTTTGTTTGGAAGATCAAGAAATAATCAAAAGTGAAGTAATTATAAGAACATGAGAAAAACATTTCAACAGCTTTCCTAAATAATGTAACGGGCCTACCTTCTCCTTATTTTGTAATCTGATACTACATTCTGCCATGATAGATTTCAATTACAATATATCTGCCATAAAAGTTTAATTGAGAAATTAATAATCAATTATAAGTGTAATCAATCTCGGGCATTTTTTTTTGTCTTATCATAAATGAAAAACTATAATACATTAATACTGTTATGATTTTCCCGGTCGTGCTCTGGAGACCGTTATAAATATCGATTTTGTAATAAACATTTAGAATCGATCAGTCTACATTTTACAAGATTCATGTATTTGTTTGCATATTTTGATATGATTTATTTTACTGATTTAAGAATATGTTTTCATTATGTGAAAATCAAGCACAATTCCTACTGTTAGGGGTTTAGTATCATACCATCATAAAATATATATAAGAATAACATAGGTTTGAGGTTCAGATAGCAAGAATGATTTTTAACATCAAACTCGAAATTCAGAATCTGGTCCCCCTTATCTTATTCATAGTACACCGTCGTTCTAGAATATCACGTCTAATAAATCAATATCTTTAACTTATGACTGGCCCTACAGCGATTGTGACTAGTATGAGTCTGTGACCGATATGTTAATGAATTGAGAATATGATGAAATATCTTACAATTTTCTTGATACCAAAGAAAGATAACTCTAGTAGGACTTATTAACTGTCTATTATTTTCATACAATATTTCGGCCATCTTGAACTCATTGCTTAACAGTTATCGGTTCTGATTGGTTGTCTGGTGATGTGTCTAAGGTTTATCCGCATTGGCTTGAAGTACTATACACTTGAGAACATGTTTCTGTTAGGTGAAGGTATCAATAGTATATAGAAGATAAGAAATAAAAAAAAAAACCAGTATGGTTATTCCAGACCCAATCATCAATTAGCGCTTCATGTTGACGTAATTAATGATATTGCGAAGCACTCCATACCTTGTGTGGAAAGATTAAACTTATCCAGTATTAACAGTTCACTTTTGATTGGTTTAGTGTAATAACATTTGTCATTTCTAGCAGTCTAAGAAAAGCATGATTTTGTAGAATGCCAAACTATTGGACATTCAAAAGAATGTAGAACCTCAGCAGCATACGTGTTGATAATTGCATAGAAAAACATGTTATGCTTGTTGTCGAACTGGCGATATTTATTTCGCGACAACAAGACATAACAATCCTAGATTCCGGCGACGACAGCGTCAGCATTTAGGCTCAGTCTGGTGTTAAATTTTGGACATCAATAACTTTGTCTAACATCAAACATACATGGAATTTTATGAAATGGGGACAGAAGCTTCTTAATGACCACAATATAGTATCCAGGGGAAAATTTAGAAAATAAATGTACTTCCTTTTTTACAGTTGACTTCCTATTTTGTTTCAGTCATTATTAACTTTGTCAAACTTAATGGAATTTATAAAATTTAAACAGAAGCTTGGTTATTACCAAAGATCGTATCCAGCAGAATTTGGCAAAAAAATGTTTTCATTTTCCCGGATTTTACTGATAAATGAATTGTTTTCAATTTACACTTATGCTCAGACTGAAGTTAAAGTTTTTAAGTCATCAATATCTTGGTCAGTTTCACGGAAATTTATGAATTGGTCAAAGTTTCACGGCAATATATAAAATTTGGACAGAAGCTTGTTTCTGATAAAAGTATCTAGGGCAAAATTTTGGAAACATTTTTCTACTTTTTCCGAATTTTACTGATAAATGCACTTAGTTAATGTTTAAAAGTTAGCATGAAGATATAGTTTGGTTAAAGATCTTGCACAGCAATTTCTCTGTCAAACCTTCATATAAGTTATGAACTTTGGCATTAGCTCTTAAACGATTAAGAGATAATGTCGGGAGAACACTTTTAAAGTTTGTTTTTTTTCATTTTTAGTATTTTTTTGATAGATGAATTTCATTTTTTACAGGTAACATTCAAAGACATTCTGGGATAATAAAAAAAAGATACAGGATAATTTTGTAAATCTTTATGGATTGTTATGAAAGTTATATCTCAAAAACCAAAAAAAAAGGCATCTTATTTTCTTTGATTCAGTATTTGATAAATGAAAACACTTTTGAAATCAACATTTCACTTCAACACTGACAGCAGCAATCACAGGCGGGACCCCTTATAATTTTGTTAAATAATAGAAAAGAGTTTCAATGTCCCCTGTACTGCACATACTTTATGACAAATGCCATTAACTAAAATAACCTTTAACCTTTTTGTTGTTCTTTAAAACTTTCTCTTAATGTCCAAAAATCTTTTATCAAATATATAAATACATTTAATTCTATTGTACAACTTATAAGTTTTATTTTGTTAGTTTCTCCAAATTAATTTTGGGTACTCTTTGTGTATATTGAAATGCCTCTTTAACAGCTTATTATTATTTTTAACTTTTATATTAAAGCCTTTCAACATAAAATCCACGGCCGGTAAAAGCAGGAAAGACATTTCAGCGTGTGTAATTGTGTTGATGTACTGATTATCCTTTATACGTATAGCTAATGACAACTCCAAGATAGGTCATTTAATTAGGCATGTTATGAATACATAATGAGGAACTAAAAGATACACTATTTGTCTGTCATATGTAGGTTTAATGTGATTTGGTTCAGCATACAGCTTATACGAGCATACACACACCTTTGTTTTAATCATGCTAACATCATGCTGATATCTTCACCATACAATAATTTCTCTATATTGGCTGCAGGAAACGATCTTGTCTCGAAAACTCAACATTCATCAATGAACCAAGAAAATGAGGTCAAAGTCGGAAGAAACTTATTATCGGTTTTACACGGGAAACTCCACACTAAAATTTACGACAGAGAGACGATGCTTCGTTTCCTATTGTTAATTTTCTCTTTTCGGATGGTGATGTTCCTTTTGCTCTCTTTTACGGTATTTATATTTCACAACTCGTTCGCTTTGCCCGTGTCTGTTGTGGCGTTTTTGGTTTTAGCTAATGTAGTCTGTATAACGGATAAATCATGAAGCCATGGATTTCGTTACAAGAAATTACTTAAAACCTTTACTAAATCTCTCCCATAGACATTCAGATTTGGTTTTGAAATTTGGTTGTTCCTGTAAAAAAAAAATTGTTTAAACGGAGAAGCACATCCTCATTTTTACGGAAATGTTGTTGACCATGTCCGGAAATTTATAAACGTGTCGATTATTTAAATCAACTTATTTTCAAAGGTTATCAATTTAACACTATAATTAGATCATTGAGTCAACTGATTGTTTTTACTGGTATCAATATTGATTTTGTAATCAGTAAAGTAAAAGCTAACTAAATATCTTTGTTATATACATATACACCACGGGTGTCATTCGGTTTATTGAAAGAAATGATCGTGAAAGAATATCCAACGGCGTTCAAGTATTGAACGACGATCGTGAAAGTTCTGGTAACGGATCGTGAAAGACATTTAATGTACATTCTAGTTCAGAATCTTTGAAAAAATCGCTTAATTTTCAAAACGCGGAACAAATCCGAACAAAAAAACATGTCTGTCAAAATAGATCAACTTCCTCAACTTAACTGTGAAAGAAGATAAAGAAAATATGAAGAACACAAAAGGCGCAATGCATGTCTATGAAATGAATTACAAATAACACGCTTTTTGTACCTATAATGGTCATATTTCAGAATATCATGACATATTTTAAATTCAATCTTTGGTGTATCTGATAGTACAGTAAAATTAAAGTATGTTCTTCCATTAAAATGTTTAATTTGTTTATGAAAACCTTGAATTTGTTGAATTTCAATCAAACTTGATCGCGAAAGATCAGGCAACGTATTATTTTGATGGTGAAAGAAAATGCGTGACCAGACTTAATACTAGTAATCAGAAATCAGTATTTCTTTTACCATTTGATAAATCTGCCAGTGGTTGAAGCCTGTAACTATTTGGATAAGGATGAACATGAAAGCTATAATCTTTTTTTTCTATTCAACACTTTACCTCGAGAGTTAAACTAGAGGCTCTAAAGAGCCTGTGTCGCTCACCTTTGTCTATGTGAATTTTCAACAAAGGATGCAGATGGATTCATGACAACATTGTGTTTTGGTGATGGTGATGTATTTGTACATCTTACTTTACTGAACCTTCTTGCTGCTGACAATTATTTCTATCTATTATGAACTTTGCCATGTAGTTACAGTGGAAAATGTTCTTAAAAATTTACAAATGTTATGAAAATTGTAAAATTGACTATAAAGGACAATAACTCCTTAGGGGGTCAATTGACCATTTTGGTCATGTTGACTTATTTTAAGTTCTTACTTTGCTGTACATTATTGCTGTTTATCTCCATCTATAATAATATTCAAGGTTATAACAAAAAACGGCAAAATTTCCTTAAAATAACAAATGCAGGGGCAGCAACCTAACAACAGGTTGTCCGATTCTGAAAATTTCAAGGCAGATAGATCTTTACATGATAAACAATTTTACACCAGTCAGATTTGCTCTATATGCTTTGGTTTTTGAGTTATAAGCCAAAAACTACATTTTACCCCTATGTTCTATTTTTAGCCGTGGCAGCCATCTTGGTTGGTTGTCCGGGTCATGCCACACATTTTTAAACGTGATACCATAAAGATGATTGTGGCCAAGTTTGAATTAATTTGGCTCAGTAGTTTCAGAGGAGAAGATTTTTGTAAAAGATTACTAAGATTTATGAAAAGTGGTTAAAATTGACTATAAAGGGCAATTATAACTTCTTAAGGGGTCAACTGACCATTTTGGTCATGTTGCCTTATTTGTAAATCTTACTTTGCTGAACATTATTGCTGTCTACATTTTATCTCTATCAATTAATCCTTAATAATACACAAGATAATAACCAAAACAGCAAAATTTTTCTTTAACTACTAATTCAGGGGCAGCAATCCAACAACAGTGTGTCATATTCATCTGAAAATTTCTTGTCAGATAGATCTTGACCTGAATTTTACCACATGTCAGATTTGCTCTAAATGCTTTGTTTTTTCAGTTATAAGCCAAAAACTGCATTTTACCCCTATGTTCTATTTTTAGCCATGACGGCAATCTTGGTTGGTTGGCCGGGTCACGCCACATATTTTTTAAACTATATACCCTTTGGGTCAGGTGAGCTAAAAAAACCAAACTAATAACGTGTCTAAATAGGTGTGAAAGGTTCAGCTCTGTGAATCGGTCTAGTGAACTTCAGGCAGACCGACACTAGTTAACCAATAATATGGATATGCAACATGGTTGTTGTGGTAGTCGTGGAGATCTTTCGGGTATTCCAAATCTATCTCCAACACATAACCTTGATCATCTTCAGCGGTGAGGGTATCCAGGGCTGGTATGTCATTGGGGTTAGTCCATTGGAAACCACCAGTCGGCAGATGTTTGCTCATGGCCCACCCATACATGTTGTTAGCGTCCGCATACATCAGGTAGTAAGCAGGCTTGCTGGCATCGTACCCTTCAATGTATGGGTTGTTGGCTTTGGCATAGCGTTGCGTCGCGACGGTAATTCTACCACGGATTACTTTCTCAAACATCAGGAGCATATCCGGGTCCGTGATGAGATCAAGTCTCACACCAGTGAATTTCAGCGCTGCATCGTAGGTAAGGCCCGGGGCTGAGACATACCACGCTGGGTCGAGTTGGTAGTGCTTTAAGCAGACATCCCTGAAGTTTTTGAACACATCACACAGTAGGAGCACGTCCGTCATCAGGTATAGGTTGGGGTACTCTCTCATGCTGGTTATACCCATCTCCTTCCACACTTGCTGCGCATGTCCATAGTCTGCCTGGCTCACCCCTTCGCCGGTGAGGGTACTGTAGAATGCTTCCCGGGGCGGCAGCTCGGTCTCTTGGAGTTTCTCGAAACCATCCATATAGTCATAAGCATACACACCCTTTCGCAGAGAGAAAACTGGCCCTGGTGTACCATAGCTTTCATCAGTGTCTTCGTTGACTCTCTGTGAGCATTCATTACCTTGTTCTAACAGATAATCGAACTCAGCCGTCAGTTAGTCTTCCTGGAGCAGGGAATTGGGCACCTGGAGTTCCTCGAGTTTATCTATATAGTCATCCGTATAGTCATCCATATAGTCATGGGGATCTACTTCCACGATCTGTCCCGGCTCATCAACAGGTATATCATAGCCTTCATCCATGTCTTTGTTGGTGAAGGTAATATCACATCCCATGACCTACTTGACTTTCTGTGTGCACCCGGCGAGCACTTCTGGGAGTCGTTCTGGCGTCATCTTCTCCTTGTAGATCATGAGACCATCGAACACAAGTGATCCCACTTCAATACCCTGTTCTGTCAGGTAATCGAACGCAGCCATCAGTGCTCTGTTTTCCAGGCTGCACATCACATAGTTCACCGCGGTCCCATCAATGTTATAGTCGGTGCCCCTACGATCCTTTGACTTCTTTGCCAGCTCATAGAGTTCCGGTCGCAGCTTGACGATGGAGTTCGTGATATGTCTTATTCCGCTGTAGAATTCCTTGTACCAGTCTGGGTCCTCAGGTGCCAGTTTGACCCGTCTTCCATTAATAATCGCTAGGAAATGTGCCTTGGCGTCATCCCGAGTTTCATTGTTCCTTGTCATCCAGTCTGTCAGGTACTCTTCCCGGTTCGCAATGTAGGCGTCGAGCCCTGTGCAGTTGATGCCATTGTCATGACAATACCAGGATAGCAGTGTTGGGTGGGCATTTTTCATGTCGATGTCATACATGAAGTCCCGACATAGCGTATGTCTGATCTTCCGACTTATGTTCTGGATACCGAGGGCAGCCGCTGTCCAGTAACGCCCGAACCCATTTCGCTGGTAATATTGCATCATGCTCTCTCCTCGCTTGTTAACCCGCGCCAAATAGTCCTTCATGAGTGTCAGCTGCGCGTTCTTATCCAGTTGCTTCCCTTTGATGTACCGGCTTCCCAGCTCGAAATCGTCGGGATGTGACACGATGAATTCTAGCTTACTCCTGTTTATCACCTCGCGCAGTGTGATTTTCCGGTCGTTTTCAGACTCAGCAGTTGTCACTCTGTACAATTCGGGATCCAACGCCCCGTTACCGAGTACCTTTTGTGTGCGGTTTGTCTCCAGGGGTGACTACAGGCTTTGATTCAACCTTCTCAGTGAAACACTCGAAGTCTGCATAGACTATGAAGGAAACTCTCGCCGAGTGGGCGTGGTTCTGGAAGGTTTGGTAGGCTCCTTCTTCATGCAGTTCGATCTTCACCGCCTTGTGGTTGGCACAGGACTCTTTGTGGGCTGCGAGACGTTCCTTGTTGTGGAAGTGGTTCAGTCACCTACGGCATAGATAGATCTCACCGTTATGGTCCGATATCTGACCCGACACCAGCCGAGACAGGTTTTTGATCCAGCCATAGTGTTTTCGCCCACCACCCGCTACCAGTAGCAAGTCAATGTCCCTCTCCCGTTTTTTCGCGGCATCTGAAATGCGCAGGGGGTATATCTCCTTTTTGTCAATCCCATAAACATTGATCGCCAGGGTAGGGTTGGTCCGCTCGAACTTGCTGATGTCCTTCAGGCTCACGGGGAATGTTAACCCAGCCAGCTTCAGCTCCTCCTTCCACTGATGGTACTGGGTTACTCTCCCTGAGTTCTTCTGGTCTACCTCATCGTGGTGCAGTGCCGATAGTATGGCCCACTTAAAACATTCCTCATCGCTATTCTTCACATTGACCACGGCTTTCTTAGCTTTGACCCATCCTGGTAGGTCCACGTACTGCGAACCTCCCAGCGGCCGGTGTTTGTCGATATTGAGTTGAAGTTTCACTATTTCCTTCAACGTCCAGCCGCTCTTCTCAGAGGTCCACTGTGCAATATTTTTCTCAATCTTATCCTCCATTTCATTGAGAACTTCAACCAGGTCCGTGCTCTCAGTAATGATGTGGTTCCCCGAGTGAAATTGTCCCTCGTTTTCATCTCTATCCTTACCTGTGGGATTAATTTTCACAAAGGCACAGTGCAACACCATGCTTACCTTGGCCCCCTTCAAGCCCCAATTCTTCGATAATTTTCCTCTGCGATGGTCGCGATATCTCAGGGAAGGTCTGAACGTCCATTTCAGCTGTATGTGTAATATTCCAGGTGGTAAACGCCCCTTTCAGAGCTTTTTGTGGTGGGTGTACTTCGATCATATCCCCAGCAGTCTCCCTGTCTTTCTTGATTTTCTCCTTCACCTTTTCCAGCAGTCGGTCCTTCAGCAGCCTACTAACCCCCTTCAACCCATATTGTTTGGCCTGAGCCATGATCTCCTTCCTTGTCTGAGGTTTGGGAACACGAGGAAATTTGTGGTCGGTTTTTGTTTCGATCAACTCGACCAACTGAGATTTGTTCAACCTGGAGTACCCTCTGAGGCCAGCGTTTTTCGCAATGCCTCTTAGAGTTTTGACGTTTTCAACAATCGATCCCATTTTGGAGATTGGCATCATGTCTTTATCCTACTAGATTTGATAATATTCAAATCCCCTCTCTTTCCCATACGACCTTTCCAATGAGGTTTTCCCCCATTGCAAAAGTTGCAAATTTCTAAAACCCTACCTAGAAATCGAAGTAGTTATACCCACTTTTCTTTGCCTTCTTCATCCCATTGTTTTCAAGCCATAGCGGCAGTTTTACTTCTTTGCAGTAATCGTGTCACTTCCTTCTGCGCTCTATCACACGCCCAGACCTTGAGCTCTTTTCCTCTCCTCACCAGCGTCAAGATTTGACTCTTCCCCCATTATCCTTCAAACTCTTTGACTTCTGTGATCTTGAAGAACTCTACCGGAAGATCTTTCCATTTAATGATCGGTTCGGACCTCGCCGCCTTTTGGGCTGCAATCCTTCTTCTCGCCTCCTCCTCTTCAGTCTCAGCTTCAAGTATCCGAACGTGGTTGTCCTGAGCCTCTGCCTGCTCAAGTAACCGGATGTGGTTGTCCTGAGTTTCTTCACACCGACCGCTGCCAGGAAGTTCTCTCTTGCTAACAAAATCCATGATTTATTATATGCTAGCAAATTCATGTCTCTATTGTATCTAGATATCAATTTCCTTTTTTTCACCTATACTAATGGTTCCTAGCCTCCAATGGTTCCCCAAATTCAGGGGGTTTCCCCAAAAAGTTCTCAAATGAGGGGGTTGGCTGTACCTCAAATTGCGTGTTCCTTTTTGGATTTTTTGCCATTTTTTCCCCTTAGTTTATGCAGTTAGGCAGAACTCTCATTTTGATACTACTAACTGTTAACCGACCAAATTATTTCAGACAATGTAGATATATATACTGTTAACACGGAAATTGAGACCATTTTACATGCAGCGGCAGATTCCTGTATTCCTACGGGCGTATTTAACCCATATACAAAACCATACTGGACACCCGATGTTAAGAAAGCTCATCAGACGGAACGATGGCTTTCAGATGGACGGCCCAGAGGAATGCGTCATGAATCGTATAAACATTACAAAAAAGCCAAATATGAATTTCGGAATGTGCAACACGCAGCTTACGAACAATATATTCAAAAATGTTACGATGACATAAACGAAGCAGCAGAGTGCGATATCCATTTATTCTGTAAACTAATAAAAAGATGTAAACCATCAACATCAAGAATTTATCCAGAAATTATCCATAATAGTGATACATGTAATAACCCCGAAAAAATTGCTAATGCCTTTGTGGACTATTTTTCAAACCTTTGCACAACGGACAATACTGACTCTTTTGATACGTAAAAAAAACCCACTTTGTTGACAGTGCGTATTCGGAGATTTTAAACACCTGTTGTAACTCCAATGAGAACCTATCTGGTGGAGTCATCAATGAATGTGAAGTGCGAGATATTGTCAAATCCTTGATGCGTAAAAAAGTCAGCGGACACGACAAAATTCAAAATGAACATTTGATATACGGTGGAGAAGTTGTATCCGTTACCGTACTTCATTTTTTAACCTCATAGTGAAGAAAGGTCGTGTACCTTATGACTGGAGGTTCGGTTTACTAATATTTATAGTATACCGTAAACCATTACTTTTAACAGACTGGCAGATACACGGACTAGATAAAATAATGCTTCCTTTAATCGTAGATTATATTATTAAAAATAAAAAAAGGACATGTTGCCACTCATCATCATATTCCGTCAAAACTTCATAGAATCCGGTATAAACAAAAACTTTGAAATAGTAACTGTTTCATCCACATATACCCCATATCTCATTTGATTCATTTTAAATAGTGAGGGAAAATACTCACTTAAAATTTTTTTTACTGTTTCAAGACTTATTATAAGGAGCCTGTAATTCAGTGGTTGTCGTTGGTTTATGTGTTATAATTTTGTTTTTCGTTCATTTTTTTTTACATAAATAAGGCCGTTAGTTTTCTCGTTTGAATTGTTTTACATTGTTTTATCGGGGGCCTATTATAGCTGACTATGCGGTATGGGCTTTGCTCATTGTTGAAGGCCGTACGGTGACCTATAGTTGTTAATGTCTGTGTCATTTTGGTCTTTTGTGGATAGTTGTCTCATTGGCAATCATACCACATCTTTTTTTATATTAGTAAAACTCGTCAAAAACTGAAAGGCAGCAATATTTATTGATATTTACAAGTTATAATAATTTCATAACAAAGTTTAATCATGATCATTGACTAATACTATTTGATATCATGGACAAGGTCGACCTATGTGAACATAAAATAATCAGTCAAAAACTCTGTGGTAACAAATGTCAATATTATCAATAAACAACTTAGTTGTAAACATATGTTCAAATTACCAATAAACAACTCTGTGGTAAACATATGTTGAAATCACCAATAAATAACTATGTGGTAACTATATGTTGAAATCACCAATAAACAACTCTATGGTAAACATATGTTAAAATCATCAGTAAATAACTCTGTGGTAACATATGTTAAAATCATCAATAAACGACTCTGTGATAAACATATGCTTTTATCATCAATAAACAACTCTATGATAAACATATGTTAAAAGTATCAATAAACAACTCTATAGTTAAACAATGTTAAATCATCAATACACACTCTGTGGTAATCATATGTTAAAATCATCAATAAATAACTCTGTAGTAAACATATGTTAAAATCATCAATAAACAACTCTGTGGTAAAACCATAAAACGTTAAAATCATCAAATAAACAACTCTGTGGTAAACATATGTTAAAATCATCAGTAAACAACTCTGTGGTAAACATATGTTAAAATCATCAATAAACAACTCTGTGGTAAACATACGTTAAAATCATCAATAAACAACTCTGTGGTAAACATATGTTAAAATCATCAGTAAACAACTCTGTAGTTAACATGTGTTAAAAATTACCAATAAACAACTCTGTGGTAAACATATGTTAAAATTAACAATAAACAACTCTGTTGTAAACATATGTATAATTAACAACAGTACAACTCTGTGGTAAACATTTGTTATAATCACCAATAATCAACTCTGTGGTAGACATTTGTTAAAATCACAAATAATCAACTCTGTGGTTAACATAATTCACCTATCGAATAGTTTTATTGCTATACAAGAAATTTCTTGGTGTTCCTAAACGGAAGGTTATACAGACAAAATAAGAAGTATACTTAACAAAAAATTATTTTCTTTTACCTGTGCATAATTTTGATTTTTTGATGTTTTTTCTAAAATTGTTTAGCATTTCACAGCGGTGTGATACTTTTACTTTAATTATTCATTCCTTATTTTTATTCACTTTGTATTTACATTGTATCATAGATCAAATTTATACGTTCAGTGTATATTCATTTGTGTTACTAAGTCTTTTGATTGAGTTACGCCATGCCAATCGATATTTCATAGTGTGTCTTTTTATGTTGTGGTGTTACACTATTGTTGTAAGGGGAAAGGTTTGGTGCCATTAAAACGTTTAAACTTGCTGCAAATTGTTTGCACATGTCCTAAGTCAGGAATCTGATGTTCAGTACTTGTCGTTTGTTGATGTGGTTTATTAGTGTTTCTCGTTTTTTGTATATAGATTAGACCCTGGTTTTTCTCGTTTGAATGGTTTTACACTAGTAATTTTTTGGTGCCCTTTATAGCTTGCTGTTCGGTGTGAGCCAAGGCTCCGTTTTGAAGACCGTACCTTGACCTATAATGGTTTACTTTTCAAAATTGGGGCTTGGATGGAGAGTTGTCTCATTGAAACTCATACCTCATCTTCCTATATCTATATATGTTAAGAAAACAATAAAAAAAACCTCTGTGGTCAACATATGTTAAAATCACCAATAAATAACTCTGTTGTTAACATATGTTGAAATCACCTATAAATAACTCTGTGATAACATATGTTGACATCACCTATAAATAACTCTGTGGTAAACATATGTTAAAATGACCAATAAACAACTTTGTGGTAAAAATATGTTAAAATGATCAGTAAAAAAAATAATTCTCTGGTAAACATATGTTAAAATCATCAGTAAATAATTCTGTGATAAACATATGTTAAAATCATCAATAAATAACTATATGGTAAAACATATGTGAAAATTATCAGTAAAAAACTGTGTGTTAACAAATGTCAAGTTATCAATAAACAACTTGTTGGTAAACATATGTTAAAATGACCCAAAACAACTCTGTGATAAACATACGTTAAAATGACAAATAACAACTCTGTGATAAACATTTGTTAAAATGACTATTACATAACCTTGTGGTAAACACACATGTTTGTTAAAAATTTTAAATTTCAAATGTCAAAACTATCAGTAAATTTATTTCTGTGCTTAACAAATGTTAAATTTATCAGTATTTAACTCTGTGATTACATATGTAAACCTGATGATCCGCAGGCCGCAGCTTTATACGACCGCAGAGGTCGAAACCTGAACAGTTTGGGCAAGTATGGACACAACATTCAAGCTGGTAACAGCTCTGAATTTGGATTGTGATTAAATAGTTGACACAGCATAGGTTTCTGACACAGAATGAATGTGGTCTTACGAACTTTTTTTTTTGCTTTTGAGCAATTCACTATGCTGCTGAATATTAATTCTCTCAAAAAAAAACAATATTTGAAGAAATTTTCTTTTTAATTTCTGAAATCTGAAATGAGAAAAATTGAACCCCTCTCCCCACTTTTTTTTCACACCCCCTTTTCCCTTATTCCAAATATGATCTCAATTCAAATTTCAAATGGAGTTTGCAACAATAACTACTCATTCAAATACATCATAAAGTATTGAAATATAAAATGTCATACAGTCATGGTTAAAATTAATATTAATTAATAGTAACTTCTAAAAAAATAAATGGAGAATGCGTTCAAAGGGACACAAATAATGCCCCCGCTAGCATATAACGTTATAAAGGGACATAACTCAAGAACTGTTAAAGTGAAGCTGCATAAAAATGAACTTAAGCTGAGTTTAGAGGTAATACGCATTGTATACACATTTCATTAAATTCAGTTGAGACAAACTTAAGTTAGTAATCAAAGTGCTTGTAATCACAGAATGGTAAAGATTGCTTTAATTTATCAGTTGTTAGTAAAAGTGAATATTGCATTGTATATTGTATATAGCATTGATTTAAGTTGATTCAACTATTATTCTGGACAAAGAAAGATAACTCCAATTTTCAAAGAATATTTCATAAAGCATTTGTTTTAGGTGATTCAACAACCATTCTGGACAAAGAAAGATAACTCCAATTTATTGTCTTGAAACTACAAAAATGCTTGTTTTTGGCCCCTTTTTGGCCCTTTATGCCTAGACTGTTTGCCCCATAATCCTTAACATATATCCCAACCTTCTACTTATGGTATTAAACATTGTGGTACAATTTCAGAACAATTGAAATACTTATACAGAACTTATTAGTTAATAACTGTGTGGTAACATATTTCAAATTATCAGAAATTAATTCTATGGTAACAAATGTCAAAATTATCAGTTTATAACTATGTGGTAAATATAAAAAGGAGATGTGGTATAATTGCAAAGAAGAGAACTCTCCACCAGATATCAAATGACATTGAAGTTTGTAAAGACATTCTCTGTAGGGGAGACATTAAGTTGGTTTCTAGATGTCTTTTTTTTCTTGTATTGTTGGATTGCTGTCTAATTTACATAATCATCAACATAATATCTCCTATATTGATTAAAACATGACCCGCTTAAATTAACTTATGGGCATTTCAACAATCACTATCTCTTCAGTGATACTCAATATTTTTATAATTGAAAGCCCAATACAAACATTGCATTGATTATAACAAACAATTAATATATTTTTGTACATTCATATTAATGTTTAATTCGTCCTCAATTTAAAATAAAGTAGACTTAAGCACCTGCTTGACTATTTATGGCAAAATACTATGCTAAAGATTATGGTAATACTATTAATATTATTCAAACACTAATTAATTAAAAATGAAATAGAGGTTACATCAGTTTAACATGCCAAACAGACATGTCAACCTTTATAAGTATAGAATGAATAATTTAGACCTAACAATGATTCTATATATAGTAAATACATTTGATATTCTTCTTACAATATGTTGACCATTAACTTTACAAACCAAATCAAGCACTCCATGTGTCTATTTATTAAAGTTATTTTGTTGAAACTTGAAAGCAGTTGATCTAAATTGTGTCAGACAAACGTTATCAATTTTAACAATCATGACATATTATAACTTTTTTTATTTGCAAAAAGAATGGTTTGCCTCTTTATAATCCTTATAAATTTGGACACCATTTTCTATAAAATAACTACAATGAAAAACATTGGCATATCTAATTGTGAAACAATCCAAAATGAGAAAAATAATGTCATGAATTATGCTTAATAAAATTAATATATACTCCATGGACTTTTAGCTTTATATGATATTTGTATTTCGTTCATTTATTTTGTACATAGGCTGTTAGTTTTCTTGTTTAAATTGTTTTACATTTGTCATTTTGGTAGCTATTATAGCTGACTATGCGATATGGTTTTGGTAATTGTTGAAGGCCGTAAAGTAACCTATAGTTGTTAACGTCTATGTCATTTGGGCTCTTGACGAGAGCTGTCTCGTTGGCAATCATACCACATCTTTTTATTTTTATTTCTCAGATTAATTGTGATGTAACTGGATGACAGTTTTGAATAACAGTGGCAAATGTTAGAATAAAATTATATCTATTATCATAATTATTAACAGATTGAGTACAAAGTATAAAACAAGAAATTAATGTTAACATTAATTTTAAATGCTTCGAAATTATTTGTATGAAACAACAAAGACTTGTGCCTTTGACTTTATATGTACTAAGCATAATCATATCAATATTACTGATATCTCATTCCTATTTTGCTATATGTATATCCTCAGATATTACAGTTACTTTCCTGGAACGTTCATTTATCAAACTTACTATTTCAATGTTACCTCGTTTAAAAGCTATCTTTACAGTTGACAAACCATAATTGTTACATTTATTATAATCTGCTCCTTTGTCTAACAACATCCTTACTATTTCTGTATGTCCCTCACTACAAGCAATCATTACAGGTGACCAACCGTTATTGTCACATTTATTATAATCTGCCCCTATGTCTAACAACATCCTTACTATTTCTGTATGTCCCTCACTACAAGCAAACATTACAGGTGACCTACCATCATTGTCACATTTATTAAAATCTGCTCCTATGTCCAACAACATCTTTACTATTTCTGTATGACCCTTATGACAAGCAATCTTTACAGGTGACCAACCATCGTTGTCACATTTATTATAATCTGCTCCTATGTCTAACAACATCCTTAATATTTCTGTATGTCCATCACTACAAGCACTCATTACAGATGACCAACCATCATTGTCACATTTATTATAATCTGCTCCTATGTCTAACAACATTCTCACTATTTCTGTATTTCCCTTACTACAAGCACTCTTTACAGGTGACCAACCTTTATTGTCACATTTATTATAATCTGCTCCTATGTCCAACAACATCCTTACTATTTCTGTATGTCCCTTTCTACAAGCAATCTTTACAGGTGACCAATCTTCATTGTCACATTTATTATAATCTGCTCCTATGTCCAACAACATCCTTACTATTTCTGTATGTCTATTACTGCAAGCAACTATCACAGGTGACCAACCTTTATCATTGTCACATTTATTATAATCTGCTCCTATGTCTAACAACATCCTTACTATTTCTGTATGTCCATTAACACCAGTACTCAGTACAGGTGACCAACCATCATTGTCACATTTATTATAATCTGCTCCTATGTCTAACAACATCCTTACTATTTCTGTATGTCCAGCAATACAAGCAATCACTACAAGTGACTTACCACCATCGTCACATTTATTATAATCTGCTCCTATATCTAACAACATCCTTACTATTTCTGTATGTCCCGCACTACAAGCAAACATTACAGGTGACACACCATTATTGTTACATTTATTATAATCTGCTCCTATGTCTAACAACATTCTCACTATTTCTGTATGTCCCCCATTACAAGCACTCTTTACAGGTGACCAACCTTTATTGTCACATTTATTATAATCTGCTCCTATGTTCAACAACATCCTTACTATTTCTGTATGTCCCTCACTACAAGCAAGCATAACAGGTGACATACTTTCATTGTCACATTTATTATAATCTGCTCCTATGTCTAACAACATCTTTACTATTTCTGTATTTCCCTTACTACAAGCACTCTTTACAGGTGACCAACCATCATTGTCACATTTATTATAATCTGCTCCTATGTCTAACAACATTCTCACTATTTCTGTATGTCCCTTACTACAAGCAAACATTACAGGTGACCAATTATCATTGTTACATTTATTGTAATCTGCTCCTATATCTAACAACATCCTTACTATTTTTGTATGTCCCTCACTACAAGCAAACATTACAGGTGACCAATTATCATTGTTACATTTATTGTAATCTGCTCCTATGTCTAACAACATTCTTACTATTTCGGTATGTCCCTTTTTACAAGCAATCTTTACAGGTGACCAACCATCATTATCACATGTATTATAATCTGCTCCTATGTCTAACAACATTCTCACTATTTCTGTATGTCCGTTACTACAAGCATTCTGTACAGGTGACCTACCTTCATTATTGCTACATTTATTAAAATCTGCTCCTATATCTAACAACATCCTTACTATTTCTGTATTTCCATGTATACAAGCAATCAGTACAGGTGACAAACCTTGAATGTCGAATGTATTATAATCTGCTCCTATGTCTAACAACATTCTCACTATTTCTGTATGTCCCGCACCACAAGCACTCACTATAGGTGACATTCCTTTATTTTCACATGTATTATAAAATGCTCCTATATCTAACAACAACCTTACTATTTCTGTCCAACCTTCTTGGGCAGCTATACCCAATGGTGATCCTTCACACTGATTAACATCAACACCATGAAGTCCATGATTAACATCAACAACATGCATATGAGGTCCATGATTAACATCAACACCATGATTAATACACCAATGAATCATAGACATATCACCTATAAAACATAACCTAAACAGAACAGTATTGTTGTTATCTACATCACAGGTGTGTGCTAATTGTCTCTGGTAAGATACATCCAGTTCATTCAAAAAACATAGTAATCTCTCTCTGAACTGAGGTATCTTCATATTGATGTTACCAAACACGTAATTTATTTTACCTTTTTGCCAGTCATCAATCATTCTTTGTATGTACATTTCATGATACTTAGGAGGCACAATTGTTATAAACTGATCCATATTGTCTTGTTTTTCTAGTAAAAATCTTTCCTTGATCAACCTACTATGTGCATTCTTTATCAAGCAGTGGATTTTTTTCTGTCCAAAGTAGTACACCAGAAAGTCAAATATTTTATCATGAATAGTTTTGTATATGTTTTTCTCCTTTTTCAGGAATGTATGTATAAGTGAGTTCAATTCATCCTGTAAAGTAATCCTTGATGTCCCTCTATCCAGTTTACATGCCTCACAAGTGTTCTCAATAATAGTTCTTGTTTCTTTATTCACCTCCTCTGTTAATATCGTTTCCTTTAAATTGTTGTTAAATATGACACATAAAGCCAAAACACAGTATTTACTAGAAAATCCTTTTTTCTGTAGTTTGTCAATCTCTGCTTCATAAACTGTAAATGGGTTCTGGAAAAAATCTGTGATATTAAGTGCAGAGTTTTCATTATATAATTTGCATAAAAGTGGGAAACAATCAAATAAATCATAATAATCTATAATCTCAGGAGCTTTAGTTTTCAGATATAACTCAGCTATTGACTCCTTTTCAGTTTTGGTCAAGCACATGCTTTCTGATAATAGGTTACATACACATGATTTGAAAACTGATAAACATTCAAACTTGTCATCCTGATACACTTGTAATCGACATGCTGCAATTATCTTGGCAAGCTTATTTGAAAGGATCTTTTTAATTCTCTCCATGATAGGTTCCCAAAATTTCATGTCAGTCTGGTTTAAAGAATAGTTTCCACATAAATCATCAATAACAAACAATGTTTTCTGTTTTGGGTTATAAAACTTGACAATGTCACCTGGATCTGTCACTAAAAGTACATCGTACCCTTCATCTGACATCTGTAAAGCTACATGTCGGAGTGTGGCTGTTTTCCCTACGCCAGAACTAGCAGTAATAGTAACACAACTGTTATCCATTATACATTTCAGTACATGTTTGGAAGCTTCTGTTGTTATAAACATCTTTTCATTGTCCTTCCACTCCTCAAGGATCTCCTTAATTTGTGCTAAAAAAATGAATAATAAAATCTTTATTACTGTCTTTATTTAGATTATTCTGCAGTTCGAATATTTGGATATTGTCTGAAATGTGATTTTTCACCACAAACAAGAGTTTGATAAATTCAAATAATTCAACTAATTCTGACCATTTTATTGAAGTAAAGAGACATAGTCATTGTCTTTCTTTATATAGGCATTGAACCTAGATTTCATTTGATGTTTGGTGTTGTCGGGTTGTTGTCTCTTTAATTACCCTTAAGTCTTTATTTCCCCTATCTATAATATTTTTCTTGCTTTTTGAACTATTTTGAAAGAAACTAGTTTCAGCAACATAATTTTTCTTAAAAGTTATTAAATTTTTTTACCTAGTCATTGATGATATTTTAATTCATTTTTGACCAATTTGTTGAAGTTTTATTTTACAGTTGTTTGATAATGCTTTTAAACGTATTTTTAACTTTGTAGTTTCGTATATGTACGAATTTGTGTATATCTATTAACATGTGAAGTGCATCGAGTAGTGAATGTTATTTAACACATGACAAGGGTAAAATCTCTTTGTTCTTACTGTGCTATAATCTAGATAATGCACAGCAAAGGTGTGCATCTACTACATCAGATATACTGCACAGTTCAAAACTATTTTTACCTTTAGGGGCGGTTCCTGAATTTTGAAAGAGACGTTATTCTATAAAATAAAAAAAATATATATCACCGTGTGAAGCGAGACTAAAACAATATTGATATTGCTAAAACATGATACTTTGTCAAATCCAAGGGTGAACAACCTATTCGCCACTTCCACCGAATCCATCATCTGCCTAAAAATGACGACAGAGTTAAACTTTGTACAAACATCGTAATTTCAAAATAGGAAAAAAGAAAGGTTTCTTATTCCTTTTTTAATCTTATCTATGCTTGGACATAAAATATTTCATCATATTTTGTGTACAACGTAAATCTTAAATCAGAGTTTTAAAGTAGAAAAAATAGTTATAACAACTTTTGGTAATTTCTGCCAAAAAAAATGTATCTAAGAATATCAGAATAACAGAAATCTGATTTGGATTAGCTTTAGACTCAATGAAATTTGTAATGACTTTTTGAATATTTATTCCTATGAAAAAAATCAATTTTGATGAAATTAAACAAAAGTTAATTTAAAACCATTTGGACCTCAATGTGGTATTATCTAATTAATAATGAAAAAAATACAGATAAAGATTCATCATTACTAGGAAATATATATAAATTTAATTTAAGTTGAAATCAAACTCAGTTTAATGGTTGACCCTAATTTGGACCTACTTGAAGACTGGGCCCAAAATCAGAAATCTAAAGATATATTTATTAACAGACAATAAGAGCTTAGTTTTTCAAGGAGTTCACTTCATCAAATATATATATAGCATATTTAGCAAAATTAGTTTTTACAGAATAAAAAACAAACCTGCCACAAAATTCTCGAAAACAATTTACCAAAGAAAACAAAAATCCACGATTGTAATTATTTTTAATACAATGTCTTTAAAAAAAACTATAGAACTTATCTGTGATTATCTTCAAAATGTCCAATAATGAACAGTAAATTTCTAACTATGTTGTAATATACAGTCCTATATAGCTTTTAATCATCAACACTTTTGTAAACACATCTGTCACTCAAACTATAATAAGTGTGTGATAAGACATTAACCATATGCTCTGATAACACGTGAAAATTATTTATAAAGGCTTAGTGTTATCAAACTTTATATATTCAATTAAAAATGTTTGTTTAAAGAAAAGTAACTCATTAACAAATAAACAGCTGCGCCATGAGCGCATGATACGCCCGACGTCTTGTGTGGAAGTTTTATGCAATAATCATAAATAGTTTCTTAGAAAGTTTTAAGCAATAACCATTTATTGTTTTTGAGACATGGCGGGACATGTGAAACCCCCCACCCTGTTTTTTTTTTTACAAAAAACTAAATATCCCAAAAATTTAATTTTGAATCAAACCAAAAACTATACAGATCTTTAGATTAATATAACAAAGAAGTGTGTACAGTTTCAAGCAATAATCATAAATTGTTTTTGAGATACGGCGCGACATGAAAAAAAAAACCCTCCCATTTTTTACAAAATACTCAATAACTCAAAAATAAAATCTTGAATTATCACCAAAAAGTATACAGATCTTTAGATTAGTATAACAAAGAAATGTGTAAAGTTTAAAGCAATAATCATAAATCGTTTTTGAGACAAGGCGCGATATGTAAAAAAACCCTACCCCTCTTTTACAAAATACTCAATAACTCAAAAATGAAATTTTGAATCATCACCAAAAAGTATACAGATATTAAGATCAATATAACTTAGAAGTATGTAAAGTTTTAAGCAATAATCAAGAATCGTTTTTGAGATACGTTGCGACATGTGAAAAAAACACACCCCTGTTTTAGTTACAAAGTGCCGTAACTCAAAAAGTTTAAATCTTTTTTTCACCAATGTGTATACAGATCATTTGACCATCATAAGAAACAACAATATTAAGTTTCATGAAATTTAAATAAGTCGTTCTCAAGTTACGGTGCGACATGTTTACGCCGGACAGACAGACGGACAGACGGACGGACACCGGACATTTGTATACCAGAATACGTCCCATCAAAATTTTGACGGGTGTATAAAAAGTACGACTAATGAGTATTAAAAAGGGCGATTACTTAACAAGGAGAAAAGCTTAAAACGTGACAATTGAACTTGACCTTCATTTAGTCACAGGAAACAAAATATCTAAATTTGAAATACAATCTTCAAAGCGTTTTCATGTTATTGGACGGACACTGTTTGGTATACGCCCTCCCGTCAGTCTGCCGTGCACCCCAATAATACGATTTTCCCTTCAAACATCCAGTTAAAACATAACACTGATAAATGAACCATTAAATGAGGTCAAGGTCAGATGAAACCTGACAATCATTCTGTACACCAAACATAGTTTACCTACTGCTATAGTAACTGAGAGAATGACTTTACTGTACATCTAACATTAACCCAATGAACCATTAAATTAGGTCAAGTCAAACGAACTATAATAACTGTAATTCAGTGGTTGTCGTTTGTTTATGTGTTACATATTTGTTTTTCGTTCATTTTTTAAAATAAATAAGGCCGTTAGTTTTCTCCTTTAAATTGTTTTACATTGTCTTATCGGGGCCTTTTATAGCTGACTATATGCGGTATGGGCTTTGCTCGTTGTTGAAGGCCGTACGGTGACCTATAATTGTTAATGTTTGTGTCATTTTGGTCTTTTGTGGATAGTGGATAGTTGTCTCATTGGCAATCATACCACATCTTCTTTTTTATATGTCAGATGGACATTTTTAATTAAACAAGCATTCGGTACACAAAATATTGTTGACCTATAGCAACCAATTAAAGTATCTGAGAAAAGAATCTAATTTGGAAAATTTAACCTTGATCCCTAATCAATGTCATGATTTCAACATTGTTTTGGTGCATTTTTTTGTATTGTATCTCGATACATATACATTTAAGTTAATGAATTTAAAAGGATATAAAAAAGTATTAAGAAACAAAAAAGTTCTGAAACTTTATCATGTTTATTGAAAGAAACCAATAAAAAAAATTAAATCAAGTATAACTTTTGGGAATATGATTTCAGACAAACACTATCAAATATTAATATTTTTTCATCTCATTTGATTGCAGAAACCCAAATATTACTTTTAATGCAAAAATTAATAATCACATCTTTGATTTCATTTTTAAAAAAATGTTTTTGGCTGTTTTTTTGTATCAATTCATTTAAAGTTGATTGAAAAAGTTTTGATTAAAAAATAATTGATCAATAAGTTGATAAAAAAACTTCTGCTTTATAAAATTAACCCTCTTTTAAATTCACTGAGGAAATAAAATTGATAGATAAATCTTTAAATAAAAATATTATACACCAAACTAAAATACAGAAACCAGAACAAAATGTTCATGATTTTTTAAATTTTTTAATCATTGCTTGTTTATTAAGACCTTAATCTGTCATTTGAACGTAATTTCTGTTTTTACTTGTGCATCTTATGCACTTCAGATCATATTTAAATTGATTTTTCTGACACATTCTTATACCATTGAGGGTAAGTTACCAAACTATGAACTAAATTCCATTAAATATTCATCAAAATTGCTGTTTGACAACTTAAAAAGAGATCTGCAATCTTCAAAGTTTTTTTCTGAAAATTATTACCTATATAAGGTACTTTATTATTTCACCTACCTTGTTGCACTCTTTCATTATATATCATATCAAAACAGTTTATACATCATCAAAACATACCATGATTTCTAGATTAAGTGTGTATATACATTATATGCCTTTCAGATTTGACATTTTATTTTCAATTAAACAATATTTTTTAGCTATATATTATACATTTCACTTATTGTATACATAAGTTCACGTTTATCGTATTTCGCTACTAATTTTTTAAGCGGCAGTCATTGTAATGTTAAAATGGGCTGAATTTTGTGGCTTGATGTGTAGAATAATCCTGCTAAATATCTTTGGAAAATTTTCAGCATTAGAAAAATTACATTAAAAAAAGATGCCAAAATTGTCAGGAGTGCAACACTTTTTCTTGACATTTTGAAAAACAAAGTTATATTTGAAAGACACAGCAACTAGAATTATGATAATATGTGCTATAGATTATTATGTATATTAGTATGTCTTAGTGATGATTTCAGAATGAAGATTATCGATTGAACCATTTTGATACAGATGTGATTTGAAAAAAAGTTGTGCCATGTCAGGAGTGCAACACAAAAATTAAAATTAGTGAGGAATAGAATGGTGTTTGCTTAGATGGCTCACACCTAAACATAAACAAAAGTCAATCCTGTAAAACAAACATGTCCTTTCCAGAATAAATAGGTCATTTACCTGATAATTGACATAAATAATGTAATGAATAAGGCCTCCCTATAAAAGTCAGGAGTGTAACATTGAAGTTTAAAGACTCACACTGAAAAAAAACCAGCATATGGTTCTCTTTTATTTTTTTCAAATGATACTATAATAGATCATTTCTTATGATGTCAGGAGTGGAACAGTTTTTAAATGACATTTTCTTGGACTTATATTTTAAGATAATCTCAGCTCCTAGTGACTCATTTGCATCTTAACATGTTTTATAACTATTTAGGTTACTTGTAGGGGTTATAATAACTTCTAAATTGTAAATTTCAAAGCAGGACTTTGATCCAAGAAATATAGTTTGTCCCAGGCAAACATTCTTGAATGACAATTTTTTATATAATTTTAGAATTTATGAAGCTGTTTGTCATAAACTGTGCATTTTATGAGAAATAACCATATTTTACTTTCAATAGTTTTATAATGGTTTCATGTAATATTACTATAACTATAAAAACAATTAAATTATTATAACTGTAAAAACAAACAACTAATTTTGTTGAATTTTTGACATGAATTTACCACGATAAGAAGTTTTTCACATAATCAATATTTTTATCTTTGAAAGCTTCGCAAATTTTAAGTTCATCTTGCGGATCCAACCTTAAAATAAATGAAAGATGGGAAAGATAGTTGATGGAATCTAAATTTACTAAACTTACTTGAATATAAAATCAGACAGATTTAAGGGATCAAAACACACTATCAAAGTCAACATCGACTATAACTTTCATGAGCGGAAAATTGAGAAAAGAAGATCCACCTCAAGGACACACTACACAAATAAAACATTTAAGACATGTAAAACTTAATTACAAAGACATAAACCTGAAAACAAAAACATAGATATAAAAATGAAAAAAGCCCAGAGAGATTGGCAACAGAAAAGAAAAAACAAGTCTACACAAGCCAGAAAATATGCAAACCCACATAAAAATATCCAGTCGATAAGTAAATTACAGGAACAGATACACTATATAGAGAAATCATAAAGAGAAGACTGAGTATAGGGAAAATTGGTCCTGACAAAGCCAAATCTTGCCCTAAAACAATTGAATACATCATATCCACAGCTTAACCAAAGTAGTTGGAAGAACTAATCAGTACTGATGGAAGTGTGTTAGAAAATGACTCTGACAAACCCCTTGGTGTAGCTGTGGATATGATGTGCTCAATTGTTTTAGCACAAAAATTAAGATGGTAAGGCAGATAATGTTTTTTTGTTTGACTTTTCTTCCAGATTTCTCCAGGTATTGTTAGTGCATCTATACCTTTGCTACATGACTGGAAAATTTTCTGCTGGTTTGCAACGTTTTTTTTCATATGTGTTTTAATTCTGGTCAAAGTCTGTTGAATTAAGTGGTACATTGTTTTATTTTCTTTGTTCTTTCTTTGGTTATATTTGTCTAGATTGTCCTTCAGAATTTGGATCTTTTTTCAGTGTTTTTGTCAATTTCTAATCCTCAAAGTTGAAGTTGTTGTTGACTTTGTATGCACTTAGCCTGTCTGATTTTAATCTAAAGTTTGGTTTCACAACCATCTTTCCCATCTTTCATTCATTGAAAGGTTTGGTCCTATGCTAAATGATTTGTTATGGTAAATCCATGTCAGGAGTGCACACAATTTATTGTTTGTTATAACAAGAATAATAGTTTACATGTATTACATGAAACTATTCTAAAACGTGTAAATTGAAATATGGTTATTTCCTAATCAAATGACAAAGATTAAGACAATTAGCTTCATAATTTGAAAATAATATGAAAATTTAGCATTAAAAGAGGGACGGAAGATACCAAAGGGATAGTCAAACTCATAAATCTAAAACAAACTGACAACGCCATGGCTAAAAATGAAAAAGACAAACAGAAAAACAATAGTACACATGACACAACATAGAAAACTAAAGAATAAACAACACGAACCCCTCCAAAAACTAGGGGTGATCTCAGGTGCTCCGGAAGGGTAAGCAGATCCTGCTCCACATTTGGCACCCGTCGTGTTGCTTATGTGATTACAAATCCGGTAAAAAGTCTAATTCGGTAGGTCACATTCATGAAAGGGAAGGGGATTGTAGTTACGACGTAAGGAACATATCCGATATCATTTGTGAAATGGTTATTCCATAACGGTCAACCAACTCGTGATGGCGTCCGTAAAATTTACGAAGGGATGATTTCAACTTCACCATTTGGAACTCTTGGTTTAATAGCTTCCTTCTAAAATATGTTTAATTGTGACAAAAAACAATTCTTGGATCTAAGTCCTGCTTTGAAGATTAACTTTAAGAATTTATTATAACTCATACATTCATACATGTTTAGATGCAAATAAGTCACTAGGAGCTGAGATTACCTTAAAATGTAAGTTCAAGAAAATGTCATTTTAAAATTGTTGCACTCCTAACATCAAAGAAATGGTTCTTAAAAAAATCCTTGTCTATAAGACTACTCTTTGGGTGCAATCTTGCATCTTTTTTTGTATCTTTTGCAAAATAAAACAGAACCATATATTGGCTTTTGTATTTGTAACACTCAGAAACGTGTCCTTTCCCCCAAACGTGTCCGATACTCCCAAACGTGTCCACATCGACGTCACTGATCTACAAAACATGTTTAGTTGTACAAAGGGCGTCAAACGCGGCGTGTCATTTGTATTATTTAAACGCCTAAACGTGTCCATTTTTTAATAAACACCCAAACGTGCCCAATCCCCCAAACTTGTTCTATAATTTAAAGGGAACTAAAAGATAAAACACTGATATTCCGTAAAAATAAAACTGTCCTTTTCCGCTCCAAAAAAAATATAATTTAATTTTGAGTTACGATTAGTGTAGATTCCTAATAACCGTCAAGTGTAAATTTTTAATAACTGTACACAATTCATTTAGGCCTAATTACAAATTCCCGAAATAATTAAGGTACAATCCAAGAGTTCCGGCAAATATTCTTCCGCATCTCATTATATAACTTATCCAAAGTATGTTGTCGTCCTGTCCATGCATGAAATATTTGCCACTGGACGTAGTTTCTCTTGTTTGCGTGTATTTAAGTGATGCTCGAAACTAAAAGTTCATAATATAAAACCTTACTACCAGTTTATAATTTTGAGAGCTTTTTTTCCATTTTTTGAGAGAATCAGGACTATAAGCAATTTCAGTCAAAAGTCGATTTATATGTTACAGATTAAATTTGCAATAACAACCGGCATTGAACCAACTAATACTAATAAATGACCACTTCGTCAACTGTGTCCCCCGTTATAGTATTGCCGTAAAAGTTATTGATTTTATTCATGTATTAGCGCTAAAAGACTTGAGACGGTCTGGCGTTAAATAGTGGACACGTTTTGGCGAATAACAATTTTCGGACACGTTTAGGGGTTATAAAATCAGACACGTTTGGGGAATATTGGATATTACGCACACGTTTAGGGAGAATAGACACGTTTGGGGGAATCGGACACGTTTGGGGGAATCGGACACGTTTGGGGGACAGGACACGTTTGGGAGTGTTACATATTTTCTCAGTGTGAGTCTTTAAACTTCAAAGTTGCACTCCTGACACTCATAGGGAGGCCTTATTTACTTGACTCTCACACATTATTTATATCAATTATCAGCTTAACAAACTATTTATTCTAGAAAGGACACATATGTTTTACAGTATTGAGTTGTGTTTATATTTTGGTGTAAGTTATTTGAGCAAAAGTCATTCTATTCCTCAGTAAAACCAATTTTTCTGTTGCACTCCTGACATGGCACAACTTTTTTTCAAAACACATCTGTATCAAAACAGTTCAATGGAAAAGCTTCATCCATCACTAAGATATAACAAATTTACAAAAAATAAGAATTTAAGGCATATCACTCCATAAAACAATTTACTGTGTCTTGAAAAACAAGTATTTTTTCAAAATGTCACAAAAAAGTTTTGAACTCCTGACAATTTTGGCATCTTTTTTTAACATATGTTTTTTAATACTTGAGATTTTCCAAAGATGTTTTGCAGGAATAGTCTACACATGAATCCACATCATTTGAAATCAATTTATCCAATCAAATTATCAGCATAGTTGATAAATATTGCTTTATATGCAAGGAAACATCTATTTTGACTTTGCCCTACAAGGATACCGTATAGCATATATAGTTATCCTATTACTCATTATAGGTAAGGTGAGACATACTGTTTTTAATCAGTTGCATAACCATGAAAATGAAGACAATAAACTTTTTCAGAAAGACTTCGTCAGAAATCCATATACAAGGCTTATAAAACTCGTGGTAGCCTTCTCCCTCAAGATGAGCATCTCATAATCTGCAACCTTTCTACCAGGAGAGAAAAAACACGTTTTTTTTCTAATCTTTATAGGACTGTTTTGGAAAAGTTTATATTCCATGCTCTAACGAAATTGAATGTTTTGTATTGCTTTTCACCCATACAATTCATATTTTGTTTATGATAGATAATAACTCTGTCGTTAAGCAAAGTGTCCCCCCTCCACACTAAATAAATGAGAAATTAAATTGTCTGTCACAATTTGTCATCGTGGTACAACAGTCAAAATATGGTTAAAGTCACATAAAATAGAGAAATCAAAATGATGGTATAATGTAGTCAACTACACATGACTGCAAACAATCCTACCAAGTATGAGAGCTTTAAGACAAATTGACTCAGCGAGGTAGCATTCACAAGGTGTCATTGTAACAATACTAAACAAAATGGTCAAAGTCCAATAACTAAACAATTTCAAATCAAACTTAAGATATACCCTAGTCGAGAAAATATTAGACAAATAACCCTACGATATACGAAAGCTTTATGTCAAACCGTCTCTGATTATTGATGTTTTGAATGAATGAATAGATGGACAAAGGGACTGAGACTACGTCAATATTCCCTGATGCACTGGGACAAAAAAAAACCTTTAAAACCCAGCATAGAATATAAAAAAAAGTGATAGCTAAATATCTTTAGATTATTTTTTAAGTACCATTAATTCTGTTTTAGAGCTACAACAGATATACATAATAATAGAAAACATATTTCTAATTCCTTGACCGGGTTTTCTTCTACTTTTGGTTCTGCTGGTTAAATCAGATCTGTTACCTTGGTATTAGGATTTGGATTTTCAAATATTTTTGCCCCAAGCATCACTTGTTGATAAATATTCCTTATCAACTTCACAAATAATACATGAAGGTCTTGATGTATAGATTCTGCGTACTGGTGTTGTTTATCATCTTAACAAGGTGTTTTATTGTTCTTTCATTTGTGTTTGTTCTACTGTTAATATTACTTTTACTGTTGAATTGTTTTATGTGCTGTCCGTTTGACGTGGCTCGGTACATCCCGTCAATGTGTTTGTATTGTCATTTTTTGGTGGTGTGTTTTGTATATGCGATTTTTTGTATTTCTTTGGTTCTTATAACGTGACTCTGTACTTTAAAAGATCCAGTCAGTATGATATTGTTCACTTTTATGTCATTATGAATTATTTCTATTATGAATTACAAAATACGTTGAACCATAAACGTCAAAATCATTCAATCGCGTAGTGGAATTAACTATTTGTGGATTCTTATAAATTCTATATAACTTTTGGACTATTTAAAATCGCGGTCTATTTCTGAAATTTATTCTTACATACTTTTTTAACCCTGTATGCTAACATTGCCTATGTGAAATTTTAAAATTGTTTGTATGTACATTGAACTACAAATATATGTGACGTATAAAATATTTTGACGTTAGACACGCAAATCAATGAATGTGTTTGTAGATAGATGTTTTTGTGTTCTGTTAAATTGTTCCTTTTAAAATTGTTACACGATGATGACTGCTGCTCCCATATTTTGACTATTTTATTTATTGTGTCTGTTTAGTTAACGCATCATTGTAAATATAACGGAATTTGACGAGACTGTCATCAAAGTGAGAGGGTTAGTGCTATAGAACCAGGTTCAATCCACCATTTTCTACATTTGAAAATGCCTGTACCAAGTCAGGAATATGACAGTTTTTGTCCATTCGTTTTCGATTCGTTTTGTTATTTGATTTTGCCATGTGATTATGGACCTACCGAATTGATTTTCCTCTAAGTTCAGTATTTTTGTGATTTTACTTTTTAAGACACACATATTGTTGAAATGTACATCTGGTGCATTAAAATTGTATTGTTTAATGTTATAACATAATACAAAAACAAAGGATATGGGGTATCCAACTATGAAACATAATCAGTATATGCACAACAAAAATCCAAGGAACAGCGCTTTTACTGTTGTTCTTCATCTAAAAGTCGCAGTGAGGCCTTTGACACGGAGCAAAAAAAAACAAAAAAACTCTCACTCCCATGCAAGTTAAAGGTAAGACGACCACAAGCACTGGTTTGAATTGAGTTTATTCGCAAAAAATATTTGGGTAGACTTTGTAAGATGTAACACCACAAAATTAGGCCAAGTCTAAAAAGAACATGCTGGAAAGTAGTAACTATGTAAAACAAAATAGTTCCTACGCATAGGTGTTAATATAAAACTTAAAAAAAATACATTGTAGTAATTAAGGTAACAGATAAAAAGTGAAGGAGTGGTGGTCCTTGTAGAACACATATTGACTGATAATTTTGAATAATACTGATAAATAAAGGCAACAGCAGTATACCACTATTCGAAAGTCATAAATCAATTGAGAGAAAAAACAAATCCGGGTTACAAATTAAAACTGTGGGAAACGCATCAAATATAAGAGGAAAACTACGACAAAACAGAAACACACCATTAAAATGTAACATACACGAACTATAATATACTAAAGGCCATTTTTCTGACTTGGTACAGGACATGTTAGGAAAAAAATGGGGGGTTGAACCTGGTTTTGTGGCATGCCAAATCTCCCGCTTTTTTAATTTAAGTATAAATTAATTCTAATATTGAGGGCATATATTGCCTGTTTCTCAAATATGAAGTACCTGGTTTGGTGTAACCAAAGTTCCAGTAACCAGTATGTCTGATGTATAAAGAACGGTACATAGATCCTGCTCCTTATAAAATGTTTGGAAGTGATAATTTTAACATGGATAGAAATGAATAGGTGGTATGTGTCTTACCAAAATGTTAGTACACACACTGTCTTAAAATTGAGAGGATGATGTGGCACACATAAGAGACGTTATCTCAAGAATAAATATACCATAACTTTAAAAAATACAGAAGAGAAGAGGTCAGGAAAATGAATTTTCTTATAAATCCGTGCACAAAAAAGGATGTATGTTAATGATGTTGGTCTGTATCATTGGACTTATGACTTCCTATTGATATCTTGTCTCTTTTCCCCAAAGAGATGTAACTAAGTTTTAACTGCAAATTTGACATTGAGAATCAACTTGCAATATCATTTTAAACTTATATACTAAAAGTCCTAGCTTTGAAGTCATAAAACTTTCGAGTCAGTTTTTTGTACTCATACTCCAAGGCCCTTTTTGAAAATATCATTATATCATTATTTTATTAACATATATGTAACATTTACATAGTAAAATATCAGATATATAAAAAAAAAAAGAAGATATGGTATGATTGCTAATGAGACAACTCTCCACAAGAGACCAAAATGACACAGCAATTAACGACTAAAGGTCACCATACGGCATTCAACAATGAGCAAAAACCAAACCGCATAGTCAGCTATAAAAGGCCCCGAAATGACAATGTAAAACAATTCAAACGAGAAAACTTACGGCCTTATTTATATAAAAAATGAATGTTTAAATACATTGTATATTTGATTTTAGGGCCAATTTAACCAAAATGTAACCTCCTCCTTATATATTACAATTGTTGACTGCCAAATATTTACCTCTAATATTCCACGGAACTGTATCTTCATTTGCTTTCTTCAACTTTTTCACTTCTACTGTCATATCATCATTGGATGTTTGCAACATTTTCACTTCTACTTCCGTAGCTTTATTAGTTCTCTTCAAGCTGCTTACTGAACTATTCAAGCTCTTCAGTAACTTTTTCAGTTCCGAAATTTCATCGTTTGATCGTTTAATTTCCATCATTATTTCCTGATTAGTCTGGTCCAGTATCTTCACCTTCAAGTTATCACACTCCTCCTTCATTTGATGTCCACCTAATCTGCCGATAGCCTAGAAATGAATATAGAACATTCTTCATAAGTTAAAGAATAACAAAGATTAGTATGACCAGGTTACTGGTCACCTCTGTCATAACAATTACAGGGGAATAAAACGATAGTCTGAAAATGTACAGAGAACAGTCATCATCAACTAAATTACAAAGATGTATATGACTTATAACACTCCCGCTGTAATGGATTGTCCACCTAATCTACTGATAGCCTAGAAATGTACAAATTACAAAGATCAATTTGACTTATCACACTCCTGCTTCATTGGTTAACAAAGGTGAATTTGACTTATCACACTCCTGCTTTATTTGTTGTACACCTAATCTGCCGATAGCCTAGAAATGAACAAAGAACATTCTTCATCAGTTAAATAACAAAAATTAGTATGACTTAACACACTCCAGCTTCATTTGCTGTCCACCTAATCTACTGATAGCCTAGAAATGTACAGACAACAGTCTTCATCAGTTAAATACCAAAGATCAGTATGACCTAACTCACTCCAGCTTCATAGGATGTCCACATAATCTACCAATAGCCTAGAAATGAATAGAGAACACACTCCTGCTTCATTGGTTAACAAGAGTTAATTTGACTTATCACACTCCTGCTTTATTTGTTGTACACCTAATCTACTGATAGCATAGAAATGTACATATAACAAAGGATAATATGACTTATAAAACTCCTGCTGCATTGGTTGTCCACTTATTCTACTGATAGCCTAGAAATGTACAGAGAACAGTCTTCATCAGTTAAATACCAAAGATCAGTATGACCTAACTCACTCCAGCTTCATAGGATGTCCACCTAATCTACCAATAGCCTAGAAATGAATAGAGAACACACTCCTGCTTCATTGGTTAACAAGAGTTAATTTGACTTATCACACTCCTGCTTTATTTGTTGTACACCTAATCTGCCGATGGCCTAGAAATGAACAAAGAACATTCTTCATCAGTTAAATAACAAAAATTAGTATGACTTAACACACTCCAGCTTCATTTGCTGTCCACCTAATCTACTGATAGCCTAGAAATGTACAGACAACAGTCTTCATCAGTTAAATACCAAAGATCAGTATGACCTAACTCACTCCAGCTTCATAGGATGTCCACCTAATCTACCAATAGCCTAGAAATGAATAGAGAACACACTCCTGCTTCATTGGTTAACAAGAGTTAATTTGACTTATCACACTCCTGCTTTATTTGTTGTACACCTAATCTACTGATAGCATAGAAATGTACATATAACAAAGGATAATATGACTTATAACACTCCTGCTGCATTGGTTGTCCACTTATTCTACTGATAGCCTAGAAATGTACAGAGAACAGTCTTCATCAGTTAAATACCAAAGATCAGTAGGACCTAACTCACTCCAGCTTCATAGGATGTCCACCTAATCTACCAATAGCCCAGAAATGAATAGAGAACACACTCCTGCTTCATTGGTTAACAAGAGTTAATTTGACTTATCACACTCCTGCTTTATTTGTTGTACACCTAATCTACTGATAGCCTAGAAATGTACATATAACTAAGGATAATATGACTTATAACACTCCTGCTGCATTGGTTGTCCACTTATTCTACTGATAGCCTAGAAATGTACAGAGAACAGTCTTCATCAGTTAAATAACAAAGGCGAATTTGACTTTAATATCACACTCCTGCTGCATTGGTTGCCCACCTAATCTACTAATAGCATAGAAATGTACAGAGAACAGTTTTCATCAGTTAAATAACAAAGGTGAATTTGACTCATCACACTCCTGTTTCATTGGTTGTCATCTATTCTGCTGATAGCCTAGAAATTAACAAAGAACAGTCTTCATGAGTTTAATAACAAAGGTGTATATGACTTATCACACTATCACACTCCTGCCTCAGTGGTTGTCCACCTAATCTGCCGATAGCCTAGAAATGTACAAATAACAGTCTTCATCATTTAAGGGAGTTCGCTTCTCCTTCTCAAAGTTATTAACCTTTAAAAACACTAGTTTGTATTGATAGGGGATCAATACGGGAATCCAAAGAGCAAAAAAAATATGTAGGTCACTGTTCTTGTTTTCGAGATATTAGCCATTTAAATTTTGACTTTTCATAGCTTTATCATTGACAAATTGAAGTTCTCAAAAACTGTTAAAAATAATTAAAATTTTATAAGACTTATACAGTTGGCTTATTATTAAACATGTAAAAGATTTACAAAAAGAAAAATGGAGGTCACCGGGCAAATTTTTTCAAGGCATTCAAATGGATAAAACCAGAGGATTCCGAAAATCTGACAAAATATTCTAAAATGACAAGCCAGCTTCCTTAAATAACAAAGGTATATATGACTTATCACACTCCTGTTTAATTAATTGTCCTGATAGGTTTAGCTAGCTTTTACATGAGGAAATGCCTAAACCAAGTTAGGAATATGACAGCTGTTTATCATTAATTTGATGTGTTTGAGCTTTTGATTTTGCATTTCCGTTTTGAATTTTCATCTGATTTCATTATTATTGTGTTTTTAATTTTTAGAGAAAAATGTTTAACTATCTATAATACTTATAAAACAAGTCATTCTTTTGGCTGACTCCCAGTTATATTGATATTACACATATTTTATATTCATAGATTAGTATACAATGTGTTAAAAATTAAGCATATCAGTACTGTGATGCAGCCAATCTGACTATTTAAACTATCATATTTTTTTTTCATTTTTTTTTTCTGAAACAGCAAATATTCTCAGGTCTCTTTTGAAGTACTTCAAGGGATACGAAAGAGACATGGGTAAATTGTGTCTTACTTTTATAGATCTTATTCTAACAAAGATTTGTTATTAAAATGAAACACAATTAAAAGGTGAGTTACATTTTGTAGATAGCTGTCTTATATAATCAATCAAAAAATAAAAATCATAAAAATTATGTTTGAGGATACGTTTAGTTAAATTTGACAAAGTAGTTTCAGAGGAAACAAATGTTGTAAAGTAAAGTTAGGACGGTAGACGACTGTTGATTGATGCAAAGTGACGAGAAAAACCTTTCATTCAGGGGGCTGGAAAGATAAAATGTAAAAAGTAAAAAAATACAAATTTTACAACCAGTACATAGCAAACGTATATGGCTTGCACAGATACGTTGGCCATGCACAGAATCTTTTGTAAATGTATAGAAACCAATAAGGGGAATGTGTCCATGGATTACAGTGTCACGGTACTTATCTATCCCAAATTCATGTATTTGGTTTTGATGTTGTATTTGTTGTTCACATGGGATTTTGTCTAATGCTTAGTCCGTTTCTGTGTGTGTTACATTTTGGTGTTGTGTCGTTGTTCTCCTCTTGTATTTAATGCGTTTCCCTCAGTTTTGGTTTGTAACCCCGATTTTGTTTTTTGTCCATGGATTTATGAGTTTTGAACAGCGGTATACTACTGTTGCCTTTATTTACAGATGATGCGATGCTCCCAATTGCATATAACGCTTTAAAGTAACATACCTTATGAACAGTAATAAAGAAGCTACCTAAATTCGTATTAGATCTGATTTTCGTAGTAATAGGCATTGTGTATAAGTTTCATAACATTTGGTTATGCCAAGCTTAATTTAGAGAATGGAAACCAATATCTGGACGTCTGACGGACAAGAGCTTTAATTAATGAACCCTCCTGTCGTATTTTAACAGCAACTGAATATACTGTTTCTGTACTGATTTTTCTGTAGGGTTTGTATACATGTACTTTTGATATTCCACTGATCAATATTAAAGATGGAAAGGGTTACAATATTTAATTTCTAATAAATGTGGTAAACAACATATTATTTAAATGAACTTACATTACTTATATTGTTCCATGCTGTTGTGAATGTAGTTTTGAATGTAAAATTGTCCATTTTCCCCTCATCCAGGTGAGCCGTGGTGTTTCTGTAATATTTTATCCTGGCTAAATCTGAGGTTGGTGTCGTGTCATTATCAGATGGTAACTGGTCAAATCCACCACGAGGAGAGGGCAGGTTGGTTAGGTTTCTTAGTAACGTTATCATTAGAGTTACATCGAATGACTTAGAATTAGGAACATCTAAAATAAAATATTTGCAAGATTATAAAACCATTGAGTAGTGACGATAATCAAATTAATAACTTTTCTGTAAAGATAAACACAGGAAAGAACAAATTGTTTCAGAGATATTGTCTGAATCGATATATGACGGGCTTGTGTACTCCCTCCAAAAGAATGTGCTTGTTGCATATATTATGTGTTTCTTTATTCTACATTGGAAAAACCTTCCAATTATAGGTCAAAGGGATGATGCAAATCATGTTTCAGATAAGTGTTTCAACTCTGGTACAAGCTTGCCTATCGAACTGTTTGTCATTATATTAATTGTTTGCACCATAAGTGTAATAATTTGTGAGTGTGGCTCATTCGAATAGTGGGCTCAGGTTACTGAAACATTTTAACATATAATAATAGGTGAGAAACGACCATACCGCCTTACACTAATGCACATGCATTATAATTTACATTTAGAACTTGTCGTGATCGTTGACCTGTTTGCACCCAGGCATCCACGAAAAACGAAATTAGAATCAACTTCATAAGTTTTGTTTAACCATTTGCTTTAATGTTTCATTACATTGAAATTAATAAAACAAAAGAGAATTTTTATAAGAGTGTCCAAGGTGACCACCCCCTGACAAATTCCTTGATCCACCCCTGCATTATTATGACGGAAATATTTTTATGTATTGGGGTACATTTTTGTTTGTTTGATGATTAAGACTGTAAAGTATACCTACGAGTTAGGTAGAGTCAAAAATAAAAAAAACAAAAAATGACTCCATTACCACAGGGGGCATACAAACAAATATTTATTTAGAAGCACAAATATATTTGAGAGTCAGACTCAGATTTTCCAATACAGTTTATGGAAAAAATGAAGTGAAATGTATTAAATTTTTTATATATCCCCTAGGAATAGGAACACATTATTTGTTTGCCTTCTTGGATTGAGTGTTTTTAAACAATAAATCTATTACGCCTTCGGGTCCAGTCATCAGAGTCATATATATGTAACGGCGACCCTATGTTTTAGAACAGTGTTATGTCCCTTTAAATTGGCCTGTTGTAAAATTAACATTTAATTAGTATTCTTAACATAAATTGTGGATACAAAATTATTGTTTAACTTGTATATATATTTAGTTACAATATTGTGCTATCCTTCATTGAATATATTCATAGATTTTTTTTTGAATTTGGAACTTGATATTAAGTTATAGTGTTTAGATTTGTTTAGTATTTGTCAAATAACTGCTACGATAAATAATAGTAATGGGTTAGTTTTATAAGCCATCTGGTTGATAATGATAAAAAAAAATAAAAAAAAATAAGAAAGATAAAAAAAAAGATAATGATAAAAAAAGATATAACATTCTCTCGTTTAAGAATTTTGAATCCTCAATGCTCTTCAACTTTGTTCTTGTTTGGCTTATAGGGATTTTTTTATATGCGCGTCACTGATGAGTCTTATGTAGACGAAACGCGCGTCTGGCGTACTAAATTATAATCCTTGTACCTTTGATAACCAATTAAGCTTTTATTTAAGAGCTTACTGGTCTTGCACAGACTTTAAATACTTTAAATACTTTTGTAAGGTAGGCCAATACTAATTTATGAAATTAATTTAATTTTTGCTGCAACCAGATTATGGAATTTTTCATATTTGCCTTCTTTATTTATCAATATTTCATAATATTGAAGAAATTCTTTTTTGAAAATTTCAAACATATTAATTTGTTTTGTTTTTTGTTCGGATATATAGTATCCTTTGTATACAGTAAAAATAATTATTGTTATTAAATTAATAATACTGTTACAGTAGTAACTTGTATCGTTTATTTTGTATTCGTACAAAAGTGATTTAATTGATATGATGTGATGTCCTATTTTAAGTTGATCAAGTAATAGTTTTTTTTGATCCCAAAATGATTTCAGAAATTTGCATGTGAAAAAGTAGTGCTCATAATCTTCGATGACATCACAAATATTACATAGCGGAGTTTTAGTTATTTTCCAAGAGAAAAGTAATTGTTTGGTTGGTAAAATGTAGTGCAGAAATTTCCATCTTAACATTTTGAATTTATTATCTTGTATATAATAAAAGATTAATTTAGCATTTGTTGTCTTTTGTTTGTGTTGTTTTCCAAGATAAATATGTTGTCCCATTTTTGAAATCCTATTGGTTTTTCATAATATCTATTTAAGAGGGAGATGTAAATTTCTTTGTAGGAAATTTTTTAAGTGATACCCTTTTTCCTTTTTTATCTTCAAATTTATATTCGGAGTCAATGGCAACTTTTGTTTTTATTGATTCTTCTTTAGTTAGCTCTTGTAACCACTGTTTTGGTATTGCTTTCATTAATTTAGAATATTCTGAAAACCAGTTAGCATGACAGGAAAGTTTATCTAAGATCATGTTTTGATTAAATTTTCCTTTATTATCAATAATGTCATTTAAAAACATAATTTTACTGTTTATCCAGTTTTTGAAAATGAGACATTTACCGTTTAATTTGATATTTTTATTGCCCCATATAAGCTGCTGTCTAATTTGTTTATATGATAGATGATCTGATTCTTTTTCAGATATTGAATTTATCCATTATATGATTATTTTTAAGTTAAATTGTGGAATTAGTTTTTTCAGTTTATAGACCAAATTAATATTGTTTAAATTCATTTTAAATATAAGGAATTCTTGTCCAAATTTATCAAAATAAAATTTTGTAAGACTTTCCAATTGGGTGATAGATCTTCGTTATCGATGAGTTTTTTTACCCAACTAATATTTATCGCTTCTAGATATTTATCTATGTCTATCATTTTAAGCCCGCCAGCATGGTAATTTTTACTTATTATATCCCTTTTAACCTTTTCTGATTTATTATTCCATATAAAACTGTATATTATTTTTTTAAATTTTGCTAGGTATTCGTTATCTTTTTCGGTTAAAGATGCAACATAAGTAATATTCGGTAAGATTAATGATTTAACAAGAGTTATCTTACCTAACATAGTTAAATTTCTTATATTCCAATCTTTAATTATTTTTTCAGATTTTTCGTATTGTCGTTGCAAGTTTAATTTTTTACACTCATTATTATTAAGTCCAAAGTATATCCCCAAAACTTTTATAGGTTTTTGTGTAAAATTAATATTTTCAACTTTATCTTTGCATTACTTTAAATTTCCGAGCCATATTCCTTCTGTTTTATTTCGGTTAAGCTTTAGGCCTGAAAGTGATCCAAAAATTTCTATAATATTCAGAGTTAATGACACTTCTTGTTTTGAATTTAAAAATAAAATGGTGTCGTCTGCAAGCTGGCTTAATTTTAAGGTATGGGTTTTATTATCTAGTTTAATTTGAAAACCTTTAAAAAATTTATTTTGTCTTAATCTACTAGCTAACATTTCAACAGCAATTACGTAAATTATAGAACTCGCGGGACACCCTTGACGGATTCCGCGCTCAATATTGAAGGGCCTTGAAATCCAGCCGTTATTTAATATGCAACCTTTATATCTGTGTATAAAGTATTTATCCACCTCAAAAGAGATTCCTGGAAGCCAAATTCCTTTAAAGAACAATTCATAAATTCCCATTCTAGCGAGTCAAATGTCTTTGTGAAGTCTAAAAATAGGATAGCTCCATCTACATTGAATTTTTCCGAAAAATCTATGATATCTTGGATTTGTCTAATATTAAATCCAATATATCTGTTTGTTACATAACCGTTTTGATCACTATGAATAATTTTATGCAATATTGGTTTCAGTCTTTGTGCAAGAGAGTATGCTATAATTTTGGTATCTACATTTAGTAAAGTAATTGGTCTATAATTATCTAAAGTTAATGGGTCGTTTTTCTTGTCTATAAGAGTTATTAATCCAAGTTTCTGAGAATTTTTCAATTCTTTTTTTTCATAGTAATTATTAAAAACATCTGCAGCAAAGTTTTGTAAGTTGGACCAGAAAGCTCTATAAAATTCAATTGAGAGACCAATTGGCCTACCTTACGACAACGCAGACTTAAAACTAGACTTATAATGTTCTATAAAACTATTCACCATATTGTCGCCGTACCATCAGATTTATTCATACCAACAGACAATATAACCCGACAATTTCATCCACAAACTTACAGACACCTACTTACATATAAAGACTTTTTCAAATATTCATTTGTTCCGTTTACTATTACACAATGGAATGTACTACCTCCAAAGGTAGTACTTTCTCCGACCTTAAATATTTTTAGAGAACAGTTGACACCTACGGTTCTCAATAATATAGAACAGTAAACCTAGTACATGTAGTTATGTAAATAGTTTTAACCACATGTCATGTTAGTAGTTGTTTATTTTTGGCACTATTCTTTTGTAAATATTTATTTATTATTACCCTACGCATGCGCAGCAGTTAGTAATCATCAAAAATCTGATGGATAACTGGATACCATAAAAAGAAGAAGAAGACCCCACTGTCTGACTGGTCTTGCACAGACCTCGCTTACTGTCTACATTAAAGGTGTAATGCATTTACCGCATCTAGACACGATGTCGCTTTTGTGTCAGGCATTATAATGCATCTAGACAAAGGTTAAAATGACAAATTGAGCTATGTCACTTTTATGTGAATTTCTACTTGCTTTTCATATAGACTCCCCTGACCAGTGCTCGATAACACTACAAAAGTCAAAAAGTCTGAAAAGACCAGTTTTTGTCTGAATTTGCATAAATTTTTACTCGACAATCTTAATTTGTAGGAATAATTTTTAAAAATTCTTGACATAGTATTAATTTGTCTAATAAGCTTCTTGATTTTTCTTGACAAATGTCTTGACAGTATGAACATTGTCTTAACATTTCTCGACACTTCCTTTTTCATCTGATAAGAGTCTGGATTAGTCTCGACCAATTCTTGACTGTCTTAAATTTGTCTAGATCTGTCTTGACATATTCTTGACATTCTTAATAATGTCTGAATATGTCGTGACATATTCTTGACGTGCTAAATAATGTCCAAATATGTCTCGACACATTCTTGACAGTCTGAAATATGTCTTGACACTATCTCAACAGTAATAATTTCGCTGAAATGTGTACAGACTTATTCTGCATTGCTAATGACATTTTATTGCTGTTATATACTCCTTTTTATTATGGCTAAACTACACTTTGAAGAATCAAGGATAAATTTGGTATAGTAAGATACCTTTTTTTGTGCACCAAAGTTCGAATACCCTGAATAATCCCCCATGTAGTTTAATTTTGATTTATTTTTATTAAACATTTAATTAATTGTTTTCAATTTGAATATAAGTCTAAGTAACTGACAAACAGCATTTAGATTTTTGCCACTGGCAAAACTGCCAGTCATGCAATTTGCTTTACTAAAATAGGTGTCTTGAAGGCAGTTTTAACATGTGATCATGTGTCTCTTTTGTCTTTTGGACCCCACAATTCATCTTCTGGGTTTGAGTGGCTAAAAACGAGGGGGGGGGGGGGGGCCTTCGTGTAGGTCAAAGAACTTGTTCTCATCTTGATTCAAAAACCTTATTCATTTTTTAGAACAACCCAAAAACATTTTTTATTCAAATTTGAGTGTTGAATTTTATAATTTTATCCAAAAAAAATGTGAGAACTCCTTCCTGAAAAGATAAAAAAAATGTTTAGATCTTTACTGTGCATGTCTGTTTGAGATCCATTTCATAAGACCAATGATTTCTATAGAAATGATTGATGGGACCAATTATGAATACATCTTTTTTTATATTATTCCTGGAGTAGATAATACTTTTCCTTTAATTATTGGAATGGCCAACTGATAAGTTGTATGGCTGCTTACAGGTAAATCAGTAATTTCTATTTGACAGTTGCGTGTATTTTGGGTGTGGAATACCTTAATTTTATGGGAACATCCTGTCCATGTGTAATACTTAATATATATTCCAACATATGACATCACACAAATTTTTCTTCTGTTAAATGAATGCTTTGTATATCATCATAATTCGCCATTTATATAAACTACATTTTTGTACAATAATTATTTACCATATTATTATAACATTGAATATTATGAATGTAGAATGAAACATGTATACAGTATGATTGATTTTAATTATTTAATTAAAATAAGATTTAGGAATCAAATTTTGATTTTTTTTTAAAAACCCACATTTTAATTGTTTTATATCAACACAATCGCATTTAAATTATTTTGTACATTAGATTTCATAGACATATTTGCATTTGTAAAAATATTTAATTATTTTACATGCCTAACTTTCATATTTTTTTTTGTAAGTAGTGTAACTTAAAACAACAATAAAACAACAGTATATTATGTAAAGGGAAGTATATCATGAATATTGGTCATGATTTGTAAAACTCAGAACTGTCAAGTAAATTTAAGACACAATTCAAAATGTTCAGAATATGTCAAGCCATACTGAGAAAAAATAAGAATGTCGAGAATATGTCGAGAAATTTCAAGACAGTATTTAAATGTCAAGAATTTGTCAAGAAAAATGAAGACACAAGTCATACTTTTGGAGAATGTCGAGTAAAAGTTCATGCAAATCAAGACAAATACTGGTCTTTTCAGACTTTTTGACTTTTGTAGTGTAATGACCAGTGCCCGATAACACACAACAGAAATGATTTTTTTTAATGAAAATAAAACACTTTTGAATTAAAATATTTTTGTTTTTATACCTTAAAAGGGGCTTTACAGGAAATGTACATTTCGCATGATCTTAACTTAACTGGAAATTAATAGCAGACGATGAATCGACAGTGGTGAATCGATGTTGAAAAGATCGCTCTTGGAACCCGGTTTAAAAACTTTAAATATTAAGTAGTTTGAAATAACATGGATCGATTATAAATTCATTTACAATTCAAATGATGTGACTCCTACAGTATTATTAAATCCAGGGCGTTTGTATCATCATGCCCCTTCAATTTTTTGGTACCAGTCTTGTATTACAACTCCAGTTTCCGGTGCATGTCAAAACATGGAGGGAAACAAAATAGTGCATTTTTTTCTGAATTTTTTTCTGAACTCAATTTTTTCTGTTTGATTATAGGCTTATGCTGAATTGAAACATATATATAGACTTAAAAAAAATGTTTTGACTTCAGGGTTACGTAACTTTTTATTCTTTGTGGCAAGACCCCCTTTTTTTTTCGCTTAAATCACAATTTCACATTAGTACATACATGATATGAACATGAAATTTTTTTTTCTATGTAGCATTTTTTATTTTTTTATTTCAAAGATCAGCTGTTTAACATGTTAGCCTATGGAGCAGTCAATTACAAGACTGCAACCTTTTCACTCAGTGACCGCCGCCATTTTTATGAAAACAATATATTTTGGGTAAACTTGCTTGTCCCTTCATGTATATTCCGGTTGAGGTGTTTCATGTATCACTGATGAACCGTGATACTGCAATGTTTGTGTGCAGTGTGAGGAATAATGAACTGTGAACATTTTTTACGGAAAAAATTGTTTTCCAAACAATACACATTTAGATCAAATTTAGAATCTCTGAATTTCTGTGAATATATTACCATTTCAGTAAAATTTAAATGCAAATTATCAGTAAAATGTTCATTTTATCAAATAGACATCATAGTTGTTATTTTATTCTGTAGGTTTTTATAACATTATCGAGAACTGGTCAAGTTTTATTCAAATTTAAAATATATTTAGCATGTGAATCAAGCATGCCCCAAGGTGACGTCATAATAGGAATTAAACAACCAATCGGGTACTTTTATTTCAAATAAGGTAAACTTTGATCAAACAAAAGGTCATGAATTAGTTTGCACTATTATGTCGGTAAACAGTAAAAAACAGTGTTAAATTATCGAGCACTGGTCAGGAGAGTCTTCATGTTTCATGTTTTTATGTTTACAAAATTGTGGTTATTTGTCGAATTGTAATTTGCTAATAAACTATGAAAATTTGCTAGTGTTAAGTTTTGCAAAGCCAAATATGAAGGATCAGAGACTCAGGATCTAGATTTGAACTCTTTAGGCAGACAGGGGTAAACAGTTGGTGAAAATATGTCGACAATGACACGGGAAATACACAATTTAAAAAAACCTCCTGTAACACATACATAATCCTCCAATTGGTGATTTATCTGGGAAAGTTTGATGTCATAAAGGAAATATATTTACGTCACAATGTCTTATAAAACATCCCCCCAAAAGGCAACTGGGGGCGGGCAGTTCATTCATAAAATTTAAATTGGAGTGTCATGGATTTTGTAGTTATTATTCAAGGTCACAAAAACGTTTTTATAAATAGAGCTTATAAGACCAGAAGATTTAGGGACAAGCTGAAGTTAGGGGAAAACTTGATTGACACTCATAATTTTAACAACCTGCTTTCTAACAAATAAGGCTTAAATAATTGTGTTATGTATGTTCATGATCCTATGTATAGACAAATCATCTTTCATAAATTTGATTTATAATAGTTGAAATTGGTGAAATATAATCTCTTTTTGGCGAAACAATAGAAACAATATTTTGGCGTTAATATTGAGTCACTGATAAGGTCTTTGCATCGGAACTAAACACATTTATTCTAAAAACAGTTGTTGGCATGACACGGGTTATGTTCTTCTCATATATGTTATGATGGTATAATACTTAACCCCTAACGGGAAGGAATGTGCCTGATGTTCATATGATGAAATCATAATCTTTCAGTCAGTTTAATTGAAGTCTGGAGCTGGCATGTCAGTTAACTGCTAGTAGTCTGTTGTTATTTATGTATTATTGTCATTTTGTTTATTTTCTTTGGTTACATCTTCTGACATCAGACTCAAACTTCTCTTGAACTGAATTTTAATGTGCGTGTTGTTATGCGTTTACTTTTCTACATTTGTTAGAGGTATAGGGGGAGGATTGAGATATCACAAACATGTTTAACCCCGCCGCATTTTTGCGCCAGTCCCAAGTCAGGAGCCTCTGGCCTTTGTTAGTCTTGTATTATTTTAATTTTAGTTTCTTGTGTACAATTTGGAAATTAGTATGGCGTTCATTATCACTGCACTAGTATATATTTGTTTAGGGGCCAGCTGAAGGACGCTACATTGAAGACCTGTAGGTGACCTTCTGCTGTTGTTTTTTATTTGGTCGGGATGTTGTCTCTTTGACATATTCCCCATTTCCATTCTCAATTTTAATCTGCATTATTTGATACGAAGTATTACAAAAAGGGGGAGTGCAAATGTAACCAAAATTAGGCCCAAAGTAGATTTGCAAGCCATTAAATGGTACTTTTTCTGAAACCATTGACATATATCGATCCATAGATCAAATAAAAATTTTAATGCATTTAACTTCATTTTTCCATAAAACTTGTATTGGAAAATTTGAGTCTCAAATATCCATTGCTAACACTTCAATCATTTATGGATCTATGGGCGATACAGATGTGAAAATACGGACTGTCAAACAAAATTCTGCATATAACATGCAAAACAAGAATGTGTCCTAAGTACACGGATGCCCCACTAGCACTATAATTTTCTGTGTTCAGTGGACCGTGAAATCGGGGTAAAAACTCTAATTTGGCATTAAAATTAGAAAGATCATATCATACGTAACATGTGTACTAAGTTTCAAGTTGATTAGACATCAACTTCATCAAAAACAACCTTGACCAAAAACTTTAACCTGAAGCGGGACGAACGGACGGACGAACGAACGGACGAACGAACGAACGGACAGATTCACAGACCAGAAAACATAAGGCCCTCTACTATCGTAGGTTGGACATAATTAATCTGGATGTTTAAATTAACCAACTTTAAAGTCTATATTAATCCTCAGCAATCTCAATTTTAATGCACAATAACTTTCATATAGAAGTAGAACTACATAATTCACAAAATGTCACGAAATGCCAAAATGCTTAATTCACCTCCTAACTGTATATTGCTACCGTTTGGAAGACCTTTTAAATAATGAATTAGGTTGCAAAACTGGAAACAAAATAACATTGACAATGGAAATGGGGGAATGAGTCAAAGAGACTACAACCCGACGATAGAGCAGAAAATAGCCGAATGCCACCAATGAGTCTTCTACACAGCGTATAAATCCCGCACGCGGAGGCGTATTCCAGCTGGTCTCGAAACAAAAATGTGTATTAGTTCAGAGAAAATGGACGCCATACTAGTCTCAAAATACATAAATCATGAACTCAAATTAAGAATCCATCAAGAATAATAAAGGGCAGAGGCTCCCGTCTTGTGAAATGCTAAAAAATGCAGCAGGTTTAAACATGTTTTGTGAGATCTCAACCATCAACCTATACCTCTATCCAATGTAGAAACACAAACCCACAGCAATCAAAATGACAATGATACATTAACTAACAAACGACTACTAGTAGATACTGCCATGCCAGCTCCAGACCTCAATTAACCCGACTGAAAGATAATGTCTTCATTATATGAATATCAAGCACAATACTATCTGTTAGGGGTTTAGTATCATACCATCATGAAATATATGAGAAGAATGTATTACACAACTATTTTTGTTATTTGGTTTCATTCTGTGTAGACATGTGCCTTTTGATGTTAGCGTAGCTAGGTTGTACTGCTACTTACCGGGGCGTCTTGGGAACAGCAAGTTCCACTGTGACTGGTTAATAACTTTCTTCTCCTGAAGGTCTCTAATTTTATTGTACTCTTTCGTTATTGTGGCATTCAAGCATAACGGGGCTAATTCCTGATCAAACAAAGCTCGTACTGCACGAGGAGATATTCCCGTCAGTAGCAGGCTCATCCTGACAAAGTTTTCCTCCTCTTGACTAAATCTAGTTGCCATGATGTTCGGCTATAATAATTAAGCTGATTTTCTTTCTTTTGCACAGATTTCTGTGTTTATTTACTCAGACTAAGTTCATCACAGCTATAATTGCATATTTAGATCTTTATGTTCATAACTGCGCATTTTACGATTTTCCTGAGGTCTGTTTCTTAACTTGGAGAATATCTGAAAATAAATAGGTAAACTATTAAAAAAAAAGGAACAGAGCCCCAAAGTACATAACTCTTCTTAAAAAAATAAGCTCTGATCTTCGAAGCTGTCTGAGACATTGCTGATATAAACCTATAACAAATTTTTTTTTACAAAAAATCTGGCAAGAATTGTACACATGAGAGTACTTACGTAATATTTTAATGTTTTCAAAGTGGCAAAACTCTTTATAATTTAGTTGATTGGATTAACAAAATCTTCCAGGACATTGATGATAAAAATCTATGAAAAAAGATTTATAAAATCGCAGTAGGACAAGACGTGTACATATAAGAGTGCTTACAAGACCAGACGGAAGGATGAATGGACGGATAGACAGTAGGACAGTCGGATTAAAGTTTGCAATCGGGAAGAATAAAATACTAAATTTTAAATATTGCTATATTTCGCCATTGTCAGTAAACAAAACTGTGATTACACTAGAGAGAATTTAATTAAGCAATCCAATACACAAATAATGCACGATTGAATTATGAAAAAAAAACTATTGTTTTTCATCATTGTTATTCAGAAGACAAAATGTTCATCTTGTTTTCAAAATTACTAAAAAAAATATTAATTTTGGATATTTCACTTACCGGAAATCTTATTTAAGCGACTTATTACGAAACAACGACTAGAGACTTAAAGTAAAAAAAACTTCAAATTAAAAAAAATAATTGTTGTATATGTTTTTTATAAATAAATGGCTAGTTTTAATTATAATAGTTCTAGTGTTAATAATTCAGTGCTTTTAACAAGTTCCTTAACTACTATTAAAGAGCTAATCATACACTAGTGTAATAAAATATATATGAACACAGTGGAATTAACTATTTTTGGAGTGTAAAAAATTCTTTGGACGTTTTAGATAAATTTCGTGCTTTTGATGGTCCTTTTGATACTGTTGACAGTTTCGATTTTTCTACTCTTTTCACTACACTTCTATACTATTTTATCAAACAAAAGTTTTCCTTATTAATTAAATCGTCGTTTTAATAAATCTAAATGCAAATATATTTCCTGCAACTCATTTAAAGCCTTCTTCTCTAATGAGAAAGGTAAACATACTAGATATACTTACTTGAGGTGTGATGAGATGATTGAAGCTGTTAAGTTTCTCCTTGATAATGTTTATGTACGTTTCGGCAACAAAGTTTATCGACAGGTTGTAGGTATCCACTAAGCACTAATTGCGCCCCTTTAATAGCAAACTTGTTTTTTGTACTGTTATGAATAACAGTTTATGACTAAACTCAGTAAAGACCCGTCAACATTGCATTTAATTGATAAATTCAGCAACATTTACCGTTATCCTGACGATATTTTGTCGTTGAATAATCAAGAATTTTCTCAATATACTGCTGAAATTTACCCCAAGGAACTTAGTTAAAATAAATCAAATTTAAAAGGTAATAACTGCTCTTTCCTAGATTTAGATATTTATTATTATAAACAGGAAACTCCACACTTAAATATCGACAAAAGGGACGATTTTTCGTTCCCTATTTTTAATTTTACATTCTTAAAAATGTACAGCTGGAGCCCGTTATCATGAGTTAATTTACAACCACTGGATCGATGCCACTGCTGGTGGAATTTTAATTCCACTAGGTTTTCACCAGCTCAGTAGTCAGCACTCTTGTACTGACATGAATTATCATTGATATGGTCATATTTTGAATTAACTGTTTATATAAAAAATAGAATTTTAGAAATATTAAGCTTTTTCTACCTCAGGGAGAGATTATTGTAGATGTATTTGGCAAAACTTTTAGGACTTGTGGTCCCTTGCTCTTCAACTTTGTACTTTATTAAGTCTTTTTTATTTTTATGGATTCGAGCGTCACTGTCTTTTGTAAACGAAACACGCGTCTTGCGTAAAGACAACAACACAATTATTCAGTTTAAATGTCTTTAGTAGATTGTCTAACTGAATATTTTGTACTGGTATAATGATTTCTTTACAACATTGAATAAAAAGAACAATATATACCTGTGTTTAATCTTGAATCTTTTGTTTTAAGGTATATGATTTAAATAAATCTAAAGTTTATGGTTTTGACTATGAAAAGAATCAATTGTAATCAACATTTGTACTTTATTAAGAAAGATTTGGGATTAGCGGAAAACTAGTTATGAACTATGTACATTGAATATACTCGAACGAAACAAAAAATATAAAATAATGAAAATGAAATTGAAATAATGATAATTTTAACTGAAGCCCGCTATGATGAGTTAATTTACAACCACCGGATCGATGCCATTGCTGGTGGAGTTTTATTTACCGGAGGGTTTCACCAGCCCAGTAGGCAGCACTTCTGCACTGACATCAATTAATTTTGATATGGTTATATTTATGAATTAAGGGCATATCCAACAGTTTATTTCTGACGATGATAATTTTTTCCCTTTAAGATATTTTATTCTTCAATTGACAGAGAATCAAATTTTGCCCAAAAAAATATATGTTGTCGATTTCGTTTTTGCAAAAAATGCTGCTGAAAATTGAACATTTTTGCAATTTTGGAGTAAAAAACTTTTTTTATTTAAAAAAAAATAGTTATGATTTTTTAATCAACATAAACTTATATAATTGGGCTCAAATTGAAGCTAGATAATTTAAGATGGTAAGAAAAATCTAACTTTACCATTTAAAGCATTAATTCTTACTCACATAAAGCTAAAAACGTCATGGTGAATCCAAACAACGGCAAGAAATGACCATTTGAAATGCATATTTTTGATTTTTTTTAATATTTCTAACGGTGTCGATTTGGCCAAAGTAAGATATGTTATTCTTTGAAAAAAAATGGAACGTCATAACGTTTTGAAAAATATTTGTCACCATACTCGTTTTTGAGGGAAATTGAGAAATATAATATTGTTTACTCAATCCCTCCCGTAAGCCTCTCAAATTGCGCCAAATATTAAGACGTTTTCCGAAAATAACGTTATATTTCCCCGCTAATTTTTCGAAGGCCGTGCGACGATGTGGCAGACAAATGTATTTACACTGTAACTTTGTTGGGTATTTGTCTCGATAGCACTCATATTGCATCTTCTTATTTAAAATGAACCAGTCTCGCACGTAGTTTTACTATTGTGTTCGTCAAAATTGTGTAACCCGGGTGTGAAACATACAAATCGTGGATTTACAGACTATTAAAGTAGTCCCTCTGGTATCTTCCACCCCTCTTTTAAAAACAAAAGTATTACACCCGTTATAAATAGTACATGTACCAAATCAGGGTTAATTTTCATATCATATTTCCATTTGATTTTTTTGTTCTGAATATTCATTAGTATACCACTTGACATCCGTCATCCAAAATCATTATTTATTTTACCGTTACTTTACAATGAATCGTTTTGCTTGTATCGAAATTAACAAAGAGCACGTGAAATTGCAACCAAACACTTGTCCAAAAACTCACTGACTGCGTATTATTTATTCATATTGCAGTTTCGGGCTTTTTATTCTTTACAGGCTTCTAGCTAGAACAAAAATCTGTATGTTGACTCTTAGTGTTTTGAATTATATGAGTCGTTGGGTTGCTGTCGTATTAATGTATACCTTTAAATCTTTTTCAAAACAAAAAGAATTGATTTGGGTATGGAAATATTCACATCAGTCTGGACTTCTTCCGTCCGATTGGGTGCGGCCGTTTAGCTGCTCGTTTGTATAAATTTGTAGCTTCGTTTAGTCGAAATAAAAATGTCGTATATCCGATGCATAGTGCAGTGAGAGTTTCGCGCTATCTATACGTTAAACAAACATCTAAATAAATGGTTGAAAGGATATACGAACTTCGAATAAAATCTCTAAACAACAACAATTAAGGTTACATGAATCTTCAAATAAGTCACATTGCTGATTTTAACAAATATGCTGCGCCTTTTCCAGTTGTAAAAAACTTTATTTAACAAAAGAGGTCAGTAAAACATTAAATTGAGAATAAACGAAAGGAACGAAAAGCGAACATGAATGTCGTTGTTTTACGCTTCAATATATGAGTTATTGCATATACACAATGGAGATTGTTTTCTGTTCTACTTCCCTCCACCTAGTTTGGCTGCATACAATGTAGCTACTGATGTTGACTTCATTTAAAAATGAAATATAAATAAAAACAAAATACCAAAACTGAAAAAAACTGTTTGAGACAATTGTCAGTTGAGAACTAATGATTATGCATCACTATATGAAACTGATAAATTGATTGCTCCCGTGCTCCAGTGGCAAATATATCACGCATATTTACGACGAGGCGAAGAAAATGGATTTGAAGTAAATCATTGATACATTATTATGTTAAAGAGTTTGCTAGCGTTAAAACGTATGCCGTACTAGAATAAAGTTGAATAAGATGAAAATCTTGAGTTAAGCTATTAGCGCCCCCCACCGCCCCCCTCCCTCTCCAATTTTGAATTTTGAGATTTTTATGGCTGCTTTTTTCCCTATCCTATTAAGGATCCGCTTTTTTTGTGAGGGCGTGTCTAATTTGTCCGTAAAAAAGAACCCACACCGCTTTTTATTTTGCTAAATTATATTTGTTTCCTCATACACCTAAACACCAAAATTGTCAAATATTTTCTACTTGTATGTCAGTGTATATATCACAATGTTTTCCTATTTCAGTTTTTTTTAATTATTACATTGTCATCTTTTGTTTTACATTGTTTACGAGTTAAAGGTCGTATTCATTTAAATAGCTACAACTGTGGTGTTTGGGACGTCTATTGGCGCGATGTCCGGGTGCCTCTGTACATTAATAGCACTTCAACGCAAAGCTTGATAAATGTTAGTTTACGCCGTATTTTATTTTTCTGAAGAAATCTTTTTTTTTCATCTTTCTCAAGTAAAACCAAACTTTGAGTTTTCTATCCTGAATGACAAAATCTCGGAAAATTGGTAAAGAATTAATTACAATTTGCATTCTAATGCAATAATAAATCATTACGCATTTGTTCTCGTTGTTCCTTACTGCATGTATTGACGATAATTTCAATAAAACGGAAACTTAAGAAGTGAGTATGTCTATAATGATCAAGACAATTGCATTTCTTTTATGATAGACCAAGAGGACAAAAATAACTTTAAAGAGTTCTAATTTCTGTTAATATTTTGTATGAATTTTTGCTGATTCCCGCCGTGCTCTTTCCAGTGATGAAAGGACCCTCCCTTTTCAGGCGGCCAAAGCAATTACAATGGTGATTCCGTTATGACGTCGTTGAAACAACGTTAAATTACGAGAAACAATAGACGACGTTTACGTTTGATATTACCTCCCCTGAAACTGTTGGATATGCCCTTAACTGTTTATAAAAAATAAAATTTTAAAAATATTAAGGTTTTTCTACCTCAGGGAGAGATTATTGTAGACGAATTTGGCAAACTTTTTAGGAATTTTGGTCCCATGCTCTTCAACTTTGTTCTTTATTAAGTTTATTTTTATTTTTATGGATTCGAGCGTCACTGATGTGTCTTTTGTAAACGAAACACGCGTCTTGCGTAAATATAAAATTTCATACTGGTATCTATGTTACAAATATAGAAAATGCATTTAACAAATTCAACCTTTATTTAAGAAGATTTACTAGATAAGGGTGCACTCATTTAATTTTACATTAGGGTATGCTATCTGCCAAATGCATGGAATGACTTCATAGTATAACGGGTCTTTGCTATTATTTTAAAATAACTTGAATTTCATTATCATGTTACATGGAGATAAATTTGGCGACTTACAAAAATACTATCCTATCAATACTTACAAACCAATCAAGGAAAATAGGTGTTCCGTCCTTTTTGTTTAAATCCCTGTATCCGTTACTGGTTTCCAGCACAAATAAGGTATCTTGAATGAACGACTGAATCAATGAGGTGTATAATATATATGCATGCGACAATAGCAGTTATCATATAAACATATTTGTTCAATGGTTCAAAGGTCTTGACTAAAAGAAGTGATATGTCTAAACAAAAGACAACAACATAATTATTCAGTTTAAATGTCTTTAGTAGATTGTCTGACTGAATATTTTGTACTGGTATAATGATTTCTTTACAACATTGAATAAAAAGAACAATATATATCTGTATTTAATCTTGAATCTTTTGTTTTAAGGTATATTATCAAAATAAATCCAGACGTTATGGTTTTAACTATGAAACGAATCTATTGTAGATCAACATTTAAAACTTGTTAATATTTGTACTTTGTTATGAAAGATTTGGGATAAGCTCAAAAATAGTTATAAACTATGTACATTGAATATACTCGAACGAAACAAAAAAGTAAAAAATGAAAAAATAGAAATACTTATAATGTACAACTGAAGCCCGCTATGATGAGTTTATTTACAACCACTGGGTTGATGCCACTGCTGGTGGAGTTTTAATTCCCGGAGGTATCACCAACCCAGTATGAATTATCATTGATATGGTCATATTTTTTAATTAACTGTTTATAAAACTTTAGAATTTTCGAAACCCTAAGGCTTTTCTTCCTTAGGGAGAAATTACCTTACCTGTATTTGGCAAAACTTTTAGAAATTTTGGTCCCATGCTCTTCAACTTCTTACTTTATTTGGCCTTTTTAATTTTTATGGATTCGATCGTCACTGATGAGTCTTTTGTAGACGAAACCCGCGTCTTGCGTAAATACAAATTTTTATACTGGTACTGGTTACAAATATAGAAATTGCATTTAACAAATTTAACTTTTATTTGCGAAGATTTACTGGATAAGGGTGCATTCTTCTAATTTTTACATTAGGGTATGCTATCTACCAAATGCATGGAATGACGCAATATTATCACAGGTATTTGCTATTGTTTTAAAATAACTTGTAATTCCATTATCATGATTACATGTAGACAAGTTTGGTGACTTACAAAACACTATCCTATCAATACTTACAAATCAACCAAGGAACATATGTGTTCCGTCCTTTTGTTTTGAAATCCCTGTAACCGTTACTGGTTACCAGCACATATAAGGTATCTGGAATGAACGACTGAATCAATGAGGTGTATTATTTGTATACAGTTTTTTTAGTCAGGGCTTAAATAAAGAAACATTAGAAATACAAGCAGTGCATATGACAATATCAGTTATAGTATAGACATTTTTGTTCAATGGTTTAAAGGTCTCTACTAAAACAAATGATATGTGTAATCAATAGACAATAACACAATTATTCAGTTTAAATGTCTTTAGAAGATTGTCCGACATGATATTTTGTGCAGGTATAATGATTTCTTTAGAACGTTGAATAAAAGAGCAATATTTATTTGTATTTAATCTTAAATCTTTTGTTTTAAGGTATATTATCAAAATATCAAAAATAAATCCATAGTTTATGGTTTTGACTATGAAAAAAATCAATTGTAGATCAACATTCAAAACATGTTAATATTTGAACCTAACTATGACAGATTTGGGATAAGCGCAAAAATAGTTATAAACTATGTATATTGAATATTCTCGAGCGCAAAAAAATTTAAAACAAAATCAAAATAAATGTCAGGTACAACTGAAGCCCGCTATAATGAGTTTATTTACAACCACTGGGTCGACGCCACTGCTGGTGGAGTTTTAGTTCCTGGAGTGTATCACCAGCCCAGTAGGCAGCACTTCTGTACAGACATGAATTATCATTGATATGGTCATATTTATGGTATAACTGTCTATAAAACGTTTGAATTTTTGAAATACCAAACCTTTTTTTCCTCAGGAAGAGATTACCTTAGCTGAATTTTGCAAAACGTTTAGGAATTTTAGTCCCATGCTCTTCAACTTTGTACTTTAATTGGTCTTGTAACTTTTTTTGAATTCGAGCGTAACTGATGAGTCGTTTGTAGACAAAACGCGCATCTTGCGTAAATACAAAATTTAATATTGGTTTCTATGTTACAAATATAGAAATTGCATTTTACAAATTTAACTTTTATTTCAGAAAACTTACTAGGATGCATCCATACAATTTTTTCATTAGGCTATGCTATCTTCCAAATGGAAGAATTGACGCAAAAATAACAGGTATTTGCTGTTGTTTTAAAATAACTTATCATTAAATTATCATAATTACATAAAAGACAAGTTTAGCGACTTACAAAAACACTATTCTATCAATACTTACAAAACAACCAAGGAAAATAGGTGTTCCGTCTTTTTTGGTTTAAAATCCCTGTAACCCTGGTTACCAGCAGCAAATAATGTATTTGGAATGAACGACTGACTCAATGAGTTGTATTATCTATATGCAGTGTTTGTTAAATTGATGTGTAAACTTACAATGTTTGCTGCAACTTATAACTTTGCTGTTTATTGTGAACATTTACCGGGAAAATCTAATGCAATTGCTGATGCATTGTCTCGTTTACAGATGAACAAGTTCAGACTTTTAGCGCCTGTATTAGAAGCAACAGCCACTTCTTGCCCACAGCTTTCAGACATTCTCTGGACAGCCCAGTAGACACATTGTGGAAGTATTCTGTAGCGGACAGTACAAGATCGCATTACACTACAGGTTTTGATTTTATATAACAAGTTCTCCTTACTACAGGGATCATTCTGGACTTCGAATGAAATGCCGCCTGTTTCAGAAACTTTGTTAATGAGATTTGTTGCTCTTTGCGATGAACATAAAAGCTTTAAATATAGTACTATGAAACTGTATGTATGTGGTATAAGATATTATTACTTGCAATATGCAGGATTTAGTCCTTAAGAACAATATGACAAGCCATTATTATGTTTACAATCTATTTTAAATGGTTTACAAAAGAAGCAGAAAGGTTGTGCTAAAAGGCCTAGATTGCCAATTACTATGTCTTTGTTGTATAAAATGGTTGTGCTATTGAGAAACAATTTTTTCAGTCTTTTATCAATTTTATGTTAGAAGCAGCTTGTGTTGTAGCTTTTTTTGTTTTTTTGCGTTGTGGAGAGTTCACTTTACTTAGCAACTTTGATTCGGAAACACATTTGTATGTTGGTGATTTAGCAATTTTTGAAGATCACATTTTGTTACATTTGAAAAAATCAAAAACAGATCCTTTCAGACAGGGTGTCACTATACCCTTATACAAAATTAACACATTATTTGTCCTTGCTTTGCTATTAAAAATTATTTGTCTCTTCGAAAGAAAATGTCAAGTATTACATCTGATGCCCTGTTTGTCTCTGATGATGGCAATCCTTTAAGTAGACAATTTTTTATTAAACATGTCAAAACTATTTTAGACAATTTAGGTCTTGAAAGCAAAAATTATAACGGACATTCTTTCAGAATTGGAGCAGCAACAACAGGAAGTAAGATCAGAAGACCGCTTGATTAAAACTTTAGGCAGGTGGTCATCAGATTGTTATACTAGGTATATTCATACCAGCCCTAAAGTAATTCAACAAGCTCAAAATCAGTTAGTTTCATCAATTTCCTTGTCTTAAACTATTGTACTGGCACTAAAAGGAGAAATAAACTTACGGCTACAGCTGCTTTACATCTGTATTTGGACTTTTCGATAAAATTGTATACTTTTATCATCAAATTTTATCTGTATATATTAATTTTCATTTATATGTTAAAAGGAGGATAACTCTTAATGTTTATTATGTGTATGCAGCTGTTAGTCCCCAGTTTTTCCAATGGAATTTCTATTTTCATATTATATATTAGTTTTAATAAATAGTTTTATTAGCACTGGATCTTTATTTAGTCTGAGAATAATTATATTACACATTGAAAAACAACACATTGATACCTAGTTACTTATCACAATATTGGATATCAAAGGATATGCAAGGTATACATCAGTGAGATAGTTCTGTCTTGGAAACTTAGGACTTATCAAGGTCAAACACAGTCTTCAACAATAATGTTATTTCCATCTCTGTCTGCTTTGAGGATGAATATAAATTAACAATTATTTGGATAATTGATGTTTATATAAAGGATTAACTCAGTTTTAGTCATATATAGGTTTTCCCCATTTGTACCTCTTGATCATGTTAACCTCATTTTCAAATTATTTTGGGATATACGTCATCTATATTGCTGCTTTTGGATCAATATCAGTGCCCCTTTTGTCATCAGATATTTTCATTACGTTTTGATTGGATTTTCATATTTTAAATTTCCGCCACCATCCCCACCTCTCTCTCTTTTTGTTGCCAGTGCCTCTGGGGACTATTTAGTAGTCATTACTATTGTTGTATATACATGTCCTTATACCTGTAATTTTATGACCTTAATTTTTGTATTATTTTTATACTGATATATGATTTTCTTTTATTCTCTACTCATGCTGACGTATGAGTTTCTTTTATACTACTCAAGCTGACGTTTCGGTTTCTTTTATAGTTTCTCATGCTTATGTATGAGCTCTTATTTGTTCTCATGCTTATGTATGAGCTCTTATTTGTTCTCATGCTGACGTATGATTTTCTGTTTACTTTCGCATGCTGACGTATGAGGTCTTATTTTTTTTTACCCATGCTGACGTATGAGTTACGTTTATACTACTCATGCTGACGTATGAGTTTCTTTTACATCTTCTTATACTTATGTATGAGCTTTTAAATCTCTACTCATGCTGACGTATGAGTTTCTTTATTCCTCATCATGCTGACGTGTGATGTAATGTCTTTTCTATACTCATGCTGACGTATGAGTTTTTACTCTCTACTCATGCTGACGTATGGGTTATTTTATTTTTCATTTTTCATGTACTTATGAGGTCAAATTTGTATTCTTAAATATGAACTATTATACTTGGTACTCATATTGTTTTTTTGTTGTCTTTTTTAGTTTGTTTATTTCATTTACTTACTGAGGTATGAAGGTGTTAAAATTTTAATCATGCTGGACTTTTCGATAAAACTGTATACTTTTATCATCAAATTTTATCTTATCCCCCAAGTTTTCTGTATATATAAATTTTCATTTATATGTTAAAAGGGGGATAACTCTTAATGTTTATTATGTGTATGCAGCTGTGAGTCCCCAGTTTTTCCAATGTTATTTCTATTTTCATATTATATATTAGTTTTAATAAATAGTTTTATTAGCGCTTGATCTGTATTTAGTCTGAGGATAATTATATTACACATTGAAAAACAACACATAGATACCTAGTTACTTATCACAATATTGGATATCAAAGGAGATGCAAGGTATACATCAGTGAGATAGTTCTGTCTTGGAAACTTAGGACTTATTAAGGTCAAACACAGTCTTCAACAATAATGTTATTTCCATCTCTGTCTACTTTAACACTGTGTCTAAACCACACCGGCAAAATTTGATCGGACTTTATGGTATCTAACATCCGGCACAATGACGGAACATCAATAGACAGAAGAAAGATAGGTTTCTCCTTATTTTCTTATTTTGTAATGATATCGAAGAATATATATATACATATACAATTATTTTCTATTGTGATATATAATATTTTCTACAACCGTTCTATATTAACGAAGAAGTAAGTAAAAATGCATGTCAAAATGACGAATTGAGTGTACCTTGCCTCGAAATTGTTTAATTTCTCGTTAAATTGTTCACATTGTACGGAAAGAAAGGTACGGGAAGATAGATATTGACACGGAGATTGCAAAACTAGTCATTATGAGCATCTCAATACTTGTATTTCTGTGTATGGAACGAAAGAAATGGGTCATGTCAAATTAAAGTACACCGGTTTCGTCATTGTTGCTTCTACACAATCACCCGGTTTCGTCTATATATATTTTTTATATTTTTTTTTAAACCAACAATTTATGAAAAGCAACGTTAACACGGATCTGAACATTGTCTTTCGAAAGAATTTAAATATATATTTATTATAAAGTAAACGTTTTAACAAAAAAAAAACCTAAATAACGCTTAATAAAAACGATTTAAAACATCACCAAAAAGTATGCAGAAGTTAAGATTTATATTAGTAAAGTTTGATGCAATAATGATAAATCGTTTTGAGATATGGCGCGATATGTTAAAAAAAAAAACCACACTCCTGTTTTACTTACATAGTTCTGTAACTCAAAAAGATTTAATTTGATTTTCACTAAAAGGTTTACAGATCGTTTGACCATTTCAAGAAATAACTTTGTTAAGTTTCATGAAAACTAGATAAGCTGTTCTCAAGATACGGTGCGACATGTTTACGCTGGACAGAAAGATAGACGGATCATGAGATAGACGGATCATGAGATAGACGGACTGACTGATAGATGGAGGAAAGGACGGATGGAAGTAAGGACAGACGGACGGACGGATGTATACAATAATACGTCCTGTCAAAATTGTGACGGGCGTGTAAAAACGCAATGAAATGAAAAAAAAACTCTTAATTAAAGGTCAATAAGTTTTATTAGGATATCGGCCAAGTCGATTTATTTGTATATCTTCTTGACTTCTTACGTCATTTTTGCTATATGACTTTTTTATATATGTTTGAAAATAATAGATAGAAATTGATAAAAAGAACTTCAAATTCGTCATTGAAGGGCAATGCAACAACTCCTTTAAGAACTTATGTGAGAATTTTATAGTAAATGGACAAATAGTAGAGCTCAACATTTTGAAGATAATCATCTGGCCCTTTCGAATTGTCTATGTCTACGGCTGTTTTTAAATAATTGACATCATGCACTTGCATGCCCCCCCCCCTTTGTTTATTTCTTAGCCATGCAAGCCATCTTGGTTGATAAGCGGGGTCACAGTAAACTTTTTAAAACTAGATACCCTTATTATAATTAAAGGCATATGATTTTAAATAAGGTTTGTTAAATGCAGCCTAGTAATTTTAGATGTGAACATTTATGTAAAAAATTGTATTGAAAGATAATGAACGACGGTCGACCGGTGCCAAGTGATGTAAAAAAAAACTTTTCCTGTTGGGTCAAGTGAGCTAAAAACAATCAAGAATTCCAAACAGAATTACACCGTTCTTGAATTTAAAAAAAAAATGTGTAACAACTGAAAATTTCAAATTTCGCGAACCGGATCGGACATAGCAAACAACTTCACTGGCGATAAAACTTCAATAAAAAAAAAATAAGACATATTTTTTATATTTAAGTGTACGCACTGACATGTCACAAATGCTTAAATGGTCGCAATTCAATTTATGATGAAGGTCTGTGGCCGAAGGAAAAATAATATAGAAATGAGGTCAAGGGCAAGGGCAATGGACATATGGCAAATAGGGGAAAAAATCGTTAGATCTGTATTCCATACTTGTATATGTTACAGTCAAACCTTTTTACTTTTGACATATGCAGCTTTATACAAATAGTTCAAAATGCTGTGAATTCGAATCACTTAGTGTCGCTTGTTTAAAAATATCAATGAGAATGTTTATACTAAACATAATTAAACTCACATAATTCGATTTCGCGGGTGTCCCTGTTTTCTTATTTCTTACAATATTTTATGATAGAATCTAGAAGACGTATAGATTACACCCCCCCCCCCCCCCCCCCCCCCGACCCCACCTTTGATGCATGGTAGTTGTAATCCTTTTCTTCCTATTTAAACATTCATTTTCGATGTCGATTATGAATGCATATATACATTTGTCTTATCATCAACGTTTGTCCTTGAGAAGATTTATTTTTAACGATCATAGAAAAGTTACATACATAGAATGATTAGATCACTTAGAAAGGTGTCCTTCCTATTGTACGAGAAAATCACCTATCAACTGTGTGTTTCGATTTTTAAGACCGTAAAGTTTAACTCTAATTTCTAGTTTAAACATATTTTCCATAATTCATATAGAAAACGCATATTTGAGAGCTTTAACCTCAATTTGCGTTATAACCTTCATTTATATCTATTCTGCTGTTAAAAAATTTTGAATGCAAAGTAAAATTAAAATTATTTGTGTTCTATAAGAGTAGGAATGCTAGTGTTGGCTTATTATTTATTTGAATCTGAGACTAATCATATAAAAAATAAGCTGTTGTCCTGTAAAAGAACTTGTTTTCCAACGACCCGGTCACAAAACTTCTTTTTTTAACACTGAAGTTAAATTATCAATTATAATGCAATGCGATTATGATTTTTTCTTATTTGACCAAACCGAGTTATGCATTATGAAATCTATGACAAAACCGGGTGGTAAACATTCACGAAACCGGCCAGTTCAATTTTGACATGACCCATTTCTTTCGTTCCATACTCAGAAACACAAGTATTGAGATCTTCATAAAAACAAGTTTTGCAATCTCTGTGTCAGTATCTATCTTCCCGTACCTTTCTTTTCGTACAATGTGAACAATTTAACGAGAAATTAAACAATTTCGAGGCAAGGTTCACTCAATTTGTCATTTTGGCGTGCATTTTTACTTATTTCTCCGTTAATATAGAACGGTTATAGAAAATATTGCATATCACAATAGAAAATAGTTGTATATGTATATATATTCTTCGATATCATAACAAAAATAAGAAAATAAGGAGAAACCTAGCTTTCTTCTGTCTATTAATGTTCCGTCATTGTGCCGGATGTTAGATACCAGATGCCGGTGTGGTTTAGACACAGTGTTTAAGGATGAATATAAATATGCAGTGTTTTTTTAATCAGGGTTTAAATAAAGAAACATGAGAAATACAATCAGTGCACGCGACCATAGCAGTTATCGCATAAACCTTTTTGTTCAATGGTTCAAAGGTTTACTAAAACAAATGCAAATGGTATGTCTACATAAAAGACACTAACACAATTATTCAATTTAAATGTCTTTAGAAGATTGTCTGACTGGATATTTTGCACAGTCTGGTATAATCATATAATGATTTCGTAAGACGTTGAATAAAAGAACAATATATATCTGTATTTAATCTTGTATCTATTATTTTAAGGTATATTATCAATTTTTTTTTAGTTTTGACTATGAAAAGAATCAATTGTAAATCAGCATTTAAAACAATTTGATATTTTTACCCAATTATGAAAGATTTGGGATAAGCGAAAAAAACATTTATGAACTTTGTACATTGAATATGCTCGAGCACAAAAAAAAAAAAAAAAAAAAAATGGAAATGCAATTGAAATAAATATAATGTACAACTGAAGCCCGCTATGATGAGTTTATTTACAACTTGATCGATGCCACTGCTGGTGGAATTTTAATTCTCGGAGGGTTTCATCAGTCCAGTAGTCAGCAAATCTGTGCTGACATGAAATTTCATTGAATATGGTCATATTCATAAATTAACTTTGTACCAAACTTTTGATTTTCTGAAATACTAAGGCATTTCAACCACAGGAGTAGATTACCTTAGATGTATTTGACAAATTTGTTTAGGAATTTGGTCCTCAATGCTTTTCAACTTCTTATTTTATTTGGCCTTTTATTGTATTGGATTCGAGCGTAACTAATGAGTCTTTTGTAGACGAAACGCAAGTCTAGCGTAAATACAAAATTTAGTCATGGTATCTGCTATGATGAGTTTTTCGACGGTTGCGGGATTTAATCGGTGCGATGAAGACCAATTGCTGGCGTGTGTGTGAATTGGTTTAAATGAAAATAGCACACTCATAGTTTATGATGTGATACATATCTAATTGATATTAATTAATATAAAAGGGAAGAAATCTACACAGAAGTATAAGTATACCCATTTTTGTTTCTTTAACTAAATCCATTGAAACGTTTCCGATAATTTTAGTCATTAGATTATTGTATCTCTAAGAGCATAAGTTGATTATGTTCCAGTGAGATCTGTTACAGGAATAAGGTTGTCAAATTCGAGAAATAAGCTTGGTACTTTCAATATACTTTAGTGCAGACAGAACATTACTATCGTTTTCATCAGAGCTCAAAGACTTATCAACAGAGACCAATAAATCAATCGTAATATTGACGGCAAAAACAAATTCATTTATCACGAAAAGCCTTTGTGATGAAAAATTGACACAATTTAATAAATAAGTTAGCGTCACATACTCAATTGTCAATTTGTTCTATGTTTGCATTAAACAAATCAGATAACAGAGTGCTTCAACGGTTTCGCAGCCTTGCATGTACTTCAAATAGTAAACGATCTCCAGAGTTAAATGTTTCTGCGGTTTTATTATCCTTGTAGCATAACATATGTAATTTGCTTTTGAAAAAATAGTTTATCCTATACAACAGTAAAATACCTAAATCCAAGGAAAGTCCCTGAACAGACGGGGAAATCATAAGCTCAAACACAACAAACGAATAGTAAACACCTGTCAAATTACTGACCGCTCGCTTGTATGACAATTACACTTAGTCTACAGTTTTGGAGACGCTGAACATTTAATCACAAGAAGGTAGTGTAAACCTAAATCATTCTCGCTGGAGCAAAGGTAAATGTGAATTCGTTATTATACTCCCAAAACATGATCTGACGGTGAATAAGGGAACCGTACAAATGCTGTGTCTTACAAAATAACTAGATTTTCTTTATTGTCTTTTGATAATTGTCCACTAGGACACACTTTCATGATTATAATTATTGATCATTAAATGGTGTCCTCGTGTATGAAATAAAGTCAAGAGAAAGACAATTTTATGTATGAAACTTTGTCTTTTAATGGACAAAACTTAATAATTTAAGAGAAATTAAATGGTGTTTCGTTAAAGAGAAATTATTCATTGTTTTAATTATGTTGTCCATATCGAGATAATATTTTCATGAAATTGATTTTTATTAGTGTGTTCTAGTTCATCTACTCAAACGAACATAAAGTATTTATAAATGAAAAACAAAACACTATTTGTGATATCAGCTCGCCTGGATAGTACGGTTATGCAACTTTATTCATTTTATTTACAATGCACGAATGTTTGTCTGCATGTCCGTGGCCGCTGCTTAGACATATCATTATCCACTATCTACAAAATAAATATATTTGTTATCAATCTTTTCAAACATGTATAATCGTAATAAACATCCACATTGATCATAAGTATGAATATATCAATTTAAAACATTAATTAAATAAAAGGGGGTGGTTAGGTGGGGTCAGAAATGACCAGACTGAACTGTCCGCAGGAAAACGGCGAATGACACATAATTACTCACAGATCTTCGGTTACAATTCTTCTCGGTTATTTTAGCTCAGTATTCCAGATTATACCTTATACCGGTATCTAGTCATGTAACAAATGTCAAAACAAATACACGTGTTCATTATAACATTAATAAATACATTTCTGTTCTTGTTCGCCTACTCAAATGAACATAAGATATTTTAAAATAAACAAACAAACACTATTGGGGATATCAGCTCGTCTGAACATTACAGTTAAGCATCGAATTATAACAAAGAAAGGGAACAGATACTTCTTATATTACAGCAATTAAATATATCTATAAGATATTCTTATATACTTAATTTTTCAGATACTGACAATCTGTTATCTATAATTTCTTTCATATAACCATTTTTAGCATTTTTGCTTAATTTATAAGTATTACTTTTACTACAAAAACTTAAAGACCTGAATACAAATTCGTCAGAATTTTCTAATATTTTAGCTAACGTCATGTAACGTTCAAACATAGCCATTGGGCAAGTATTATTTCCATTTGTAGAAATAACTACATCTCGGCCATCCCTATATACATCAGTTTTGCTCAGTTCTGAAAACAGTTTAACATGAATAGGAACAAAAGGTTATATTAGATCCTTTCAAATTAGCTAATTCAGAAAATTGTAAAAAAAACCGCATAACTCAATAAGCACATGCATGTATGGAACCCCACAGCTGTCTTATGTGGAACTCTGATATAACTTTATGATGTTTGATTTTTACTTAATGATATTTTGTCTTTACTTAATATGGCTTTGACATTACGTAATGATGTTTTAATATAACTCAATATGAAAAAGTCATTACTTAATGATATTTCGATGTTACACGATATAGTTTCGTATTGACCTGATATAGTTTTGTCATTAATCAATATGGTTTACTCATTACTCGATGTGGTTTCACCATTATTTAATATGGTTGTGTCATTAGTCAATGTGGTTTAAACATTACTTGATGTGTATATGACTTAACGTAATGTAGTTGTTTCATTACCTAATGTGGTTTTGTTATTTCTTAATGATGATTTATCTATTCTTTATATGGTTTTAACATTACGTAATGATGTTTTAAAATTTAACGATTTTACACTACTTGATGAGTCTGTTTTATTATTTGATGTGGTCTTGTCAATCTTTGATGTGGTCCTATCATTCTTTGATGTGGTTATCTCATTACCTGATGAGGTAAAACCACGTGACCAATTCGGAAAAACCTGTTCTATTTTTAGATAGATTTCTATGTTGTATGTGCCTGAAATGATCTAATTAGTGTTCAAATTAAAATTTGGGTTACTGTTTGAGTTAAACTTTGAGTTAGTCTTCGAATTCAAGTCATGCTTAGAATTAAAGTTCTAGTGAGCATTGAGTTTTGAGCTGGACTTCGAGTCTGAGTCACATTTAAAGGCAGAGTTCTATAGTTACAACTTTGAATTTGAGTCACTTCTAGAGGTAGAGTTTGAGTAAGATTCGAATTTAAGTCTCATTTAGATTAATTAAGATTTCGAGTTGAAATTCGAGCTATTTTATATGTCTTTTTGAGTTCGTTATTAAATTTTCTATCGTGGAACAAGGGCTTTTGTTCGGGCTTCCGAAAAGAGGGCTCCGGGATATTCGTACTAAATAAACAATGTTGCAGTATACAAATCGCAACATAGGAGTTGAAATAAAGTTAGATGTAGTATGATTGCAAATGAGACAACTATCCAACAGAGTTTTCATGCAGTGGATGTAAGAAATCATATATAGGGAACCGTACAGTTTTCCACACTCCGAATATTCCGCTACATCACACTGTAACAGTAGTGTAATAGCACAACACGAGAAAAAAATGTAAACTAGACAAAGTGATGCCCTCGCACTCCACTCATTAACCGCTTATACCCAAAAAAAAAAGGACAAAGTTCGATTTTTCTACCAAAAAGAAGAAAAATAATAAGAGAAAAAACCCTGACCACATGCACACCTTCAATACATGTACAAACAACTAGCTGAGTGATAAATTTCCTAGCATTCAAACTATAGGAGGAGTTATCTCGAAACGCCATACTTTTGCAAGTACTTTTCCCAAAAATGACAAAGTTCAACTTTCTCCCAAAAGAACACATATTAGTAAAAAATTAAACCCTGACCACATGCAGCACAACTTCAATATATGTACAAACAGACAGTAAAGAGAAAACTTACAAGGATTCAAACTGTTTGAGGAGTTATGCGGAATAACTATATACCCATAATGGGACGGAAAGACGGACGGACGGACAGAGGTTAAACACCATGTACACAACTGTCAGTTGCGGTAAAGTTGCGGTGGCTTAAAAAAACAGTTTCGATTGACTGAATCAATAGATCGGTATGCCTGGGTAATTTAAATTCATCGGGGTGATCTCTGCTCAACGTGTGGCACCCATCGTGTTATTCGCGAAATTTCAAAACCGGTGATTTGGTTTTATTTGGAAGTTAACATTCGAGTAAAAGATTAAGGTATTATGGTTACGACAACTGGAACATGTTCGTCGTCACATGTGAAACAGATATTCCAAAAATTTATTTTTCAATTAGTGCGAGGTAGATCAGAGAATACAATTGATTAAAAGTAAAAGATTGATATTCGTATATATGTTCAAATGATCATTAAGGCTTATAAAAAATCGGAGCATTTTTATTTTATAGTATTGATGCTTTGTCGCTTAGTCCAATTCCCTCTCCCCCGATTTTCCTGTGACCTAAGTGTGAGTTGATTTGAAGTGTCTTATTTGTTAGGAAAAAAGTATTAGTCTTTTGATTTGTGTCGAGCCTTCGACATCAATGTAGCGTCAGTAAGACCCAACAACGTCGTCAAAAGTGGCGTCATTTCGAGGCCTTTTATATCTTACTATGGGGTATGGGTTTGCTCATTGTTGAAAACCATACAGTTTTGTTTTAGTTAAATAAAACCGAATTAAACTGTTTTGACATGATAAATTTATTACCTCCATGAAGTGTTTTAAAACTTGTATAGGAGTTTTTCCTCAATATCAAGAAAAAGCATCTACAGAAAAACATTTTCTTTATTTTTTTGACCGATGAATGTACAGCCGATCAACATTACGCTTTTACAATAGAAAGCAGCAATATCAGGCGAGACACAGCGTTCCGTGGACTATTTTACCAATTTATTATAATGCTGCTTCTATTTGAGAACTTCGGATCAATTAACAGGACCAATTGGTTTTGGGATATCCCAATAATGTCCAAAATAGTGTAAATTTTTTAGGATTTTTTTTTATTATTATCTGCCGTTCCCCTTTTTTATACCAAATAACTCTGAACAACCACTCGAAATTTAATTCGAACTTTAACTTTGGAGATACCCATCCAAAGCAAAATACACAAACGACATAGTGAAATCTGTTAAAAAATAGATTTTATTCCACACAGTGCATAGTGGCCTTTTGTAGCTGACTATACGGAGTGTTGCCTATATATGATGTCTAACATCCACTGTATTTAAACTCTGGTGGATAGTTGTCTCATTGGCAATCACACCACCTCTAACTTTATTTCAACTCCTATGTTGTGTTTTGTATACTGCAACATTGTTTAGTTAGTACGAATATCCCGGAGCCCTCTTTTCAGAAGCCCGAACAAAAGCCCTTGTTCCGCGATAGAAAATTTAATTACGGACTCAAAAAAACATATGAAATAGCTCGAATTTTAACTCGAAATCTTAATTAATCTAAATGAGACTTTCATTCGAATCTCACTCTAACTCTACCTCAAGAAGTGACTTAAATTCAAAGTTGTAACTATAGAACTCTGCCTTTAAATGTGACTCAAACTCGAAGTCCAACTCGAAACTCATTGCTAACTAGAACTTTAATTCTAAGCATGACTTAAATTCGAAAACTAACTCAAAGTTTAAATCGAACAGTAACCCGAATTTTAATTTGAACACTTATTAGATCATTCCAGGCACATACAACATGGAAATCTATCTAAAAATATAACAGGTTTTTCCGAATTGGTCAAGTGGTTTTACTTCATCAAGTGATGGGATAACCACATCAAAGAATGACAAGACCACATCAAATAATGAAACAAACACATCAAGTAGTGTAAAATCGTTATATTTTAAAACATCATTACGTAATGTTAAAACCATTTAAAGAATAGATAAATCATCATTACGAAATAACAAAACCACATCATGTAATGAAACAACTACATTACGTTAAGTCACATACACATCAAGTAATGTTAAAACCACATTGACTAATGACACAACCATATTAAATAATGGTGAAACCTCATCGAGTAATGCCAGAACCATATTGAGTAATGACAAAACTATATCAAGTCAAAATGAAACCATATCGTGTAATATCGAAATATCATTAAGTAATGACTATTCCATAAAGACAAAACAACATCAAGTAATATCAGAGTTCCATATAAGACAGCTGTGGCGTTCCATATGCTACAATGCCTACATCTTTAAGAGTGTTACAACTTTGACCTTATGTATGAACAATTTTGGATAATAGGTTCCTTTATGTTATTTTTGTTTCAATTTTTTCTATATGACCCTTCACAAACAGAAGTAATCAAATCAGAATTGCAAGGGTTTGGGGAAACCTGCTAGCTTGTGTGCACAAGAAATGGCATATACAGCCTTATCTATTTTACTTGTAGCGTTAAATGTTTCTGATATATGAACTAAGTATAATGCAATATGTACAGTTGAAGTTGGCAATGAAGAAATGCAATGTAATGTTGACCACTTACACCATTCTACATTAGTCCAGAAGCTTGTCATATACATTTGACCTTGTCAACTACAATTATTCTATAAGTGACTTTTTCACCCCCAATATATTATCAGTAAAATCCATCTATATACGTGACCATGTCGACTTATTCTTTATGACCGTGTCACTGCTACCTAGTAGGATCTAACATAATCGCCAAGACTGGTGTTATAAATTGTTCTTCAGCAAATAGAATTTGGTATCGACCCTCTTCCAAACATACCTTCAATATATTTAAATTCAATGGCATCTGTAACATGTATCTGGTATTCTAAGTTTTCATCGAAAATCATAGTCCAATAGAGTGACGATGTCCATTTAGGAATAATCAAGGTTCCTTTAGCCTTTCAGTAAATCAAGTGTTTAATACATCGAATAACCGAATAACCAGGTGGTACTAACAAGTTCTTCTCATTTGACCAATCTTGTCTGAAAGCATCTACAAATGTTGCGCATGGGTTCCAAAATAGAGAATTTTATCATTATCTACACATTTTTGCATTCTATCAACCATTTTACTGATGCAATCAGCTTGAGAGTTTTATGATTTAGGAATCCATTGAATGTCAATGAAAATCATCTTTAGATACAGACCGAAAATATCGACAAAGCTATTATTTGGAGTTTTTCATTCATACAACCAGCTTTTACAATTTTCACACAGTTCTGATTATCTGTGTACCATCGCAGCGTTTTGCTTTCAAAAACATTTTTGAAAGATATCAAGACTAGCTCTATAGCTTTCAACTCCCTCTATGTTGACATTTCTTTTTATTCAGAAAATTCCCACTTTTCATGAACAATTTTCTTGTCAAGTTCTACTGGATATGCACCTGCCCCTTTACCACTGGCGTCACGTCAGAGTAAATTACAACATGTGATTTTGAGTAATGACCTAACAACTTAATGTTTAGATTAGTAATGCTTTGTAACCAAAACCGAAGTTCTGATAAGACTTTGTAAGGACATGGAAACAACATCCATTTGTCCCATTCTGTTCTACACTCTATTGCCATATAGCAAAATTTTCTCATAGCTCTATGCCAATTACTGAAGCCATGGAAATAATTATACCTTCAACCTGAGTTAAGTTCCTAGCAGTCTTTTTTGGAAACCTTCCAATAACTGATACAAGGGATACACGCAAATAATCTACACGTCTTTCTGGGATAACAAGACTGAATTCTCTAGCATTCCAAACAATACCAATCCACTCTAAAAAAAATTGCAGTTGAAGAAATTGACATTCATTAATTTATTACAAAACCGGCGTCTTCTCAAGATATCGTAACATAATATTTATCTTCTATTCACTTGGATTTATCTGTAGACATACCAAAACCATCATCAATGTACACTATAACATCTATACCGTTATCACGCCAAGATTTTACCATAGGTCTTAGACATTTTGTAAATATGAATGGGCCCGTACATATACCAAATACTAAATCTGTAAAACAATAAAAATATATTGTTCCACCTAAAACCTAGATAAGATTGTTGCTGCAGACAATTGTCCAAGTGAAAATATCAAGAACTTAAATCAAATTTATACATGTACGAATTCTTCTGAAAATCCTGAACTGCTATTTTCCAATCTTCCAATTTCTTTGTTTTTTCTTTTTTGATTTGTTTATTTAAAACAGATAAATCAAGAATAAGCCGTTTTTTGCAAGATTTTTGATTCGCTACGCTTAAGGGATTGACAACATGAGGTTGAAATGGTTTTTCAACTACATAACCTGTAGAAACTAAATCTAAAACAGTCTGATTGACAAATGATTCATTCAGAAGTGCAGATTTGTTATTCGATATTATTCTTAAAGAGCATTTTAACCGGCGGGGCAATAAATGGAATGACATAATATTTTCTTATTGTGTCAATAACAAAAGAATTTGCTCCAATACTTTTTCAAAATTTTACATGCTTCGCTAACTGTCCTTTAACACCCGTAAATGATATGAAATTATGACTTATTTCTTCAAAATAATGAATTTGAGTTAATAAATTATCTAATTCATTCTGTGACCCATATTCACATACTCAATTATCAATTTGTTCTAAGTTTGCATTAAACAAATCAGATTGAAGAGTTCTACAACGGTTTCGCAGCCTTGCATGTACTACAAATAGTAAGCGATCTACAGAGTTAAATGTATCTGTGGTTTTATTATTCTTATAGAACAACATATGTAATTTGCTTTTGAAAAAATAGTTTATCCTATACAACAGTATAATACCGAACTCCAAGTAAAATTCAAAGCGGAAAGTCCCTTAACAGATGGTAAAATCATAAGCTCAAACACTACAAACGAATAGTAAACAACTGTCAAATTACTGACCACTCGGTTGTATGACAGTTTGTGACAATTACACTTAGTCTACAATTTTGAGACGCTGAATCATTAAATCACAAGGAGGTTGTATTAATCTAAATCATTCTCGCTGTAGCAAAGGTAAATGTCAATTCGTTATTATACTCACAAAACATGATCTGACGGTGAATAAGAGAACCGTACAAATGCTGTGTCTTACAAAAGAACTGGATTTTCTTTATTGTCTATGGATAATTGTCCACTAGGACAAACTTTCGTAATTATGATTATTGATCATAAAATTGTGTCCTCGTATATGAAATAAAGTCTATTATGAATGTTTGTCTGTACGGCCGTAGCCGCTGCTTCGACATATTATTATCCACTATCTACAAAAGAAATATCTTAGCTGTATTTGGCAAAACATTTAGGAATTTTGGTCCGCAATGCTCTTCAAATTCGTACTTGGATTCGAGCGTCACTGATGAGTATTTTGTAGACGAAACGCGCGTCTGGCGTATATACAAAATTTAGTCCTGGTATCTATGATAATATAAAAAAAAAAGAAGATGTGGTATGATTGCCAATGAGACAACTATCCACAAAAGACCAAAATGACACAGACATTAACAACTATAGGTCACCGTTTATTTGTTACCAATCTTTTCAAATATGTATAATCGTAATAAACATCCACATTAATTATAAGTATGAATACATCAATTTTAAACCTTAATTAAATAAAAGGTGGTGGTTAGGATGGGTCAGAAATGACCAGACTGAACTGTCCGCAGGAAAGCGTCGAGTGACACATAATTACCCATAGATCTTTGTTTATGTTTGCCCGTGAAATACTCAGTATTCCAGAGTATACCTTATACCAGTATCTAGTAATGTGACAAATGTCAAAACAAATACACGTGTTCATCATAACATTAATAAATACATGAATGTTCTTGTTCGTCTACTCAAACGAACATAAGATATTTATAAATAATAAAACAAACACTATTTGGGATATCAGCTCGTCTGAACATTACAGTTAAGCATCGAAATATAACAAAAAAAAGGAACAGATACTTGTTATATAACAGCAATTAACTATATCTATATGATAGTCTTATTTACTAAATTTTTCAGATACTGACAATCTGTTATCTATAATTTCTTTCATATAACCATCTTTAGCATTTTTGCTTAATTTTATTAGTATCACTTTTACTACACAAACTTTTAAAAGACCTGAATACAAATTCGTCAGAATTTTCTAATATTTTAGATCACGTCATATAACGTTCTTACATAGCCACTGGGCAAGTATTATTTCCATTTTTAGAAATAACTACATCACGGCCATCGCTATATACATCAGTTTTGCTCAGTTCTGAAAACAGTTTAACATGAATAGGAAAAAAAGGTTATATTAGATTTTTTTTCAAATTAAGCTCATTCAGAAAATTGTAAAAATCCTGCATAACTCAATGAGCACATGTATGCAATGCGTACATCTTTAAGATTGTTACAATTTTTACCATACTAGTATATATGAACAATTTAGGATAATAGGTTTCTTTTTTTTTATTTTTGTTTCAAATTTTTCTATATGACCCTTCACGAACAGAAGTAATTCAATCGCAATTGCAAGGGTTTGAGCAACCGGCTAGCTTGTGTGCCCAGGAAATGGCATATACAGCCGTTTCTATTTTACTTGTAGCGTTGAATGTTTTTGATATATGAACTAAGTAAAATGCAATATGTACAGTTGAAAATGGCAATGAAGAAATGCAATGTAATTTTGACCACTTATACCAAGAGTTGAATCCATTTTTGTACTTCTTTCTAGTGCTGTTTGCCCTCGACGATAGAACATAATCTGAAAGTGTTTGTACACGATGATTAGGCATACTAGGATGAATATCGCTGGGCAATGATTGTCATATCCCCAAGTTGAAAATGTCTGGAAAATGTTTTTAAATTATAAAAATTAATGAGCTCAAAACATGATCATATATATATATATACAAAATCAGGACCATACTTCACATTAATCCAGAAGTCTTGTTTTATACATTTCACCTTGTCAACTATAATTGTTCTATAAGTGACCTTGTCACTACCAATATATTATCAGTAAAATCCATTTAAACACGTTACCATGTCGACTTATTCTTTATGACCGTGTCACCGCTACCTAGTAACATTTCTGAAAATACTGAACTGCTGTTTTCCAATCTTCCAATTTTCTTTTTTTTTTTTTTTTTTGATTGATTTTTTCATGGTAATGTATGACTTTGATAGAAAATACTTGAAAATCTCATTTTGGACTACAGGAACATAAACTTTCAATATCAAGATCAGTTTTGTTGATTTTTTTCTTGTTTGTTCTACTTCTTAAAAGACTTTCCACAATTTTTACAATGGGTTAAGTAAAAAATTCAAGGTATTGAAGAGTCAAGGAATATTGACCCCCCTTTTTTTACACCTGGTGTAAGTAATGGGACTATTAAATGATCAAAAGTGCAGTCATGGTCATTTAACTGTTTTTATTTTCTATCAGTTGATACAACTTAAGGCATAAAACTTTCATTTGAGATAATAAATGGGATTTTTGTGAGTTTTTGCAATGTTTACATCAGGCTATGTTATCTGCCAAATACATGCTATGACGCAATGATGTAAGGGATAAAAATCAAATAATTTCATTAAATCTTGATGACAAGAACTTTTTTTGGTGGTAAAATAACCATGTTTTAATGTTAATACCACAGAAACATCTTGCTGTGCATTTATAACAATTTGGACATTTTTTTTTTATGTGAAAGCATATTGTCAGGGTGGGAAAAGCTAAAAAAATAGCACAAATTCAGGTCTAAGGCTCTAAATTTGCAATATGTGACTTTTTGCCCCCAAAAAGATTGAAATGTGACTACTATCACTTCATATGATCAGTTAAGTACAAAAAATCAATTGTTTTCTGAATTTGGGGTTTCACCGCATTTCCCTTAAAGGTGTCAGACCACCAATTAAAAATCCCTATCTGTTCAACCAAATTTGCAATTTTCACAGCTTTCTAAATATTTTACCTTAAGTTTAACTTCAAGGAAACCAAGTATATCCTGAATCGTACATGTATCACCTTCCTACATGCCAATTTTCAACCAATGTTTAAAGTCTTGTAACAAATTTCTGATTTTGAAAAGACAGGTACTACCAAAATAACTCCCGGTTTTCTGGAAATCTTAAATTAGTGTACTATGTAGCGCATTAATCCTGAAATTTTAATGCAAACTCATAGACAAGTGAATTTTGGCTCAAAATGGTCTAAATATATTTCCCTTTCACCAAAAGTTTCATTTCTGCAAATTTGTTGGTTAGTTTAAGTAAACAATGACATCAAAAGCACTATTTGTGTCAAAGTAGGACTACTTTTACATACGTTCTAAATTGGAGGGAGTAATTGGTGGTCTGACACCTAAAGAGCCAAAAAAGTTGCTCAGAAATCTTTGCTTTGCTTTATTCTTAATCCTTAGTCAATTTGAAGTCAGAAACATCCTATCTGAGCATAATGTGACTTATATTACAAATTTCACAGCTCAATTTAAACTGACTGTAATGTATGACTTTGATAGAAAATACTTGAAAATTTCATTTTGGACTACAGGAACATAAACTTTCAATATCAAGATCAGTTTTGTTGATTTTTTTCTTGTTTGTTCTACTTCTTAAAAGACTTTCCACAATTTTTACAATGGGTTAAGTAAAAAATTCAAGGTATTGAAGAGTCAAGGAATATTGACCCCCCTTTTTTACACCTGGTGTAAGTAATGGGACTATTAAATGATCAAAAGTGCAGTCATGGTCATTTAACTGTTTTTATTTTCAATCAGTTGATACAACTTAAGGCATAAACTTTCATTTGAGATAATAAATGGGATTTTTGTGAGTTTTTGCAATGTTTACATCAGGCTATGTTATCTGCCAAATACATGCTATGACGCAATGATATAAGGGATAAAAATCAAATAATTTCATTAAATCTTGATGACAAGAACTTTTTTTGGTGGTAAAATAACCATGTTTTAATGTTAATACCACAGAAACATCTTGCTGTGCATTAATAACAATTTGGGGAAAATTTTTTTTTATGTGAAAGCATATTGTCAGGGTGGGAAAAGCTAAAAAATAGCACAAATTCAGGTCTAAGGCTCTAAATTTGCAATATGTGACTTTTTGCCCCCAAAAAGATTGAAATGTGACTACTATCACTTCATATGATCAGTTAAGTACAAAAAATCAATTGTTTTCTGAATTTGGGGTTTCACCGCATTTCCCTTAAAGTGAGACCCATAAAAATCCTACTGTCAACCAAATTTGCAATTTTCACAGCTTTTTCTAATATTTACCATTATTTGAACTCAGAAACAGTATATCCCGAATCGTAATGATCACCTTATACATGCCAATTTCAACCAATTTTAAAGTCTGTAACAAATTTTGAATTGAAAGACAGGTATACCAAAATACTCGTTTTCTGAAATCTTAAATTAGTTGTACTAGAGCGATAACTGAAATTTAATGCAAATCAAGACAGTGAATTTTGGCTCAAAATGGTATAATTATTTCTCTTTTTCACCAAAAGTTCATTTCTGCAAATTTTTGGTTATGTTTAAGTAAACAATGACATCAAAAGCATATTTGTCAAAGATAAGACTACTTTTAATACTACTAATGGAGGAGTAATGGGGTCTGACACCTAAAAGAGCCAAAAAAGTTGCTCAGAAATCTTTGCTTTGCTTTATTCTTAATCCTTAGTCAATTTGAAGTCAGAAACATCCTATCTGAGCATAATGTGACTTATATTACAAATTTCACAGCTCAATTTAAACTGACTGTAATGTATGACTTTGATAGAAAATACTTGAAAATTTCATTTTGGACTACAGGAACATAAACTTTCAATATCAAGATCAGTTTTGTTGATTTTTTTCTTGTTTGTTCTACTTCTAAAAGACTTTCCACAATTTTTACAATGGGTTAAGTAAAAAATTCAAGGTATTGAAGAGTCAAGGAATATTGACCCCCCTTTTTTACACCTGGTGTAAGTAATGGGACTATTAAATGATCAAAAGTGCAGTCATGGTCATTTAACTGTTTTTATTTTCTATCAGTTGATACAACTTAAGGCATAAAACTTTCATTTGAGATAATAAATGGGATTTTTGTGAGTTTTTGCAATGTTTACATCAGGCTATGTTATCTGCCAAATACATGCTATTACGCAATGATATAAGGGATAAAAATCAAATAATTTCATTAAATCTTGATGACAAGAACTTTTTTTGGTGGTAAAATAACCATGTTTTAATGTTAATACCACAGAAACATCTTGCTGTGCATTTATAACAATTTGGGACATTTTTTTTTATGTGAAAGCATATTGTCAGGGTGGGAAAAGCTAAAAATAGCACAAATTCAGGTCTAAGGCTCTAAATTTGCAATATGTGACTTTTTGCCCCCAAAAAGATTGAAATGTGACTACTATCACTTCATATGATCAGTTAAGTACAAAAAATCAATTGTTTTCTGAATTTGGGGTTTCACCGCATTTCCCTTAAAGAGCCAAAAAAGTTGCTCAGAAATCTTTGCTTTGCTTTATTCTTAATCCTTAGTCAATTTGAAGTCAGAAACATCCTATCTGAGCATAATGTGACTTATATTACAAATTTCACAGCTCAATTTAAACTGACTGTAATGTATGACTTTGATAGAAAATACTTGAAAATTTCATTTTGGACTACAGGAACATAAACTTTCAATATCAAGATCAGTTTTGTTGATTTTTTTCTTGTTTGTTCTACTTCTTAAAAGACTTTCCACAATTTTTACAATGGGTTAAGTAAAAAATTCAAGGTATTGAAGAGTCAAGGAATATTGACCCCCCTTTTTTACACCTGGTGTAAGTAATGGGACTATTAAATGATCAAAAGTGCAGTCATGGTCATTTAACTGTTTTTATTTTCTATCAGTTGATACAACTTAAGGCATAAAACTTTCATTTGAGATAATAAATGGGATTTTTGTGAGTTTTTGCAATGTTTACATCAGGCTATGTTATCTGCCAAATACATGCTATGACGCAATGATATAAGGGATAAAAATCAAATAATTTCATTAAATCTTGATGAAAAGAACTTTTTTTGGTGTAAAATAACCATGTTTTAATGTTAATACCACAGAAACATCTTGCTGTGCATTTATAACAATTTGGGACATTTTTTTTTATGTGAAAGCATATTGTCAGGGTGGGAAAAGCTAAAAATAGCACAAATTCAGGTCTAAGGCTCTAAATTTGCAATATGTGACTTTTTGCCCCCAAAAAGATTGAAATGTGACTACTATCACTTCATATGATCAGTTAAGTACAAAAAATCAATTGTTTTCTGAATTTGGGGTTTCACCGCATTTCCCTTAAAGGTGTCAGACCACCAATTAAAAATCCCTATCTGTTCAACCAAATTTGCAATTTTCACAGCTTTCTAAATATTTTACCTTAAGTTTAACTTCAAGGAAACCAGGTATATCCTGAATCGTACATGTATCACCTTCCTACATGCCAATTTTCAACCAATGTTTAAAGTCTTGTAACAAATTTCTGATTTTGAAAAGACAGGTACTACCAAAATAACTCCCGGTTTTCTGGAAATCTTAAATTAGTGTACTATGTAGCGCATTAATCCTGAAATTTTAATGCAAACTCATAGACAAGTGAATTTTGGCTCAAAATGGTCTAAATATATTTCCCTTTCACCAAAAGTTTCATTTCTGCAAATTTGTTGGTTAGTTTAAGTAAACAATGACATCAAAAGCACTATTTTGTGTCAAAGTAAGACTACTTTTACATACGTTCTAAATTGGAGGGAGTAATTGGTGGTCTGACACCTAAAGAGCCAAAAAAGTTGCTCAGAAATCTTTGCTTTGCTTTATTCTTAATCCTTAGTCAATTTGAAGTCAGAAACATCCTATCTGAGCATAATGTGACTTATATTACAAATTTCACAGCTCAATTTAAACTGACTGTAATGTATGACTTTGATAGAAAATACTTGAAAATTTCATTTTGGACTAAAGGAACATAAACTTTCAATATCAAGATCAGTTTTGTTGATTTTTTTTCTTGTTTGTTCTACTTCTTAAAAGACTTTCCACAATTTTTACAATGGGTTAAGTAAAAAATTCAAGGTATTGAAGAGTCAAGGAATATTGACCCCCCTTTTTTACACCTGGTGTAAGTAATAGGACTATTAAATGATCAAAAGTGCAGTCATGGTCATTTAACTGTTTTTATTTTCTATCAGTTGATACAACTTAAGGCATAAAACTTTCATTTGAGATAATAAATGGGATTTTTGTGAGTTTTTGCAATGTTTACATCAGGCTATGTTATCTGCCAAATACATGCTATGACGCAATGATATAAGGGATAAAAATCAAATAATTTCATTAAATCTTGATGACAAGAACTTTTTTTGGTGGTAAAATAACCATGTTTTAATGTTAATACCACAGAAACATCTTGCTGTGCATTTATAACAATTTGGGACATTTTTTTTTATGTGAAAGCATATTGTCAGGGTGGGAAAAGCTAAAAATAGCACAAATTCAGGTCTAAGGCTCTAAATTTGCAATATGTGACTTTTTGCCCCCAAAAAGATTGAAATGTGACTACTATCACTTCATATGATCAGTTAAGTACAAAAAATCAATTGTTTTCTGAATTTGGGTTTCACCGCATTTCCCTTAAAGAGCCAAAAAAGTTGCTCAGAAATCTTTGCTTTGCTTTATTCTTAATCCTTAGTCAATTTGAAGTCAGAAACATCCTATATGAGCATAATGTGACTTATATTACAAATTTCACAGCTCAATTTAAATTGACTGAAAGGTATGACTTTGATAGAAAATACTTGAAAATTTCATTTTGGACTACAGGAACATAAACTTTCAATATCAAGATCAGTTTTGTTGATTTTTTTCTTGTTTGTTCTACTTCTTAAAAGACTTTCCACAATTTTTACAATGGGTTAAGTAAAAAATTCAAGGTATTGAAGAGTCAAGGAATATTGACCCCCCTTTTTTACACCTGGTGTAAGTAATGGGACTATTAAATGATCAAAAGTGCAGTCATGGTCATTCAACTGTTTTTATTTTCTATCAGTTGATACAACTTAAGGCATAAAACTTTCATTTGAGATAATAAATGGGATTTTTGTGAGTTTTTGCAATGTTTACATCAGGCTATGTTATCTGCCAAATAAATGCTATGACGCAATGATATAAGGGATAAAAATCAAATAATTTCATTAAATCTTGATGAAAAGAACTTTTTTTGGTGTAAAATAACCATGTTTTAATGTTAATACCACAGAAACATCTTGCTGTGCATTTATAACAATTTGGGACATTTTTTTTTTATGTGAAAGCATATTGTCAGGGTGGGAAAAGCTAAAAATAGCACAAATTCAGGTCTAAGGCTCTAAATTTGCAATATGTGACTTTTTGCCCCCAAAAAGATTGAAATGTGACTACTATCACTTCATATGATCAGTTAAGTACAAAAAATCAATTGTTTTCTGAATTTGGGGTTTCACCGCATTTCCCTTAAAGGTGTCAGACCACCAATTAAAAATCCCTATCTGTTCAACCAAATTTGCAATTTTCACAGCTTTCTAAATATTTTAACCTTAAGTTTAACTTCAAGGAAACCAGGTATATCCTGAATCGTACATGTATCACCTTCCTACATGCCAATTTTCAACCAATGTTTAAAGTCTTGTAACAAATTTCTGATTTTGAAAAGACAGGTACTACCAAAATAACTCCCGGTTTTCTGGAAATCTTAAATTAGTGTACTATGTAGCGCATTAATCGTGAAATTTTAATGCAAACTCATAGACAAGTGAATTTTGGCTCAAAATGGTCTAAATATATTTCCCTTTCACCAAAAGTTTCATTTCTGCAAATTTGTTGGTTAGTTTAAGTAAACAATGACATCAAAAGCACTATTTTGTGTCAAAGTAAGACTACTTTTACATACGTTTCAAAAAATGGATGGATGTAATTGGTGGTCTGAACCTAAAGAGCCAAAAAAGTTGCTCAGAAATCTTTGCTTTGCTTTATTCTTAATCCTTAGTCAATTTGAAGTCAGAAACATCCTATCTGAGCATAATGTGACTTATATTACAAATTTCACAGCTCAATTTAAACTGACTGTAATGTATGACTTTGATAGAAAATACTTGAAAATTTCATTTTGGACTAAGGAACATAAACTTTCAATATCAAGATCAGTTTTGTTGATTTTTTTCTTGTTTGTTCTACTTCTTAAAAGACTTTCCACAATTTTTACAATGGGTTAAGTAAAAAATTCAAGGTATTGAAGAGTCAAGGAATATTGACCCCCCTTTTTTACACCTGGTGTAAGTAATGGGACTATTAAATGATCAAAAGTGCAGTCATGGTCATTTAACTGTTTTTATTTTCTATCAGTTGATACAACTTAAGGCATAAAACTTTCATTTGAGATAATAAATGGGATTTTTGTGAGTTTTTGCAATGTTTACATCAGGCTATGTTATCTGCCAAATACATGCTATGACGCAATGATATAAGGGATAAAAATCAAATAATTTCATTAAATCTTGATGACAAGAACTTTTTTTGGTGGTAAAATAACCATGTTTTAATGTTAATACCACAGAAACATCTTGCTGTGCATTTATAACAATTTGGGACATTTTTTTTATGTGAAAGCATATTGTCAGGGTGGGAAAAGCTAAAAAAATAGCACAAATTCAGGTCTAAGGCTCTAAATTTGCAATATGTGACTTTTTGCCCCCAAAAAGATTGAAATGTGACTACTATCACTTCATATGATCAGTTAAGTACAAAAAATCAATTGTTTTCTGAATTTGGGGTTTCACCGCATTTCCCTTAAAGGTGTCAGACCACCAATTAAAAATCCCTATCTGTTCAACCAAATTTGCAATTTTCACAGCTTTCTAAATATTTTACCTTAAGTTTAACTTCAAAACCAGGTATATCCTGAATCGTACATGTATCACCTTCCTACATGCCAATTTTCAACCAATGTTTAAAGTCTTGTAACAAATTTCTGATTTTGAAAAGACAGGTACTACCAAAATAACTCCCGGTTTTCTGGAAATCTTAAATTAGTGTACTATGTAGCGCATTAATCCTGAAATTTTAATGCAAACTCATAGACAAGTGAATTTTGGCTCAAAATGGTCTAAATATATTTCCCTTTCACCAAAAGTTTCATTTCTGCAAATTTGTTGGTTAGTTTAAGTAAACAATGACATCAAAAGCACTACTTTGTGTCAAAGTAAGACTACTTTTACATACGTTCTAAATTGGAGGGAGTAATTGGTGGTCTGACACCTAAAGAGCCAAAAAAGTTGCTCAGAAATCTTTGCTTTGCTTTATTCTTAATCCTTAGTCAATTTGAAGTCAGAAACATCCTATCTGAGCATAATGTGACTTATATTACAAATTTCACAGCTCAATTTAAACTGACTGTAATGTATGACTTTGATAGAAAATACTTGAAAATTTCATTTTGGACTAAAGGAACATAAACTTTCAATATCAAGATCAGTTTTGTTGATTTTTTTCTTGTTTGTTCTACTTCTTAAAAGACTTTCCACAATTTTTACAATGGGTTAAGTAAAAAATTCAAGGTATTGAAGAGTCAAGGAATATTGACCCCCCTTTTTTACACCTGGTGTAAGTAATGGGACTATTAAATGATCAAAAGTGCAGTCATGGTCATTTAACTGTTTTTATTTTCTATCAGTTGATACAACTTAAGGCATAAAACTTTCATTTGAGATAATAAATGGGATTTTTGTGAGTTTTTGCAATGTTTACATCAGGCTATGTTATCTGCCAAATACATGCTATGACGCAATGATATAAGGGATAAAAATCAAATAATTTCATTAAATCTTGATGACAAGAACTTTTTTTGGTGGTAAAATAACCATGTTTTAATGTTAATACCACAGAAACATCTTGCTGTGCATTTATAACAATTTGGGACATTTTTTTTATGTGAAAGCATATTGTCAGGGTGGGAAAAGCTAAAAATAGCACAAATTCAGGTCTAAGGCTCTAAATTTGCAATATGTGACTTTTTGCCCCCAAAAAGATTGAAATGTGACTACTATCACTTCATATGATCAGTTAAGTACAAAAAATCAATTGTTTTCTGAATTTGGGGGTTTCACCGCATTTCCCTTAAAGGTGTCAGACCACCAATTAAAAATCCCTATCTGTTCAACCAAATTTGCAATTTTCACAGCTTTCTAAATATTTTACCTTAAGTTTAACTTCAAGGAAACCAGGTATATCCTGAATCGTACATGTATCACCTTCCTACATGCCAATTTTCAACCAATGTTTAAAGTCTTGTAACAAATTTCTGATTTTGAAAAGACAGGTACTACCAAAATAACTCCCGGTTTTCTGGAAATCTTAAATTAGTGTACTATGTAGCGCATTAATCCTGAAATTTTTAATGCAAACTCATAGACAAGTGAATTTTGGCTCAAAATGGTCTAAATATATTTCCCTTTCACCAAAAGTTTCATTTCTGCAAATTTGTTGGTTAGTTTAAGTAAACAATGACATCAAAAGCACTACTTTTGTGTCAAAGTAAGACTACTTTTACATACGTTCTAAATTGGAGGGAGTAATTGGTGGTCTGACACCTAAAGAGCCAAAAAAGTTGCTCAGAAATCTTTGCTTTGCTTTATTCTTAATCCTTAGTCAATTTGAAGTCAGAAACATCCTATCTGAGCATAATGTGACTTATATTACAAATTTCACAGCTCAATTTTAAACTGACTGTAATGTATGACTTTGATAGAAAATACTTGAAAATTTCATTTTGGACTAAAGGAACATAAACTTTCAATATCAAGATCAGTTTTGTTGATTTTTTTCTTGTTTGTTTCTACTTCTTAAAAGACTTTCCACAATTTTTACAATGGGTTAAGTAAAAAATTCAAGGTATTGAAGAGTCAAGGAATATTGACCCCCCTTTTTTACACCTGGTGTAAGTAATGGGACTATTAAATGATCAAAAGTGCAGTCATGGTCATTTAACTGTTTTTATTTTCTATCAGTTGATACAACTTAAGGCATAAAACTTTCATTTGAGATAATAAATGGGATTTTTGTGAGTTTTTGCAATGTTTACATCAGGCTATGTTATCTGCCAAATACATGCTATGACGCAATGATATAAGGGATAAAAATCAAATAATTTCATTAAATCTTGATGACAAGAACTTTTTTTGGTGGTAAAATAACCATGTTTTAATGTTAATACCACAGAAACATCTTGCTGTGCATTTATAACAATTTGGGACATTTTTTTTATGTGAAAGCATATTGTCAGGGTGGGAAAAGCTAAAAATAGCACAAATTCAGGTCTAAGGCTCTAAATTTGCAATATGTGACTTTTTGCCCCCAAAAAGATTGAAATGTGACTACTATCACTTCATATGATCAGTTAAGTACAAAAAATCAATTGTTTTCTGAATTTGGGGTTTCACCGCATTTCCCTTAAAGGTGTCAGACCACCAATTAAAAATCCCTATCTGTTCAACCAAATTTGCAATTTTCACAGCTTTCTAAATATTTTACCTTAAGTTTAACTTCAAGGAAACCAGGTATATCCTGAATCGTACATGTATCACCTTCCTACATGCCAATTTTCAACCAATGTTTAAAGTCTTGTAACAAATTTCTGATTTTGAAAAGACAGGTACTACCAAAATAACTCCCGGTTTTCTGGAAATCTTAAATTAGTGTACTATGTAGCGCATTAATCGTGAAATTTTAATGCAAACTCATAGACAAGTGAATTTTGGCTCAAAATGGTCTAATATATATTTCCCTTTCACCAAAAGTTTCATTTCTGCAAATTTGTTGGTTAGTTTAAGTAAACAATGACATCAAAAGCACTATTTTGTGTCAAAGTAAGACTACTTTTACATACGTTCTAAATTGGAGGAAGTAATTGGTGGTCTGACACCTAAAGAGCCAAAAAAGTTGCTCAGAAATCTTTGCTTTGCTTTATTCTTAATCCTTAGTCAATTTGAAGTCAGAAACATCCTATCTGAGCATAATGTGACTTATATTACAAATTTCACAGCTCAATTTAAACTGACTGTAATGTATGACTTTGATAGAAAATACTTGAAAATTTCATTTTGGACTAAAGGAACATAAACTTTCAATATCAAGAAATTTTAATGCAAACTCATAGACAAGTGAATTTTGGCTCAAAATGGTCTAAATATATTTCCCTTTCACCAAAAGTTTTATTTCTGCAAATTTGTTGGTTAGTTTAAGTAAACAATGACATCAAAAGCACTATTTTGTGTCAAAGTAGGATACGTTCTAAATTGGAGGGAGTAATTGGTGGTCTGACACCTAATAATTCTAATCGTTATCATGTTCATTTACCATAACGACGATGAAAGCACATCATGACGTTTCGACATCATATAATGAAGTAAACCAAACTACATAATATAAGATTACAAGCACATAATATAATGACACAACCACATCATATAAAGATGTTTGCACGTTGTATAAGGGAAACTGCACAACATATAATGATATGTACGCATCATATAAGGATATTTGCACATCATATGAGTATATTTGCCCATCATATAATGATCTTTGAACATAATATAAGTACATTTGCACATCATATAATGAAGTTTGCACATCATATAAGGATATTTGCACATCATATAAGGATATATGCAAATCATATAAGAATATTTGCACATCATATAAAGGTGTTTGCACATCATATAATGACAAGTTCACATCATATATAGGTAAATGCACATCATATAAAGGTAAATGCACATCATATAAAGGTAAATGCACATCATATAATGAAAATGGTCATAAAAAGACAGTGTTGGCGTTCCATATATATTGCTATCTTCGTATCTTTCTTCCTAAGAATTTCCTGTATGAAGTTAGCCTCATAATAATAAAGAAACAAGTCAGAAAGAAGAGGGGCTAAATCGGTTCCCATTGGAATTCCGACAGTCTGTTGAAAAACACGTCCTCAAAACGCAATCAAGAAATCAAGCATCTTGATAATGTCAGTTTCAGAGAATTTTTTGTTTGAATCGGAGTGATTTTATTACAAAGTATAATTTATCCCTCCCCAAGACAAGATACTTGTATCTACGTTCGCCTTTCATTTCGATAAAACAAATTAATACCAACTCTTTCAATTTGTCTTTTAGTTTGGAATGGCCATTGGGGAATACTCGTGTAGAGTGTAGAAAAGTCAATGTTTTAATACTATGGCAAGATGAGAGAGTCTTCTACTGTATGTTCTCTAAAAGGTCTTTAACTTTTTTTTAGTATCAACATCTGATTCACGCCACGTCTAGAATATGCAGTTTCATAACAACTTTGGAGCCTAGCTTTGATTGCTGATAAAATAGATTTTAATAATTTAAAAAGAGGTTTTGTGGAGCACTTGGAAGAACCAGCAATATACCGTTGTTTGTAAGGACACTTGTGTAGTCTAGGTATCCAATACAGTGAAGGTTCATCTTTGGTTGAAATTCCAAAGGTACATACAATAGACCTATGATTATCCAGGATTTGCTCTTTGGTAAGTGTCGTGAAGGTATATGTTGAGTTTCCATGTGAATTGTCAATACCTAATTCATTTATAAAGCAGTTTATGTTTAGTTTAAACATATTTTATTGTTCAAAACAAATGGATTAGACACAAGTTTTTCAACTTAGTTCCGTCTTCTCCATAATATACATGAATATACATTATATTTATATAGCACATTACATAAATTTGTATTTTTCTAATAAGCAGTTTATGTAATGATATTGACACAAAAAACGATGTTGTTTGGGCCTTTATCTGCGGGTAGAACAACATATATAGGAACTAGAGGAACGACTATACTATAAGTTTAACAAAAATTTTAATGATACTCAACAGTATCATGAAAACGTTACCATTGAAAAAAAGATGTGATATGATTGCCAATGAGACAACTCTTCACAAGAGACCAAATGACACAGAAACTAACAAATATAGATCATCGTACGGCCTTCGACAATGAGCAGTAGTCAGCTATAAAAGTCCCCGAAATGAAAAATGTAAAACATTTCAAATGAAAAAATTAGCGGTCTAATTTATGTTTAAAATAAATAATGAAAAAAATAATTCATGTTCCTCCCGATTTCGGATCAACTCTTTTATTAAGGAATAACACACAAGTAAAGAAAAACTCTCTGATTTGTTTTGTGTATTGATGCATTTATATATGTGGATTTTGACTATATCAACTTAACTTGGGTTTGTTTGTTATAATCATTAATTAAATTATTAGACATGTTACGAAAAGGTATATTCTCGACGCTGAGGTTGACAAACTAGACTTTAAATTAAGGGACGGTGTCAAAACATTGATTATAATTTAAACAGGTAAAATTTAAATCTTGTGCGTTTTGGTAAATTTAAATCCCATTTATTTAGAACATCATAATGTAACATCCTATGATGGTAATTGCTTTTGTGATATCATTTCTGGCTATCATAAGACATGAAAAATGTATTCGTGCAGGAGTGGGTGGGCTAGAAAAAGGGGGCTGAGAGTTTAACAAGTTCATTCGATTTTAGATTGATAATATATACATATTAAGCTAAATAGATATTAGTTTTATTGTTGTATTGCAGTTCCTGAAAAAGTTCATTCTGTCGCTCCACTAATCATACCCAGAGCTCCATAGTCTGGTTGATTTTTCTCTCTCGGGTGTCTTCGTAAGCTTCTAATGACTGAAAGTTTTTAAGTGCTTTATAGCGTGTTCGACATATATCCGACACTCTGATATAAAAAAAAATCATTTGTTTACTTTCTCTTCTTTCTACTCGTGGTTAATCTTCCAAGTAGGTCGCGTCTGTAGGGGTAGACATTTTCGAAGAACACATATGACAGACAGTAGCTAACGACCACAACTGAACTACAGGCCCCTGACTTAGGACAAGCTAATGGAAAGTATTGCGGGCTTAAACGTTTTTGTTGTATATTTCCTGCCTTTTTATCGCCCTATTCTATCCGGACTTTTTATTAGTTTATTCAGCCTTGTTTGACATGAAATGTCATCCTGTCTATTTTGTGTGAAGTTGCTCATTTTGCCATTTTTTTAACCTCGAAACTCCTGTCCTGCCTTTTTTCAAATTAAATACTTGCCCCCTCCACCTTCCCGAAAAAGGTACCTCCGTAGAGTAGTAATAGGTACACATCCAACAGATTTGATATAAAAACGCAATAATTGTTTGTTTAAGAGAACCCCTAGCATTGTTATCTTAAATAGAAAAAAGACCAATCGATCATCTATGTTAACTTTACTATCGTCATTTTTTTTAATGAAACGGTTGGCGAATTTCCACAAACCGTTTCAGGAATTTATATAAAAAAAATAATATCTGCATAAAGTGGTGTTAAGGTGTAAATGCAAAGTCATTATGCTATCATGCATTTGCAACGCTGCAGAGATGTTCAACCGGTGAGTAGTGGGGCATGTATTACACAAACCTTTTACCGTTCTGAACGCGCATGAAATATTTGCCACTGGATGTCAAGCAACCAACAATCAATAAATCATAAACCCCTTATAAAGAAAATACACATTGAGCAATAACTGTTCAAATTAAGACAAAGTTGTAAGGAAATAAAGGGAAAAAATACATGTATTCGAAGCTATATGGTCGCGAGTAAATTTCCTAAAACTATAATGCAACATGTTTCAAGTTGAAATTGTAAAACAAAATCCTGTTTAAGGTGTTTTAAAATAAACCCCGTTAAATAAAAAAAATAGGTGGTAAACAAGTGGATCGATATGCATACACTCCTTTGTTTGCTTTTCATAACTTTATAAACATTACTACCGTAAGAAACTTATTGATGAGTAGGTATAAAATAGATTATAATACCAGATTATTTGAAAGACCTGTTAAGGGCTCGCCGAAGAATTCACACACGTATGTACCCCGTGTCTCCGTGGCCCGCACATCTACAGCATTTACATTTTACATCTCCCTCTCTCATGTTTTGCATTGCTATCTATTTCTCATATTTCTTATGGTAAAAATGTTATTGAATATTCGTTCCATATGGAATTTCCTCCAAAAGGATCAATGCAGGTTTTCAAATTATATTCAATGTATGCACAGGTAATCTCTTTTGTGTTTTGACACAACCCCCCATTTAAAATGTAATTTGACAACCTCAGCGTCGTGAATATACCTTTTCGTAACATGTCTAATAAAACACTTCAATAAAAGCTTTGTTTAAAGTATCAATTTCAATAAGGCTATGTTTATGAATAACCTTTAGTGGAACGAAACTATGTTTTTATTAATGTTATAATAAACACGTGTATTTGTTTGGACATTCATCACATGACTAGATATCGGTTTAAGGTATACTCTGAGTATTTCACGAGCTAAACTAAACGGGAAGAATTGAAATGATAAATCTATGTGTAAGTTTGTGTCATTCGACGCTTGCTTTCGGACAATTCAGTCTGTTCATTTCTCTTCAATGTGGCCGAACATACAGAAGAAAGTCTACTTCTACAGGACGACTCATTGCCCGATATCAGCATTGATGTTGCAACCAGATCAACCTATGCTAGGAACTTACACGCCCGTTCTCTGTATTTAAGTAGTGCAGTGACGGGAAAATGGATAATCTTGAATCCAATTCGGTACGCGAACAAGACGCGATGTCCAATAAGATAAAGGAATAAGTTTGTATCAAGTTCTACGACGAAGGAAACTGAATTCAGTTCAAGTTTAACGAAGAGACCGTTAATGAACTTAATAAGCTTTATAAGTTAATTCCGTCAACAGAGGCACATAGTATTCGTGTTGTTCTTTATTTGCTAGATAAAGTTAAAGGCGGTAATAAGCTAATACGGATCGCAGATTTTTACCGACAGGATAGTCAACACTCCGTGAGTACGAGTCTAATAATTTTGCTTTTGACAGTAGGAATGAGAAGACAATTTGCCAGGCGGAGAGCCGAACCATGTGCACGATGAAAGATAAGTCAGAGGGAAGTCCTGCTCCGTATTCTAATAAACCCGGATTGCCTACAGCCGAAACCTATGTTAATTCCACCTACAATAAACAGCTTCTGGGGCAGCCCTTTCGTAACAGCGTCGCACGGCGTGAACCGTTCCAGTTGACTCTTTTTAAGCAGTTCGGGAATTGGAGTAAAAATTGCCCCCTCAAATATGGATCCGTTGTTGGCGGATCGTCTGAAGTTGCCAATGAGACGTAAATCTGCAGAGGCATCCAGAAATGTAAATGATAAGTATAATTTTACTGATGAATGTGAATATGGGTCACAGTATGAATTAAATAATTTATTAACTCAAATTCAATGTTTTGAAGAAATTAGTCATAATTTCATACCATTTACGGGTAAAGAACGGTAAGCGAAGCATGTAAAAATTTGGAACAGTATTGGAGCAAATTCTTTTGTTATTGACACAATAAGAAACTGTTATGTCATTCCATTTATTGCCCCGCCGGTTAAAATGCTCTTTAAGAATAATATCGAATAACAAATCTGCACTTCTGAATGAATCATTTGTCAATCAGACTGTTTCACAGTATAATAGTTTCTACAGGTTATGTACTTGAAGTACCATGTCAACCTCATGTTGTCAATCCCTTAAGTGTAGCAATTCTAAAATCTTGCAAAAAACGGCTTATTCTTGATTTATCTGTTTTAAAAAACATGTATATGGCAAGTACAGAATACTTAATTTAAAATGAACTTACACCAGTTATATCGTTCCATGCTGTGGTGAACATAGTTTTAAATGTAGTATTGTTTATTTTCCCTTCATCAAGGTGAGCCAAGATGTTTCTGTAATATTTTATCCTGGCTAAATCTGAGGTTGGTGTCGTTTCATTATCAGATGGTAACTGGTCATACCCACCATGAGGAGGGGTCAGATCAGTCAGGTGTCTAATTAACGTTATAATCAGAGTTACGTCAAATGTTTTAGAATCTGGTACATCTAAAATAAAATGATGTATGCAAGATAAAACAAGAATGTGTTCATAGTACACGGATGCCCCACTCTCATTATCATTTTCTATGTTCAGTGGACCGTGAAAGTGGAATAAAAATCTAATTTATCATTTAATCAGAAATGTCATATCATAAGGAACATGTGTAATAAGTTTCAAGTTGATTAGAATTCAACTTCCTCAAAATTACCTTGACCAAAAACCTCAACCTGAAACTTCCACTTTCATTTTCTATGTTCAGTGGACCGTGAAGTTGGGAACTAAAATCTTATAAGCATTAAAATAAGAAAGATCACATCATAGGAAACATGTGTATTAAGTTTGAAGTTGATTGGACTTCAACTTCATCAAAATTACATTAACCAAAAATGTTAACCTGAAACGGGACAGACGGACGGAAGCACGGAAAGACGGACGAACGAACAGACGGACGCACAGACCAGAAAACATACTGCCCCTCTTCTATCGTAGGTGGGACATAAGAAACTCATTGATTAGTGAAGACAATGAATCAAATTAAAAAAATTTCCGTAAAGAAATACACAGTAAAGAACAGATTGTTTCAGAGTTCCCTAGGTGACCACCCTCTGACAAATTCATGGATCCATCACAGCATTATTATGACGGATATATTTTATGTGTTGAAGTTCTTTATTGTTTGTTTGATAATAAAGACTGTACAGTATAACTATGAGTTAGGTCTTTTAGTGACAATAGAGTCAGAGACAAGAAAACGAAATGGCTCCATTACCACAGGGAGGCATACACATTAATATTTATTTACAGGCAACAACAACAATAGTTTTTAATTCAGTTACATGTTCCCTAAAAATGGGAACAAATTTTGTGTGTGCCTGCTTGCATTGTGTTTTTAAACAACATCTGGTAATTTCAAAGGTACTTTATTTAAATGATTTGCACCACGTGACTTTGCCCCTTTTGATCAAATTACTTCCCTTAACTTAAGATTGAATATATAATTTATTTTAGATTTGCGGATAATCCAGACCTTTTTTCATCATGTATCTAAAACTAATGTATAATAATTGAAAACTTCCTTTCGGCGGTTGTTTACAAACTAAATCGTTTAATTCTAAGAGAAAATGCTTAAAATTTGACTTTTTACGAAATGGGAAGGTTGAAATCATCATGTTTTTAAAAGAATTTGGCCGAAAACGTAAGAAAGCAGGTAAGAGTTATTTAACTTAAAAATTTAACCTACAAGGTGTTTCCCTATATGCGAACAAATCATGAACAATATCTTCTTGCATATGTATTTCTATTTTGAATCTTGCTATTTTACGATTTTCCGTCATTTGATAAGATCGTATATAGCAATACTACTATGGTTACGCTTCCGATTTTTAAACTTAAAAGGCCGAAAGATTTCAGTGTAGACAATGTCCATTTTTACACGGACAGAAGCCTAAAAACCTGTACAATTCACCTATATGCGAAAAAATTATTCATTCGACATAGGTATTGGCATATTGGCATATTTATTTAAAAGGCTTATATAATCCTATTGTAATTACTGTCGTCATGATAAGGCAAAATGTCCGCTATGCATATAAGCAAATGACCCCAAATTTTGCCATATGATCTATCTGTTTTGCCTCAAGCATACATAATCCTCCAATCGGTGATTGTACTGGAAAACTTTGACGTCACGAAGAACATATTTACGTCACTATATCGTATTCAGCATTTCACTCTCCAAATGATGAAAAGTCAACCGGGGCAGTTCATTCATAAAGGTAGTACGGTAGTAATTGCATTCCAGAATTTAGGTTGCTCTTTTGTGTACCCTACTTATGTATCTAAAAATTGATTGGACAAAAAATACAGTATCTACTGAACAAACTTTCCCAAACTGAGGAATGAATCAGGTGTAGAAAAATATGAAATAAATTAACATACAGATGAAAATGAATTTTTGATAATTATTTTAAAATTTGTATTAACTGCACGATAAAAGACCTAAAAGCAAAAGTAGCCTTAGGTTTTTAAAAATAGCAAAAAATGTAAACGATCATGATCCACATTCAAATTCGGTTCTGAATAGTAAAATGAAACTAATTCGGTTACCTGTGAATAAAGAATGTTTGGCAGTGTTAGAAAATGTTGAAAATTCTAAAAAGGCTGTCATTATCCCTTATGGGCAAAGAAATACTACCGTGCCACCTAAAATGGAAATTGTCGTAGATCGTGTAGATATAATTCAAGGTCACAAAACGTTTTTAAAAATAGCGCTTATTAGAGCCAGGAGATTTAGGGACAATCTAATATAGCAATGCATAGTTAGAGGGGGCGGGGAGAAAAATGACAATCATAATTTTAACCACCCTCCTTCTTTCTAATAAATAAGGTTAAATGTTTGTGTTATGTATGTTCATGATTATATAAAATTGAGAATGGAAATGGGGAATGTGTCAAAGAGACAACAACCCGACCAAATAAAAAACAACAGCAGGTCACAAACAGGTCTTCAATGTAGCGAGAAATTCCCGCACCCGGAGGCGTCCTTCAGCTGGCCCCTAAACAAATATATACTAGTTCAGTGATAATGAACGCCATACTAATTTCCAAATTGTACACAAGAAACTAAAATTAAAATAATACAAGACTAACAAAGGCCAGAGGCTCCTGACTTGGGACAGGCGCAAAAATGCGGCGGGGTTAAACATGTTTGTGAGATCTCAACCCTCCCCCTATACCTCTAACCAATGTAGAAAAGTAAACGCATAACAATACGTACATTAAAATTCAGTTCAAGAGAAGTCCGAGTCTGATGTCAGAAGATGTAACCAAAGAAAATAAACAAAATGACAATAATACATAATTAACAACAGACTACTAGCAGTTAACTGACATGCCAGCTCCAGACTTCAATTAAACTGACTGAAAGATTATGATTTCATCATATGTACATCAGGCACAATCCTTCCCGTTAGGGGTTTAGTATCATACCATCATAACATATATGAGAAGAACATAACCCGTGTCATGCCAACAACTGTTTTTAGAATAAATGTGTTTAGTTCCGACGCAAAGACCTTATCAGTGACTCAATATTAACGCCAAAATATGCAATCTTTAATGACTTGACAACAGTATCGTAATTATATCCCTTCTTAATAAGTCTATTCAAAGGTTTTTTAAGTTTCTGAGGTGAATACTGACACCTTTGTACTTTATAAAGAATATTTCCATAAAAAATTCGATGTGAAATACCTGAACGTATAAGAAGTCTGCATGTTGAGCTATATTTACGAATGATGTCTTTATACCGATGATAAAATTTAGTAAATGTTTTGACTAGTTTGTGATATCGAAAACCCTGGTGTAATAATTTTTCAGTAATACATAAATTTCTCTCGTTAAAATCTAAAACATTGTTACATACACGAGCGAATCGTACAAGTTGAGATATATAAACACCGTAAGATGGTGACAAGGGAACGTCACCATCTAAAAACGGGTAATTAACGATAGGAAATGAAAAATCATCCCTTTTATCATAAATTTTAGTATTCAGCTTTCCGTTAGTGATATAGATATCAAGATCGAGGAAAGGGCAGTGGTCATTGTTAGTATTAGCTTTATTTAAAGTAAGTTCAGCAGGATAAATTTCATTAATATACATACTGAAGTCGTCATTATTGAGAGCCAAAATATCATCCAAATATCTAAAAGTATTATTAAATTTGTTTATCAGATGTTGTTTTGATGGGTCTTTGCTTATTTTTGTCATAAATTGTAACTCATAACAATACAAAAAGAGGTCCGCAATAAGTGGTGCACAGTTAGTCCCCATTGGAATTCCGATAATCTGACGATATACGGAATCCCCAAAGCGAACAAAAATGTTATCTAGTAAAAATTCAAGGGCATATATAGTATCAAAGCATGTCCAATTAACATAGTTTTTTTGTTTATTGCTACTAAAAAATGACCTAAAAGAGTTTGAACATATATATTCACATTCTGATTTTTTGAATGCCCATTTAATTAGGTGTGTGAATTTTTTCTTAATGAGAATGTGAGGCAATGTGGTATACAGGGTAGAAAAATCAAAACTTTGAATAGATTCAAAATCACCAATATAAGCATGCAATTTATCAAGTACTTCCAACGAGTTCTTGACACTCCAAAAGTAATTTATTCCACTATTTTCGAAGGCCTTATTTGAACAATTTATTATAAGGTTTTTAATTGTACCAAGTGTGCTGGTAAGAAGAATAGACAATTTAGTAGTTGAACAATGGCTTGAAGACGAAATACATCTATATTTGTAAGGGGTTTTGTATAGCTTCGGAAGCCAATACATTGTTGGGACTTTCATTGTATTTGGCTCTGCTTGTAAAGCGGTGGCTAAAAGTTTATGTTTGTTACAGATTTCGTTTTCTGAAAATGGAGTCAGTGGGAATGTTGGTGAATTGGTGATTTCCTTTTTCAGAACCTCAATGTAAAATTTATGTCAAACAATAATAATATTATTAGCAGCTTTATCGGCCGGGACAAAAACAAATTCCTTGGCTAATTCTTTTAGTTTATGTTTGATACGAGAAATAGGTTTATTTTGGTTATTGTTAATAGTAAAATGTTCTTTAAAATGTTGAATACGTATATCAACTATCTTCATTACTGAATTAAAAAAAGAGTCCAAAGATTTTTTGTCAGCTTTTTCCCGTTTTATCCATTTTATACAGTAAGTATGGAGTGAGTCGTGGATGATATTACGACACTCATTCCAATTAATAATTGACGGGGGACGATATTTAGGTCCTTTACTGAGGAATGATTTTAACTCTCGGTATATGTATGGACACATCATATTCCATAGAAGTTGAAATGGTGAAATACAATCTCTTTTTGGTGAAACCATAGCAACAATATGCATTGCTTTGATACAAAATATTGCATAAGGGATAGTGAAAAATGTCACTAAAATTACCAATTAGGTCCAAAGTAGATTAACAATACATTAAAGTGATACTTTTTCTGAAACCATTGACATTTATCGGTCTGTAGACCAAATACAATAAATTGGATGCATTTTACCTCATTTTTCCATAAAACTCTATTGGAAAATTGGAGGCTCAAATATGTTTTTTGGGAAACACTACAACTATTTATGGACAAGATGTGAAAATATGGACTGTCAAACAGAAAATAGTCTGTAACATGCAAAATTATTCTTGATGTTTAAATAAACCTACTTCAAAGTCTATATCATTTTCAAGCAATCCAATTTTATTGCACATTAACTGTCATATAGAAGTAGAACTAAACAATTCACGGTGGCCAAGATGCGCAACCCACCTCCAAACTGTATATTGCTACATTAAGGAAGAGATGTTAAATTACTTATTAGGTTGCACAACTGGAAACGCAATAACATTGAGAATGAAAACGGGGAATATATCAAAGAGACAACAACCCGACCAAAGAGCAGACAATAGCCGCAGTCAACCAATGGATCTTCAACAGAGCGTGACAATCCTGCACCCGGAAACGTGCTTCAGTTGGCCATTTAACAATAATGTGTACAAGTTCAGTGATTATGAACGTCATGCTAAACTCTACAATAAATAAATGAACTAATATCAATAATCAGACAACTCTAACAAAGAGTTTAGTGAGATCAATCATCCCCCTTTAGCAAATGTAGAAAAAAAGAAACACACAACATACGCAGTTTAAAAGAAGTCCGAGTCTGATGTCAGAATAAATAAAAAAATTAAAAATGATACATTAATAAACAAAGGACTCCTGAAACCTCAATTAAACTGATTGATGGATTATGTTTTCATCATATGAATATCAGGCACAATCCCTCCCGTTAGGGGTTTAGCATCATACCATCATGAAATATATGGGAAGCAGACTTGGAGTCAATTACATTGGAAATTAATTAATTAAAGTACACATTACATTGCAAAAATGATGAATTACACTAATTACACAGTTTTTGAAATGTAATTAATTAAATTACAATTACTTTAATGAAGTATGTCATTAAATTACACATTACATTTCCTTATTTTTTAACAATATCATGATATTTTTTCACAATATTATACATGTACATATAATATATGTGTAAAATATTCATGTAAGCATAGTTTAAGTGTTGCATTCGATAATCATTAGTTATTTTAATGTTTTGTCATTTAGTCTGAATCTCTCTTGTCTGAACACTTTGACAGCAACTCTAAACAGTCTAATGTGGCAGATATTGTTTGATCAGAACATGGAAGTTCCATGATCAGAAGATCATCATATTGATAGGAGAGGGAATTTGTTCCTATTAAACTGCCAATACATCAAGGGATATTTTGACATCTCAGAAATGAAGTCATCTAAATTAAACATAATTAAATAAAGAAATTATAAATAAATTACAACAATTGTTTTTACCTTAAAAATAATACAAAGTCTGCTTGTTACAATATTGAAAATAATTTTTAGTGCAAATAATGTATATAATGTCTAAATATTAGCAATATTTTGCTAATTAGGTAAAATACATGTAATAGTGACATTTTAATCCAATTAATTGCTGTTTGTTTTTACAGCTGTTAATTTTTATTTTTATAATCCTTTTGTGTATACTAATTTGACAAAATGATTGTTTGCAGTGATTTTAAATTCTAAATGAAATGTCTAAGAAAGATTTTTCACAGTGACACATTTTCTTATTTTTTGTTTAACAAGGTGATTAATTTTTATCAATCTGTTTAGTTAAAAGATCTTTCTTAAAAACTGAGCAACTTATATATGATCCTAACATATTAGACTATTCAAAAAAATTCTGTAGGTCAAATAAATTTGTAGACATGTGCCTTTTGATGCTAACAAAGCTAGGCCAATGTTTCTTACCGGGACGTCTTGGGAACAGCAAGTTCCATTGGTGCTGGTTAATTATTCGCTTCTTCTGAAGATCCCTAAGTTTGTTGTACTCTTTCGTTATTGTGGCATTCAAGCATGACGGAGAAAATTCCTGATCAAACAAAGCTCGTGCTGCACGTGGAGATATTCCTGTCAGTAGCAAGCTCATCCTTACATAGTTTTCTTCTTCTTATGTAAGTCCAGATGTCATGATGAAAGGCTTTAATTATTTATCAGATTATCTATCGTTTCTGATTTTATTTCCTCAGACAAAGTTTATCACAGCAATTGATGCATATTTGGATCTTTATGTTCATAGCTGCGCTTTTCATAATTTTCTTGAGGTCTGTTTCTGAATTTGAAGAACATCTGAAAATATTTTCTTTAAAGTTATCCAAAATAAACAAAAGAACCGAACCCCAAAGACAGACGGACAGACAGACAGACAGAATATTTTATTATAGTGTCACATACCAATACAGAACAATATTATACATCATAATATTAGTATAAAAATACAAATAAAAATTTACATCGAAGTTAAAATATCGGTATCCAGCCATGACTGACTTATGAGACACTTTTGCTTTAAAACTTGTTCTAACATTCATTACAAATGAATAAAAATAACCTTTAAATTTACATTAAAAATAACAAACAAAAAAACCAACCAAAGAACTCAATCTTGCACATTTGTTTGTTTGTTTTTGTTCTTTAATATTTATTTTGAATTATCGTAGAGAAAGAGGAGCATAACTCATTTAAAATATTTCAGAGAAATTTCTGTTATTAACATTTAATATTAATTTGATAAAGATCTGGCAAAACATGTATAGTGTGAGCATTTATAATGCACATTTTTATATAGAAGAGGGTTGAAAGATACCAAAAGGACAGTCAAACTCATAAATTGAAAATAAACTGACAACGCCCTGGCTAGTAAAGACAAATCAGTCGAATAACAACACACAAAGCACAACATATAAAACTCAAGGTTAAGCAACACGAACCCCACAAAACACTGGAATTGATCTCAAGTGTTTCGGAAGGGTAAGTGGATCCTGCTCTACATGTGGCACCCATTGTGTTGCTCATGGTAATACAATCCCGATATAAAGTTTATATTTCTAAGGCACATTACACATTTGAAAAAAGATTGACTGTCTCCGACATTGCTGACATGAACATATAACATATTTTTTACAAAGATCTGGCAGGAATTGTTCACACGATAGTGCTTACGAATAATTTTAATATTTCCAAAGGGGCAAAACTCTTCATAATTTAGATGATTGAATTTACGAACTCTTCTATGACATGGATTAAAGAAATCTATGATAAAAGATGAATATAAATCGAAGTCTGGCAAGACTCGTACATGTAAGAGTGCTAACAAGACTAGACGGAAGGATGCATGGACGGATAGACAGAGGGACACTCGGTTTAAAGTTTGTAATCGGGAATAAGTTGTAAAATGCTTAACTTGAAATATTGCTATATTTCGCCATTGAGGTGAACAAACCCGTGATTACACTAGAGAGAAGGCAATTTAGCAATCCAACAACTCAAATAATGCAAGATTAAATTAAAAAAAAAACAACTCTAGTTTTCCATCATGGTTATTTAGTAATTTTTTTCCAATTAAAAAAAAACAAGAGTAAATATGCACTCGAAGATTTGACAAATATTTTGGATATTTCACTTACCGGAAATCTTATTTAAGCGACTTATTACGAAACAACGACTAGACTTAAAGTCATTTGAAACTTCAAATTAAAAACAAAAAGTGTTGACTATGATTTTTTATAACTAAATGGCTAGTTTTAATACTTAAACTGATGTACATGTACATATACTTTTTTTGAGGAAAATTCTTGATGTGTTTGGACTTTTGATTTTGCCTTTTGATTTTTGATTTTCCTTTTTGAATTTTCCTCGGAGTTCAGTATTTTTGTGTTTTTACTTTTTTCTTTAATTTGTCCAAATTTAAAAGAAAATTATTTTCTTTTCTGAATTGCTTGCTTGACAACATGATTTCCGTATGAGCTTCTGGCGCAAATGGCCATTGTTATGCTATAGTTCGTTTCTGTGTATATTACATGTTGTGCTTCTGTTGTGTCGTAGTTCTCTTATATGTAATGCGATTCCCTAAGTTTAAGTTTGTAACCCAGATTGGTTTCTTTTTATAAATGAATTTATGAATTTCGAAAAGCGGTATACTACTGTTGCCTTTATATATGGTCATTATTATAAATTATAAATTAACTGTTTACATACTTTTGATTTTTTGGATAAGTGATGACTTGTGCCCATATAACAATGTCTTTACATCATCCTTTTAATTTCTTAAGTAAAAGGAGCCCTAGAAAGTAATCTGAAGATAAAGGGGAGGTTGAAAGGGACATTTTATTTATGATTACAAGTATATTTTATTTATTTTTGATAAAATCTCATTTTACGTTAAAAATGTTCAATTTTATCTCAATAAATACGTGATCATCATAATTTCTGGGTAAAATACAGAATTTTAACAAAAAGCTGAATCCCCTAAATAAGAAGACGAGGAGGAAAACACCTCCTTGTAAGGAAACTGAAGGTCATAAGAAATACAAACTAAGGGCCTGAGAAGATAAAGATTGCAGGTAGAGAAAAATGATAGAATTTTAAGAAATCTGCAGATAAAACTTCCTCAAACAAAGCGTAATTAAAAAAGACCCATGTGAAAGAAATATCTCCAACATCATTAGCCTTAACGAGCATACTATTAAGTTCTTCTTTAGAAGAGTTGTACTTTAATTAAATAGTTTTACAGATCTAAGTTGAAATAGTTTTAGCAGACAAATCTTGTTTTCCTTTGTTAACAGGAATAAATTACCTGGAATTAGAGAAAGTGCAAAGAATCTGTGTTCTCTGAAAATATATAAAAGTAAGACTCCGATTAATACAGAGAAATTTAGAGCTTGAATGATCAAGAAGGGCTGAAATTACTATCGGTTCAGAATCTCTGACTGGAATTTTATATTTGGTTTAAAAATATGGATTCATTATGAGAGTGACGGATGACTTATCTCTATTAAAACGAAGGCAGTTGTAATCAGCAGTGGAAAATGCATGAATTTTACCTCCTTCTTCTACCAGAAGCCAAGAAAACAACACGTATACGATGATTTCAATCTTTTCAGCAGGGTGAAAGGTGGATCAGAAAGTTTGCTAGTTGCTCCGCAGAAATTTGTAAAGGACCAAGGTCCTTCTAGCTACACCGATTACTGCAGATTGCAACATTGCATCAGAGACGATGTGAGTGGAATATCTAACTGATCGGGGACATATCTGGCTTTGCATTCAGAAAAACCTCTCTCCTTGAAGCTATCCCTGAGAGAAGCCAAGCGTAATGTACCTTCACTAGATTGGGACGAAGAATCTTGCCCTTAAACTAGGACAGAAGGTTGTGTCGTACTGGTAGAACCAGTGGACCAGCACAATACAGACGAAGATGATCATAAAACCAGGCTTGTTTGGGCTAAGCTTGATCATTAATAATGACCAACCGATGATCTGCTGAGATCTTTTAAAGAACTTCTGAAAGAAATCTGAACAAAAAGAAGGCTTGAACAAACATTGCATCCCAATGAACACTCATGCAGTCTACTGCGTAGGCTTTCGGATCTGGTACAGCAGACATAAACACTTGAACTTTAATTATTGGGGCATGTTTTAAACAAGCCTAGTCTACATAAATACCCCCCCCCTACTGGGGTGTTATAGTCTAAAATACTGATTGGAAGTTCTCACTCTGTGATAACTGGGGTAAAAGAGGGACGAAAGATACCAGAGGGACAGTCAAACGCATAAATCGAAAATAAGTAAGTGTCAGCTGGAACATGCCGAATTACAATCTGTAGATGAATTCGATTGCTAAAAAGAAGATTTTCACTGGCTAAAAGGAACAGTTCGTAACAACGCGTTCCTCCATACTTTCTCAAATAATCCACCTATTTGGTGTTGTTCGATACCACAACCAGATATTTGTTTTGCAGTTGGGACTGAAAATAAGACAGTGCGAGAAAAACTTCCTCAATTTCCAGTATATTGATGTGTTCCTTCAAAAGATCTGGAGTCCACATTCCTGAGACTGGAAAACCTTTCAGATAAGCTCATCAACCGAGGTTAGAGGCATCTGTGAACATAGTCTGATTTTAAATTGGCGGAAGTACTACCCGCTGAAAAATTTTCAGAATTGCCTAATTCATTAAGGAGACATTCCAGAGAAGATAATCTGTATTGGACCAAATACTAGTAGACTGAAAGAGACGTAGCCCATCGGCAAGTTTCGAACCAATCGAAGATCATAAAGCCTTGTCACATTTAGGATTCAATTTATTCTATCCAAAGAAAAATCAAAGATATCATTATCTTTAGAACGGAAATGCCCAAAGGCTCAGTTAAAAAAGAAGGGACAAAAGATGCCAGAGGGACAGTCAAACAGTAAATGAGGTAGGAAAAAAATATCACTCATTTTTGAAAATTGGGACCCATAGCCACACTCTAATCATTGATGATCTGAGGAGAAGTCGTCAAATGGTTGAATTGTGGAAAACTAGTATGTGACTTAGCGTTGTCTATACAGACCACAAGAAGCCGCGAAAGTAGAGTTGGAGAGGTAAGTCTCTTGGGTCTTTGGGTTTTAGAGAAGACTAACATGGTGCCCTTACTGACGTCTCTCATAATGGTCTTAATCGGATCTCTATAATCCTTTAAAGTAGAATGAGTATCCTCAGCCTCAGGATCCTGACTGGAATTGGTGGAAGAACGACCAATTACATAAGACGGAGAGATACAGGAACAGATGGCCGAAAACATTCTAAGAGTCCTGATCTGGATTATCACCTTCTTCGTCAAAAGTAAAAACTACCCGGGGCCACCGAAAAAAACGTTCTTCTTAAAAACTGCCCTCCTGATAACTTTCAATTTTTATATCTGGAGGTAGTAAATTTACTAGCGTGTTGGACATAGCGGGTGTAGAAAAACATCAATTCAGAAGAAAAAGACTGACGAAAGTCGTCTAGAATACTCTCGAACGCCTCTAAAGAGAGACCAGAGTCAGTAACCTGATTAAACGGATGCACAACAGAAGATGTAGGCATAACAGCAGGTACAGATATACTACTACAACTACTAGATGACACTGCTAAAGGAGGAGCAGGAACTGACAGATTACATGTAGCACCCTAAGGACCAACTCCTAATGTAGTTGGAGTAACAAGATAGGGTAATAACCCGTCTTAAATCACACCATTGCCTGTAATGACCTCGAAAACACTAGAAGTATTAAACTCAATAATTAATAATTCAAATAGTTACGAAGTTGAATACTTATTGAATACAATTTTATAACAATAATTTGACAAAAATAATTAATTATGGTTTGGGGATACCTGCATAACCGGTATTCACTAGCCCCCCCCCCCCCCCCCAAAAAAAAAAGATTCTTTTCTATGATATATAGGTGAAGCAAAATGAACATATGTCTCGATGCGCAGGCTGAAATTATCTAAATGGACGATATAAAGGCATGGCTATATTGGCACAGGTCATCCTTTATTGTCATTGTATGATATTTTAGTTTTGGGGATTTCCGCCTGTCAGAATTGCGCAGATGGATGTACACAGAATTTATGATGGTAACGTATTCATTGACATACAGTTGCCGAAAAATCATGCCACTAGACTTAGCATACTGAAGACAGCGCCAAAGGCTGTCGCACCTCCTCTTACCTAGTGTGTAGTTTTGGAGAACTATTAAATGGAAATTTCATGGGACTGATGGACGAAAACTTCGGTCGATCGAAAGCCATAAAGATGTGTATCCTTCTCCTTTTGAGAAGGATATAACTTATTACGTTATGGAATACCTTTAACAGATGATATCGGACAAGTTCCTTCTGGTATCTGTCGCCCCTCTTTTATAAAATTATTTAGATTTAAGAAGAGGGACTATTTTATATCCACGGAAATGAAATAAGCTAATAAAACTGCATACCAAACATCATTGATTTGTATTTTCCCTTTAACGCCTTGTCCCAAACTTTGATTTTTGACTTTCATATTTATTGACTTTTTTTGTTTCTCTTACTAACCTGCATTCCATTAATTTTCCCCAAGTCCATCATTTCACGTGACCTTGATTTTACATAGATCTGTATTTCCTAAAGCAGAAATATACCAAATGTAAAAATAATCAAAGGAATTCATGATTAATTAATTGTTTCTTGACATCAAGAGGCAAATATTTCACGCACATTCAAGACACTTCTAATTATGACAATAATACAATATATAATATCTTTCAATACAAAAAAAAAAAAAACACCGGATGAATTTAGATGAAATTAACATTCCCTTTAATTTAAATATGTGTATATAGCAGATTCTCTAAAACATACTGTTCAGCTTGCTCTCATTTCGAATCATTTTTGCAATGTGAACATAAAATTAAAAATAAGACTACATTTGAATTAAAGTTATCTTCCTTTGTCCATTTGTGTAATAAAATAGGCACTGGCTACGGGTGGCACGGTAGTTTTTACATTACAGAATTTAGTTTGCTCTTTTGTATACCCTACCTAAGTCAATGTATTTGTGTGATTGGACAAAAATACAGTATCAACTGAACACACTTTCCCAAACTGAGGGATGAAGCAGGTGTAGAAAAATATGAAATAATTTTACAAACAGATGAAAATGATTTTTTTCGAATTTTTTTAAATTGTGTATTCACTGCATGATAAAAGACCTAAAAGCATTAGTGGCCTTAGGTTTTTAAAAATAGCAAAAAAAGTAAACGTTCATGATACGTGACACATTCAAATTCATTTCTGAATAGTTAAATGAAAGTACTTCAGATAACTGTGAATGTAGATTTTTTTGCAGTGGTAGAAAGTGGTGAAAATTCTAAAAAGGCTATCATTTTCCCTTATGGGCCAGCAAATACTACCGTGCTACCTACGGTACATGCAAATGTAACAATAGTAAAAAATGTATTGTTACATTGGAGACTAATTGCCGGAATACAAAGTTGGGTAAGGAACCGATTAATTACGAATGTAATAATTATTGAGGCTACGGTTACATAATGCATTATTGTTACATGAAAATCAGCAATATAGGCTAGATTTAATAAACTTAAATCTATAATTTTGCTTAATTCTTTCATATCTACTAAATAATACTTGTAATAATGATAACTTATAAATATTATTATTCAACAAATGGTGTTTTAAATAGTTTTTTGCGTATAAATGGTGTTTGATGTTCTTCAGTTTAGTAGTGCCAAAGGCGTAAATATAGTTCAATGGTTTTTTGTTGAGAACTCGGGATGAGAATAGTGTTTAAGTATATAACTGCACATCTACTCTTATTAATGTCATTATACTTTGAACAATGGATGAGATATGTACGGATCATAATTTAGTCTTAGAGGCCTGATTTTTTTATGTTGTTAGTGGCGTTGAACTAGCTGTAAGATAACTGCGAGTACTCTCAGATCTGTTCCTATTGTCTTTTTGTTGTAGGGATGTACAAGTTCCCGGCCACGTCCACTTGTATTTTTGTCAATCTAATGACTTAAGCCTTTTTCAACTGATTTTTTTAAGGTTTTATGTTGTACTGTTATTCCGCTGTCCCAGGTTAGGGGAGGGTTGGGTTTCCCCTTATATGTTTAACCCCGCTACATTGTTTATGTATGTGCCTGTCCCAAGTTAGGAGCTTGTAATTCAGTGGTTGTCGTTTGTTTGTGTTACATATTTATTTTCATTTTTTTTATGCAAATAAGGCCGTTAGTTTTCTCGTTTGAGTTAATTTACATTGTCATATCAGGGCCTTTCACAGCTGACTATGAGGTATGGGCTTTGCTCATTTTTGAAGGCCGTACGGTGACCTATAATTGTTAATGTCTGTGTCATTTGGTCTCTTGTGGACAGTTGTCTCATTGGCAATCATACCACATCTTTTTTATATGAAGAGATTACTATTACCAATTTTGTTTTGGGTGAAAATTTTACAACTTGGGATGCGTTTGAAACGAAACTGAAACAATATCAAGACACAAATTTCATACAGCTATACAAACGCAGTTCTAAAAAAAATGATACATCAATAGCAACGCTTGCCAACTGTGAACTTCTGTATACATGTATCCATGGATGACGTAATTTCGTTTCAAAATCAGATGGAGCTCGCCCAAATCAAAGGTAAGGTTTTTTTAACCTATTGTAACGTGTAACCGGGCGGGGACGTTTAAATATTTTTATCCTCGGGTTCGTACCAGTTTCCTGGGATTTGAAAAGCAATTCAAAAGTTCTAAAGTCAATAAAAAGTTTACACTATCACTATCAAATATGAAACAAATACTATACTACATAAAACGAATTTCAACACCTATCAACCTAACCCGAACTTGTTGAATTGAAAACTGTTTAAAACCCTTTCAGTCCAATACTGTTTAAAACCAACTGTTTGAAACTATAGTCTGAAACCCAAATGTATCGAACTGGTTTGAAACATAAATGTATGAAACTGGTCTGAAACATAAATGTATGGAACGGGTCTGAAACCTAAATGTATGAAACTGGTCTGACGGTTTGGAACTATTTTCTGAAACCTGAATGTTTGGAACTGGTCTGAAACCTAAAGGTTTGGAACTAGTCTGAAACCTAAATGTTTGGAACTAGTCTGAGACCTAAATGTTTGGAACTGGTCTGAAACCGAAATGTTTGAAACTAGTTTGAAACCTAAATATTTGGAACTAGTCTGAGACCTAAATGTTTGGAACTGGTCTGAAACCGAAATGTTTGGAAATAGTTTGAAACCTAAATGTATCAAACGGGCTGAAACCTGAATGTATAAAACGGGGCTGAACCGAAATGTATCAACGGGCTGAAACCTGAATAAAACGAATGTATGGAAACTATTCAAACTGTTGTAAACTTTCGACGTATGAAACTTTATTAAAATATATTTATATAACTGTTGGAACAGGGTAGCACTAAGGTATGGTTTAACAGCAAACACTCACTGCAATAGTGAGAGATGTGGAACGCAAAACCTTAGCACTAACCCTGTTTATACAACTTCTACGGAACCGAAACTATTTATATTTTCTCAACAGGTTTCAAACACTCCACTTTGTTTGACAAATCCTGCTTCTCGTCTTCAAATATTAACGGTCCTACCATTCTAGTCTTCTTCTTTCAACGTCTCCGATAAGAATGACAATTTACACATATATATGTGGTGGTGTTTAACGACCTTGATTGGCTATACAGCCCTCGCACGGTCGGCTCGGTGCCCGAATGCGTTTGGTGAGCTTTATCATATTTTGATGCCATGGGTCAGGAACAAGTAGTGGAGGTCGCAATATGTAGGCCGCCATCTTGGTTTTGGTGAGTTGTTTTTCTTTTGTTGACTATTTTGATGTTGGTTTACTTCACAACGGCTGCTTTCAGGGCCAGTTGGGTCAGCTTGGCAGCCCGCTAGCCTCGATGATGGAGTACTGGTAGATGATCTCGGACGTAGTTTGAAAGATTACAGGAAGCGTTATCAGGACCAAAGCCGTGAGGCAGTGAAACGTAGGTCGTATCACCCAACAGCCTAGGATACAGCCCTCGGACGTTAATCGGCATAACACTCCCCATGATACAATGGTTTTGGAGTGCATGTTAACGCGGGTACGCCAACTACTACGTCTATCTGTACGGCATGGATTGGTTTCTGTCATCTTAACATGCTTAAGTAGTAAGTCGTTGATATCTAACTGTAAACCCTCATCGAAGATAGCGGGTAAAGGAGAGCTGGCCCAGCACGTCCGTTCAGCTGTAATGACTGAGACGTGACTGGATTGAAATTGGATTGACAATTTACACTGAATAGCTACCCACTATTTATACTTCTAACGCGGACCTCGAAGAGAGCACCCTAGCAACAACTGTACAGGTAAAGCGTCTGATAGCAACCAAGGATAAAGGGATGATTTTAGATACAGTTTTCAACGATAAAAGATGATATGGGAAACTAATAGAGATATCGGAAAATATATAACTGTAGAACTATTATTATATTCTTAAACAGTAAATTCGTAACACTATATACTAATATCAATGGGTCATAATATCCATGCGAGATTTAAATTACATTCGTGATATAAAATTAAAGTTTCAATTGACACAGACCAAGTGTCCTCATGCTAGAACCGAAAACACCATTTGTTAAGTAATAGTATTTATTATTTATCATTATTACAAGTATGATTTAGTACATATGAAAGAATTAAGCAAAACTATAGAAGATTTTAGTTGAATAAATCTATCGTACATTGCTGTTTTTCATGTAACTAACAAGAACGCAATGTAACCGTAGTCTCAATAATGATTGTTACATTCGTAATTAATCGGTTCCATACCAAACTTTGCATTCCGGTTGGGCATTTAGTCTCCAATGTAGCAATACAATTTTTATTATTGTTACATTTCCATAAGTAACCGTAGCCAGTGCCAATTAAAAATTATTTCCATTTGATTTAGTGTCTTAAGTGTCTTGTTGTTTAGCAGGTCGAGAACTCTAGATTTTCTGACGTCAGAATATATTTGCATAGTAATTTCCAAAACACAAGGCCAATATGGCCTTGAAAAACTGACCAATCGACTCAATGAACTACAATGCATTGTGGGCTACTACGAGTAAACTACTACTTAAAACACGTGGAATTAGTGGGAAAACAGTCAATTAATATATTGTCTGGGACTCTCATTACCAAAGTTTTTATCCCGCAAATATATTTAATGTAAAATATATAACGTAATCTTCAATTTGCATGCTCAGATTAAAAAAATATTGTTTATTGGCTTCACGATTTGACTTTCTTTTTCGCCTTGCAAAAGTAGTTGAACCGGTTTTGTGCATTGTTATGAATTGAACCTGCATTAATTTCACGACATGACACAGTGAAATATCCAATGAAGTGACCACTGTCCAGTAAGAAAATCATTTGAGCTCTTTTAAACCTGTATAATGTCATTGCAAAATCATTTCTGCCTAGAAAAACACGAAACTTTTATTGAAACACTTCTTTCTGTACTGAATGTGTATTTTTTTTTATCGGGACCTGAACTAATAGTAAGAACATCATAATACTCAGTATGCTAAAAAGAAGTGTTATGAAAGCGGCAGGGGCGGGTCCAGCCATTTTAAAAAGGGGGTCCTAACCCTGGACAAAAGGGGAGGGGGTTCCAACTACATGTCCCCATCCAAATGCACTGATCGTCCAAAAAAAGGGGGTCCATCCCCCGGAACCCCCGCCCCTGGATCCGCCACTGAGCGGGTACGGTATATAGCTCAATACATTTTTTATAGTTTCATCCATCGATAATATCTGTTTGTTGCTAATTTTATCACAAAATATACCTCAGAGGTTTTTTTTATCGCTCGGCAAAACTTTGGTTAGCTTGCTTGCTTTGTTTGTATATTGTACAAAATATAAAATATACAAGTTAAACTATGCCTATATATATATATATATATATATTGTTTAAAGATGTCAATCTTATTTTCAAAGCTTGTATAAACAACTATACAAACAAAGCAAGCAAGCCAACCAAAGTTTTACTTTGCAGGTTTAAGAAATCAGCTGAAATGATTTTATTCAGTTTGGCAAATGTCCGAGCCCGTTAAAAAACGAATAAACTGAAACTACAGTTGCTGACTTCACTACCTTAAAAAAAAGGGAACAGTTTGGAAGTCCCATATACTGAAATGTGACCAACAAAAATACTTATAGATTTTGTTAACACTGCCATGTATGTAAATATTTCTTCGCCTTTTTTACGAACACAAAATTCAAGGATCCCACATTTGCCTTTAATTATCTATACGAACATTGCTGTACTCTTGAATATCAGCACCGGCTGTTATCGACGGCTTACTTTACACCAGTAAGTTTGTCTCATGGGTAATTGTGTTTTTTCGCTGTTGTTTCGTTGCTTCTGGTGGACAAATACATGAAATCTCTGTGCCATCATCAAACATGTTAATGGCTATATATCGGATAATTCAAACCCTTTTTTCTTCTCATAGAAACAACTCTTCGTTAATCTGAGCATGGAAGTAATACTTTATATCACGAACTATAAATGAGGATACACAAAATGAAAAACTAAGCGAAATTGTGAATCCCGCATTGCACGAAAAAATGTGTTGTATTTCAGTAAATAACACGTGTTCTTGGTTGATTGTAAACACGTAGTAGTCCATCATGCATTGTTACTCATTTAGTGGATTGGTCAAAAACCTAGGTAAAAATAAATTGCGTCACATGTAAATAAACAATTACATGTGCGAGAACATAAGGCAGATTTTACAATAAGAAGGAATTATTGTTTTTTGTATCCATCAAAAAAGCAATTGCTGAAACAGTGAAACAGACTGTGTAATGGAGTAATGCATTATGTTATTGAATAAAATGTGTCTTTCTGAGTAAATAAAAATAAAAATTACTCTGTGTTTGTGTTTTATGTTAGAATTAGAGGGTTTTCAATTTCAAAATATTGGACATGGAATAGACATCATGACCTACTTTACTGACATCCAGCTTATTTGGAGTGGAATTTTGAAGTATTATTTATAAGTGGAGCCTAATAACATGGACTTATATTTTAATAAAAAGTCTTCTTTTGTGTTTTAATCATAACTTTAAGGCAGATTTTTATTGGTAAAGGCTAAAAAAGGTAATTTAATAATATTGTTGCTAACGTCACGTCTTTTCCGTCCATTGTGGTATGTCACGATCGCAATTTTCTTGTTAGTTCTCAGACAGCCCATTGTAGTTATTTTTATCCCGGGTTTTATAAATAATTGAAAATAGCAATCATATTAAATTTGGATGACGTAAGGGGGTCAAAGGACTTGAGGAATCAATATCATTGGCTGTTTTATTTTTTGCGAACGTTACTGTTCGAGGTTTCCGTCCAAATCAGTGTCACGTGAGCAACATATATTTATATCTGTAACTCTCCTGTATAGGAGTTACGATATCCCCCTTTGCAGAAATAGATTCGGAGTCAGTTCCTTCACATGATGGGGAAGCAAAGAAGGTAAGTTGTATGTAATATCGTTACAAGAGGACCTTAAATGTATTCCGTCCATCAAAAAGACGTTCGCAACAAAACATAATGTCATGATAGTAGATGTTGCTAATGTTACTATTACGAATTGGTTTCTTGTGTATTCATTTGATATAAAGTACACCTGCAAATGACATTCTGTATATTTAGAAATTCTAAACCAGACTGTACAATTTTATTACTCCAGGCATATTTTAAACATCACTGTGTGCATACATTTTAACTTTTAAAGATGTTGTTGCTCATGTGACATGTCCAAATGTCGCTAACGTTACTAATTTTTTGGTTTCTTGTGTATTCATTTGATATAAAGTACACCTGCAAATGACATTCTGTATATTTAGAAATTCTAAACCAGACTGTACAATTTTATTACTCCAGGCATATATTAAACATCACTGTGTGCATACATTTTAACTTTTAAAGATGTTGTTGCTCATGTGACATGTCCAAATGTCGCTAACGTTACTCATTTTTGTCTCCGTCACATTAGCAACATGAAAGTAGGAGACAGAACACAATACTGTAAAATCTGCCATAAGTATGCTAATTTATGCGTATCCATATAAGGTAGTGGTCCCGACCTGTTTAGCCATAATCTGATATCAGGTATACAAAATGTCGAGTTTAGACGAATTACTGACATTACGGTACCATCATCAACGACGATTTATTATATGTATGAATCTTTTATGTTGTAGATGTCTATGATGTAGAAGATGATTATTTTGACTACGACTATTTTACCTGGAAAAGTGAATGGGGTGGGTCAGTTGACATTTGGTGGGTCAGTTGACATTTCGAGTAATTTTTTAACGAACTAAGTTATAAAAGTTTTAATTATTTTAAAAGTATTAAATGTAACTTACATTGTATATTACCACACGAAACAAGTTAGTCAATGATCGTCATCATCCTGTAGACACAAAACGACTTTCACTTTCGATGTCACAGTTTGTAAACTTTAGGTTATTCCCCTATACAGGTATCATATTCTGTTCAGGTATGTATATCCGTTTGTATTTGGAGCACTCCACTTGTCGGATGAGCAATTTAAATATTTAGTTAATCGAAGAAAGCGGATATCTAATTCTTTATATTTGCAATATGTTTAAATGTCTTTGGTGCGTTAAACTATTTAAAAAAGATATTTATAAAAAAATAGCATATATTATATATGTGTACACAGCACAAATTGCGGCAATATGATTCACCATTATGAATAAAAAATGTCATATACAACTTAGTAATTTATAGTCGATAAGTGCCCAGCCGAAGCTAATGTTAAAAGTATAAAACAATATCTTGGTATGCGGGTATTTATTGGTGGCACGGTAGTATTTACATTCCAGAATTTAGGTTGCTCTTTTGTGTACCCTATACTTTGGTAAATGTATCTAAACAGTGTGATTGGACAAAAAATACAGTATCAACTGAACATACTTTCCCAAACTGAGGGATGAATCCGGTGTAGAAAAATATGAAATAATTTTACATACAGATGAAAATGAATTTTTGAGAATTTTTTTAAATTTTGTATTCACTGCACCATAAAAGACCTAAAAGTACTAGTGGCCTTAGGTTTTTAAAAATAGCAAAAAAAGCAAACGGTCATGATACATATTCAAATTCATTTCTAAATAGTAAAATGAAAGTACTTCAGTTAACTGTAAATGTAGAATTTTTTGCAGTGTTAGAAAGTGGTGAAAATTCTAAAAAGGCTATCATTATCCCTTATGGGCCAGGAAATACTACCGTGCCACCTTAAGACTGAAACAGTTAGCTTGGCATGCCCACTAAATTTAAAATTCAGGTCTATCAACTCGTACCTTTGCCAAGTCGTACCCAATTTTTACAAATTCTTAAATTTTCAGAAATCTATTATATGCAATACAGTATATATTAAGATCATTGCAACCTACTCAATATTTTTTTCTGTACACCTTGTTTATTTTTATGTATTTTTTTTCTTCTGTATTTTGCATATTTTGGCTTTAATATTGATTCAACTATGGGGTATTTGCATCAGAAAACACATTTATTCTAACACCAGTTGTTGACATGATACGGGTTACATTCTTCTCATATATTTTATAATAGTATAAAACTAAACATCTAAAGGGACGGATTGTACTTGATATTCATATGATATAGACATGTCAGTAACTCCTAGCAGTCCTTTGTTAATTTATTTATGTATCATCGTCATTTTGTTTAGTTTCTTTTGTTTCTTATTCTGACATCGGACTCACACTTCTCTTGAACTGAGTTTTACTGTGCCTATAATTTTTTCTATATTGGCTAGAGGTATAGAGGGAGGTTTCAGATATAAAATGTACATGTGCCAAGTCAGGAGCCTCTGACCTTAGTTAGTCTTGTATGATTTTTAATTTTAGTTCCTTGTGTATATTTCAGAGTTTATTATAAAGTCCATGATCAGTGAACTAGTATATATTTTTGTTTAGGGGCCAGCTGAAGCACGCAGCAGGTGCTGGAGTTTCTCGCTGCATTGAAGACTCATTAGTGGCCGTCGGCTGTTGTCTGCTCTTTGGTCGGGTTGTTTTTGACACATTCCCCATTTCTCAATTTTACCAATATGTGATGTGGGTAAGGAATAACACACATAAAGATCTAACAAAATAATGAATTTTAGTTCTAATAGAAATATTATTGACAGGTCGTTGTCTGTCTTGTCGAATCTATTTTTCAAGCATTATAAATGGTTAGAGTAAGGCTTTGTAAATATCATCATTCTGACTAACATCATCAAAATTCTAATTCTATTCATACAAATTTGATCCCATGCAGCATTAAGAATCAATAAATTATCGGAGAAAGTCACAATTCAACAGATATATATACTTATAATGTCAAAACTTTGTAATGGCTGACTGTCCATGTGGAATACTTGATAGGAAACATTTATACCAAATTAAGTTACAAAATTTTCTATGAATGTTGAAAGTGTAACTTTCACAACAAAATGTTCAAATGAAGAACTCGTATTGGGATTTCAAAGGTCAACAATATTTTTGTAGTCTGTTTCCGTTGTAAGAACATTCATAATACACTAATATGTCAATGTTGACTAACTATTAAAAGTCACTGGCAGATACTACAACGGACTTAGAAATGTGAGGCAACCGTTATCAGTTAGTTAGCTTAAAATTAAGCTTTCAATCGGAATAATTATTGGGGAAAATTAAATGCTTCATATTTTCTTTACACGACAAAATCATCGGAAAACATTGAATTTCCCCTAAAATTTCACCGATATTATGTTTGATTTTACTTATTTTGGATGCTCTTACTAAAACAGAATACCAGGGTTTCTTACCACAAAAAAGGTAGCGTGTCGTAAAATGATCCGGAGTAAAAAGTAATATTATTGATTTTGAAATTTTATAAAATCTCCATATTTTTCATAATTTTTTTATGTTTAATGCAAACATATGAATTTAAGAACTGTACCAATTTATTACAAAACTGCTTATCTGTAGATAGTGGGATTGATTGACCCTTCAAGCAAATAACAAGTCATAAAAAATATAACTGCTACACGATAATTTGTGTTGGTTTGTGGTGAGGATAAAATGTACTCTTATTTTTAATAATGAAACGCATATTCGATTGATTGTTGTTTGATTCGCGTCTGTATAATCTTTATTGAACAGATATATCATGTTAAGGAGGGGTATTTGCGAAAATACCAGTCGAAAGAATGTTTAAATTTCGCGAGCCGTACGGCGAGGGAAACTCATTATCAAGAACCCAATACCCCTCAAGAACATGCTATATCTGTATAAATCACCGAATGTGAATGTTCATAAGCTCATTGATGATCGTGACGTGACAAGCGTCCAGTCGGATAGAGTATTTTTTGGCAAATACCACGGCAGAGAGGGTAAAAAAAAGGCATATCTTTTTTGGATATACGCCGGCGGCGTTAAAAATGAACGATATAATATTCATTTTATAACAGTAAATTGTTGAAAAATACACTGGCTATCGACCAATCAAAACTAGGATTCTTACATAAAGTGTAATTAACATAGATATCTATCCATTAAAAACGGAATGTGTTCTGCTACATGCAGCTGTAGTTTGAAACTGTCGTTCTGTTTCCTTTGATAATTGAGTATACACGAATATTTTAGATTAAACGCATTGGTTTTCCGTGCCCTAACAGTTCAAAACATACCCTTCTCAAGTGAGTTCAGTTTCAAAAGCTACAGTGGAGATCACTTCTAACCTCTCATTAGAACTGTCAGAATATTCTGTCATAGAACTGTTCTAACCTGTCCTAGAACAGTTCTAGCTAGAACAGTTCTACCCTAGAACTGTTCTAGGTAGAACTGTCAGGATCAGTTCTAGGTAGAACTGACTAAATCAGTTCTAGGTAGAACTGTCAGGATCAGTTCTAGGGTAGAACTGTCTAAAACTGTTCTAGGTAGAACTGACCAAATCAGTTCTAACCGTAGAACTGTCAGCAGAACTGACTAAATCAGTCAGGACTGTAGAACAGTTCTAAATGACGTCACTGCAGAAAGGGCAATTTAGAATTTAGAACAAAAAATCAGTTCCAATTACTTTACTATATATAATAGCAGATGTTTCTATATTTTTTACTGATCAAAAGTTACATGTACAAATATCGAAGTGGATAGGAGGTTATCCAACTCATCGGAGAAATATTTTTATAAGATTGCAAATGAAACATCATTGTTTACGTTTCTTCGTTCCCCGTTTTTAACAGTCTCTTCGTAAATATAACTCTGCATTTAATTCAAGTAAATTTAATCTTAATTTACCTTGTTTGCCTTGGATTTACATTCATGATTTAAGATTCTGTTTTGACAAATGTTCAAACGAAAATTGTACAGTGGATGAATTATGGGATATCACAGCCAGTCATGACAGTGTTGTTAAACGCAAGAAAACTATGTACATTTGCACTGAGGTCTCAGATTTGCATTATCTCGTTGCCAAACTTATCCATAACGATAATGAATAACATCTGGGAGTCTGGAACGTCAGAAAAATATACTCGATCTGAACATGAATGAAATATTTGCCACTGGACGTAAGGCTACAAACAAAACCAATCATTTTCCTTCTTCAAATTATATTAACAGTATAGTCAGTATATACCTTTCCAAGAAGAGAACTTCTCATACATGTACTTTTCATTTTAAAATAAAGTATATGAATCAGTGATGTGAGTGTTGGATGATGCCGTTAAATAGTTTTGTTTAAAAAAAACCATCATGAACTACTGACTTAAAAAGTCACTTTTTGTGACGGTTCATTATTTAATAATTTAAGTTTGGATGTAACGGGCCTTCTGTCGTTATTGTGTTATCAGCGCCCATAGACATAAGTTAGTCATGTGACCGTAATGTCATCAATGTTTTTTCATGGTTTGGCAAGGTTTAAAATGGAATTTAGAATTAGATTATAAGAAATGACTTATCATTTTTTTCTGTCTATTCGAAATAACATAAAAAATGTGGTGCACACTATTAAAAAACCCGCTTCGCGCATTTTTACATTAAAAAAAGCAAAATGATCAGTTTTGGCTGATGCAGTCATATATGGTCAGATTTGGTTGATGCTGTCAAATATGGTCAGTTTTGATTGATGCAGACACATATTTTTGTTACATGAGTCAGTCTGAGGTATGAAAACTACTGATGTTTGTTCAATTTCCAATCTTGCAGTTATTTATATATATACTACAGTAAAAAAAAAATATAACTGAAGTACTGTGCAACTATATAGACTCACATAAAAAAAAGCAAATATGGTCAGTTTTGGTTGATGCGGTCAAAAGTTTTATTATACAACTCAGTCTGAAGTATGAAAACTACTGATATTTGTTTACGATTCAATACTTTGAATAAAAAGAGGATATACTGGCACTATAAATTCATGCGAACAAAATTTTGAGGTCATTGTTTTCCAATATTGCTGTAACTTGTATATTACAGTCCCTCTTGACCTAAAATTATAACTGAATTACTGTGCAGCTTTATAGATTTGCAGAAAGAAAGAGCAAATAAGGTCAGTTTAGATAGATGCTGTCAAAAGATTTTATTACACGACTCAGTCTGAAGTATGCAAACTACTGATATTTGTTTATGATTCAATACTTTGAATAAAAAGAGGATATACTGGCACTATAAATTCATGCGAACAAAATTTTTAGGTCATTGTTTTCCAATATTGCTGTAACTTGTATATTACAGTCCCTCTTGACCTAAAATTATAACTGAATAACTGTGCAGCTTTATAGATTTGCAGAAAGAAAGAGCAAATAAGGTCAGTTTAGATAGATGCTGTCAAAAGATTTTATTACACGACTCAGTCTGAAGTATGAAAACTACTGATATTTGTTTACGATTCAAAACTTTGAATAAAAAGAGGACATACTGGCACTATAAATTCATGCGAACAAAATTTTTAGGTCATTGTTTTCCAATATTGCTGTAACTTGTATATTACAGTCCCTCTTGACCTAACATTATAACTGAATTGCTGTACAGCTATATAGATTTGCAGAAAGAAAGAGCAATAAAGGTCAGTTAAGATTGATGCGGTCAAAAGATTTTATTACACGACTCAGTCTGAAGTATGAAAACTACTGATATTTGTTTACGATTCAATACTTTGAATAAAAAGAGGATATGCTGGCACTATAAATTCATGCGAACAAAATTTTGAGGTCATTGTTTTCCAATATTGCTATAACTTGTATATATTACAGTCCCTCTTGACCTAAAATTATAACTGAATTACTGTACAGCTATATAGATTTGCAGAACGAAAGAGCAAATAAGGTCAGTTTAGATTGATGCGGTCAAAAGATTTTATTACACGACTTAGTCTGAAGTATGAAAACTACTGATATTTGTTTACGATTCAATACTTTGAATAAAAAGAGGACATGCTGGCACTATAAATTCATGCATACAAAATTTTGAGGTCATTGTTTTCCAATATTGCTATAACTTGTATATATTACAGTCCCTCTTGACCTAAAATTATAACTGAATTACTGTACAGCACCCTTTTTATGGACGATCAATGCATTTGAATGAGGACAATAAATTTTAGTTAGTCCCCCCCCCTTTTTTTTTAAACTGCAGGATCCGTCCCTATTGGTTTCGGCCGGAATAACGTATTTCATTAAGGTCAGATAATTTTGTTATGTAAAACGAGTCATCCTGACTCCCCGAATGACAAATGTAAAATAAATGAAATAATAATGAAGCCGTAGAATTTATAAATCAATTCTGGCCGTAGAATTTATAAATCAATTCTAGCCGTAGAATTTGAAATCAATTCTAACCGTAGAACTGTTCTAGAAGTAGAACTGACCAAAGATTTGGTCAGTTCTAGCTAGAACTGTCTAAAACTGTTCTAGGGTAGAACTGTCAGGATCAGTTCTAGCTAGAACTGTCTAAATCAGTTCTAGGTAGAACTGACCAAATCAGTTCTAGCTAGAACAGTTCTAACCTAGAACTGACTAAAAGGTGTCAGGCTGACAGTTCTACATACTGTTCTAGAACAGTTCTCCTGACAGATTCTGACAGAATTTATGAGAGGTTAGAACTGATCTCCACTGTACGTAATTGGATGCTGACTATTAGATATTAAATATTTGTTTTAGGTTTTGTTTAACACCCTAACAAAATCGCGGTTTTAGAGTTTTTTACAGTCTATTATTATGTTTTATACAACAAGCTACCGAAGGACACGATGTCGGTACATCACTTAGTTTACAACTGAAATATATCTATCAATTATAACAAAGATTGGTTTCTTATTTTATTTTATAAATTGTTAGAGCCTGCATTACTTATTTGGCAAAACACGTCTTTTTTGTATTTATTTCAACTTTTATTTTGTCAAATGTCTTATCGTTTGTAGTTGTATTCGTGTGTTATGGTAAAGATAGTTAATCATCCAGTTCATTCATTAGATTTTAGTTTGGTTCAACTAAATGTATACGATATATTTGGTTTACTGTTTGATTTAAAAGAAACACCAACATAGATGGATAATAATTAAATTATTTATCTAATTACTCCCACAATTTGATATTAATTAGTATAGTAATTTTCATTCTTATCAACAAATGTTACATCAACATTACAACCTAATCTTGAATTCTATCCTAATTCTATCCTATTTTGGGGAAATTTTTAGAACTTCAAATGTGACGTCATTTAAATTTGTGCGTTTATCGAACTGGCTAACGCGGCTGAGCATTTTTATATGCTGGTTTATGTTATTAATCTATCCGTTTTTATTTTGTCACCGGTTTTATCATCTATATTTATTTTATAGGCATTTTATTAAAAAAAAACTATTTGCAAAAGTATGAATTATTCTAAATACTAAGGATGTTCTAATCTCAGGCAGAAAACCCTAGCCGTATTGGGCACATCTTTGGAACTTTTGGATCCTCAATGCTCTTCAATTTTGTACTTGTTTGGTTTTATGAATATTTTGATATGAGCGTCACTGATAAGTCTTATGTAGACGAAACGCGCGTCTGGCGTACTAAATTATAATCCTCGAACCTTTGATAACTATTAGTCCTCAATGCACTCTAACTTTTTACGAAACGCGCGTCTGGCGTTTTAATTTTAAAACTGGCACCTTTTGTGAGTTATTTTTCGTGTGCTTTGCTGTCCTATATGTTCTTCCATTTATTTGTATTGTAGTCCTATCATGTAATGTTGTCACTTTTATGTTATATTTAAAAGAGGGACGAAAGACACAAAAGGGACAGTCAAACTCATAAATCTAAAACAAACTGACAACGCCATGGCTAAAAATGAAAAAGACAAACAGACAAACAATAGTACACATGACACAACATAGAAAACTAAAGAATAAACAACACGAACCCCACCAACAACTAGGGGTGATCTCAGGTGCTCCGGAAGGGTAAGCAGATCCTGCTCCACATGTGACACCCGTCGTGTTGCTTATGTGATAACAAATCCGGTAAATAGTCTAATTCGGTAGGTCACATTTATGAAAGGGAAGGGGATTGTAATTACGACGTCAGGAACACATCCGATTCCATTTGTGAAACGGTTATTCCATAACGGTCAACCAACTCGTTATGGATGAACAGCAACCCTCTACCAAGAAAATCATGATAGGAAATGCATGCACGGGAATATCGTATCAATTGGGAGATATATACCCCGTATGCAGGTGCTGCTGGAATGTTGCTACTTAGAAATGGAAAGTTGAAATCATCCCTTTTGTCGTAAAGTTTTGTCTTCATCCGACCCTCATTGTTAATTTCTAAATGTAAGTCAAGATATGAAGCCGACTTAACTGTATCTGTAGTATCCTTTATCTCTAGTTCAATGGGATAGATGCGTTCCACATAGTCACCAAATTTTGAATTATTTAGTGAAAGAACGTCATCTATATAGCGGAAAGAAGAGTTAAAGGATATTGTTAACTTCTTATCTTTCTTCCTAAGAAGTTCCTGCATGAAGTCAGCCTCATGATAATAAAGAAATAAGTCGGCAAGTAGAGGGACACAGTTAGTTCCATTTGGAATGCCGACAGTCTGTTGAAAAACACGTTCTCCGAACGTAACAAATATGTTATCAATCAGGAAAAACAGCATCTTGATAATATCAGTTTCAGAGATTTTTTTGTTTGAATCAGAGTGATCCTTTACAACGTAGGACTTATTCCTCCCTAAGACAAAATACTTGTATCTACGTTGGCCATTCTTTTTTATGAAGCAAAGCAATACCAACTCTTTCAATTTGTCTTTTAGTTTGGAAGGTTTAGTTTAACATTGCCATAAATGCGGAAGGTTTGGAATGACACCACTTTTTTTTATTAAAATGTCCTGTACCAAGTCAGGAAAATGGCCATTGTTATATTATAGTTCGTTTCTGTGTGTGTTACATTTTAAATAAACTCAGCATAGATACCAGGATTGAAATTATATATTTACGCGTTGCGTTTATGTTGTGTCGTAGTTCTCCTCTTTTATTTGACGTGTTTCCCTTAGTTTTAATTTGTAACCCGGATTCGGTTTTTTTTCTCAATCGATTTATGAATTTCGAACAGCGGTGTACTACTGTTGCCTTTATTCATTACAAACAGCCGTGTACTACTGTTGCCTTTATTTATTACAATCCGTTATTTCTTGATTATTTTTGAGTTTGTTTTTTTTTTCTGTTATAGGTTTCCAAATAAAATATAGATTTGTTCGTTGATCATATCAACATATATCTCGGTGATAGCTTCTGTTGGTTACAGTTTTATTACTACAAGCTAGACAATAGCCGAATAGAAATTCAAATAATCATAGAACTTTATAAGACTTATAAGGAATTAATTGACAATATTGGTGATGCTGACATATACATTTTATTCCATCTTGTTGGTCATTATCAAAGGCCAAACTTTTGAGGAAAATCCTCATAAAGTAAAGGGTAATATTTCTTATTGTAGTTAGTTGACATTTTCGATCATGTAATCAAGCTTTATATTGGAAATGTAAAATCACAAAATTACTGATGATTCCGAGGAAAATTCAGAATGGAAAATTTGTAATCAAATGACAAAGTCAAAAGCTCAAACACATCAAACGAATGGATAACAACTGTCATATTCCTGACTTGGTTCAGGCATTTTATAATGTAGAAAATGGTGGATAACACCTGTTTTTTTAACTAGCTCAACCTCGAACTTGTATGGCAGTGCATCAAATTCCAATATATCGATAACAATGTGTGAAGAAAACAAACAGTCATAAGAGGTAAAAATGTCACAAATAGGACTACAGCAGTCTACATCGTGTTATAATCTTAATCAATATAAGACACATTAGCAATATGAAAAATTAACAAATATGGAACAATGAAGCACAAAAAAACATAAAGACAAAGCACATTAACAAAAATGAAAGACAAGAATACAAAATTACAATAGCACTATTACACAATGACGGGATGTACAAGTACAGAGCCACGTCTTATGCATTAAATAAAACACAGAAAGGCATATAGGAAAGCACGTTAGCAAAAATGTCAAACAAATATTATAGAACAATTACACCAACACGAGATGTATAAGTACAGAGTCACGTCAAATGAATATCACCAAAATAAACTACACAGTGAAAGTTAATCGTCAAATTGATACGGAATATTTATCAACAAAGTCATATATAATTACAGAGTCACGTCAAATGGATAGCACCAAAAATGGACAAATCAGTGAAAGTTATTCGTTAAATTAATACGGAACATTTATCAACAAGGTATTGATACCTTCCAATGAACTTTTTGTTTTGAAAAAAGACGAAACGTTTTTGACATACCCCTGATTCATCTGAGACATTGGTAACATTTTACAAGGTCTGAGAAGAAGCTGGAAGCTCTTGTATACCGAATAAGTTGGGAAATGTATATCCCATATGCAGTGAGTAGGAGCTGGAAGCTCCTGTATACCGAATAAGTTAAATAATATATATCTTATATGCTGGTGAGTAGGAGCTTGAAGCTCTTGTATACCGAATAAGTTGGATAATGTATATCGTTAATTTATGCTAGGGAGAAGGAGATTGAAGCTCTTGTATAACGAATAAGTTGGGAAATGTATATCTTATATGGTGGTGAGTAGGAACTGTAAACTCTTGTATACCGAATAAGTTGGATAATGTTTATCTTATATGCTGGTGAGTAGGAGCTGGAAGCTCTTGTATACCGAATAAGTTGGATAATCTGTATCTTATATGCAGTAAGAGCTGGAAGCTCTTGTATACCGAATAAGTTGGATAATGTATATCTTATATGCTGGTGAGTAGGAGTTGGAAGCTCTTGTATACCGAATAAGTTGGATAATGTATATCTTATATGCTAGTGAGTAGGAGCTGGAAGCTCTTGCATACCGAATAAGTTGGAAAATCTATATCTTATATGGTGGTGAGTAGGAACTGTAAACTCTTGTATACCGTATAAGTTGGATAATGTATCTTATATGCTGGTGAGTAGGAGCTGTAAGCTCTTGTATACCGAATAAGTTGGATAATGTATATCTTATATGCTGGTGAGTAGGAGCTGTAAGCTCTTGTATACCGAATAAGTTGGATAATGTATATCTTATATGCTGGTGAGTATGAGATGGAAGCTGTTGTATACCGAATAAGTTGGATAATGTATATCTTATATGCTGGTGAGTAGGAGCTTGAAGCTCTTGTATACCGAATAAGTTGGATAATGTATATCTTATATGCTAGTGAGTAGGAGCTGGAAGCTCTTGTATACCGAATAAGTTGGATAATGTGTATCTTATATGTTGGTGAGTAGGGGCTGGAAGCTCTTGTAAACCGAATAAGTAAGACAATGAGTATCTTATATGCTGGTGAGTAGGAGCTGGAAGCTCTTGTATACCGAATAAGTTGGATAATGTTTATCTTATATGCTGGTGAGTAGGAGCTGGAAGCTCTTGTATACCGAATAAGTTGGATAATGTGTATCTTATATGCTGGTGAGTAGGAGCTGTAAGCTCTTGTATACCGAATAAGTTGGGAAATGTATATCTTATATGCTGGTGAGTAGGAGCTGGAAGCTCTTGTATACCGAATAAGTTGGATAATGTATATCTTATATGCTGGTGGGTAAGAGCTGGAAGCTCTTGTATACCGAATAAGTTGGATAATGTGTATCTTATATGCTGGTGAGTAGGAGCTGTAAGCTCTTGTATACCAAATAAGTTGGACAATGTATATCTTATATGTCACTGAGTAGGAGCTGTAAGCTCTTGTATACCGAATAAGTTGGATAATGTTTATCTTATATGCTGGTGAGTAGGAGCTGGAAGCTCTTGTATACCGAATACTTTGGATAATTTGTATCTTATATGCTGGTGAGTAGGAGCTGTAAGCTCTTGTATATCGCATAAGTTGGGAAGTGTTTATCTTATATGCTTGTGAGTAGGAGCTGGAAGCTCTTATATACCGAATAAGTTGGATAATGTATATATTATATGCTGGTGAGTAGGAGCTGGAAGCTCTTGTTTACCGAAAAAGTTGGATAATGTATATCTTATATGCTGGTGAGTAGGAGCTGTAAGCTTTTGTATACTGAATAAGTTGGATAATGTATATCTTATATGCTGGTGAGTAGGAACTGGAAGCTCTTGTATACCGAATAAGTTGGATAATGTGTATCTTTTATTCTGGTGAGTAGGAGCTGTAAGCTCTTGTATACCGAATAAGTTGGATAACGTTTATCTTATATGCTGGTGAGTAGGAGCTGTAAGCTCTTGTATACCGAATAAGTTGGATAATGTGTATCTTATATGCTAGTGAGTAGGAGCTGGAAGCTCTTGTATATCAAATAAAACGGATAATGTATATCTTATATGCTGGTGAGTAGGAGCTGGACGCTCTTGTAAAGCGAATAATTTGGATAATGTATATCTTATATGTCGGTGAGTAGGAGCTGTAAGCTCTTGTATACCGAATAAGTTGGATCTTGTATACCGAATAAGTTGGATAATGTATATCTTATATGCCGGTGAGTAGGAGCTGGAAGCTCTTGTATATTGAATAAGTTGGATAATGTATATCTTATATGCTGGTGAGTAGGAGCTGGAAGCTCTTGTATACCGAATAAGTTGGATAATGTGTATCTTATATGCTGGTGACAAGAGCTGTAAGCTCTTGTATACCGAATAAGTTGGACAATGTATATCTTATATGCTGGTGAGTAGGAGCTGGAAGCTCTTGTACCGAATAAGTTGGATAATGTATATCCCATATGCTGTTGAAGTTGGTACAGTAATACTAAGGTGAGAGAAATCGGTAGATCTTAATTTGCTGGTTACAGGGGAGGTAACATTTTTTGACGTTTTTGGTTGCTTACGTAAAATATTATTTTCGCGACGTCAAACTGGGACCAAAGAAGGTAACATCTTTTCGCGGAATTTTCGCCAGGTAAACTAAATGTGCGACAGTAAAACTACCGATGGACGTCCTTAAAGCTTCAAATACAATACAGTTATCTCTTAATTCGACTGATTTTTATCATTTAAACTGATTTAATTTGAAAACAAATTTATGGACACATTTTTATTTTAAATAACGTTTTTTTTTTTTTTATGTATGAAGATTATAAGTTTCAAGAAAGTGTCAATAATGCATTTTTTTAAAATTTAATAAATAAACAGCAAAAATGCGTTTTTCTACATTCATGGATAATCGATAAATATGAGTTATTTATAAAAAAAAAAAATGAATGAATTTAAAGATTTTTTTTAAAACAGATATTACAGATAATTTAATGAAAAACAGCTTGTTTTAAAATAAAAAAAAAATAATATTTTTTTTAATGGAAAATTAATTCCACAAATCCGAATTTTGTGCAAATATCTGAAATTTCGACCTCATTTTACTCAAAAAGTAGCACATGAAGGTATATATTTTTTTTTGCATATTTGATTTATTCAGGACTGGTATAAATTAGCACCTGAAATTAGTACCTTATATGCAAATTTTCCTCTGAATTTCAATATGGGATCAAAACTGTATCGTATGCCCTAAAAACACTACTATTTGATTTTTAATACGAAAGGAGAGGGTGACCATAAATATGTTCGGCCCTCTGCATTCGAAAATAAAGTCATAATACAAGTTAGATTTAAAAATAAGTCAACATGACCAGAATTGACCAAGGAGATATGGCCTTTCAAATTACATAGACAAACCGATGTTGAGTTACTGCCGAGCAATTGCTAATATTATTATTGATAAATAAAAACCAATAACGGCAAGATTTGCAGCAAGGTAATATTTACAAATAAGTCAACATGATCAAAATTGCCATTGACCCATTAAGAATTATTGGCCTTTGCAGAAAGTTCTTCAACATTTTAAGAAATTTTGTAATTTTTTACAAAAATAGCTCCTGCAAAACGACTGGGCCAAATAAAACCAAACTTGGTCATAAATCATTCAATGTCTAATAGCCTGCTGATTTATCAATAAAGTTATCATACTTTTGATATTCTTGAATAATTTTACCTTTTGTTTTTTCTGCAATTTCAGGGTTCAAATAATGGCTTGTATCATACCTCCCTCTTTGTCAGATAAGATTGTCAACAACAAAAATCATCTGACTTTATTGAAGGGTTGTCATATCAAATAGAAATTAAAGTGAATATTAAAGGTTTGATCTTTTTATCTTTTTTAAACTTTTGGGATTTAATCTTTACAGAGCCCTTTAGGTGCCATGTAAATATAAACATTTTGTTTGCTGTAGATTTAATCAGGTGCGCACCATTTTGAAAATTCGTGTGCATGACTTTAAAACTGGTGCACATGACATTTTAATGCATGTTCATGACTTCGAACGTCATGTGAACAAATTTAAATTGTGCGCATAAGTTTCAAAAAGTGTGCATAACTTTCGCACGACTTTTAAACTTGTGCGCTCCCCCTATCTTGAATAAGTCAACTTTGTTTGAAAGTCGTGGTCACTAGTTTTTAAACGATCGCAAACATTTCTTGGCGTCGTATATTGGTATGATGTCGTCTTAGTCGTAGTCATCGTCGTCCGAAGACACATTTGCTTTCCGGACAATAATTTTCATTTAAGAGAATGGATCTCTATGAAATTTTCCAGATGGTTCAATATCAAAAAAGGAAGCTTGGGATTGATTTGGGGGTTTTGGTACCATCAGGTAAAAAAGTGATTGGATATCTCTGTAATTCTAGCACAAGGTACCATACTTTAAATGGAAAATTTGGGGGTAATACGCCCAAGAAGGGTTCAAAAGAAAAATAAAATAGGGGGGGGGGGGAGGGTGTCATATATTTTTTGTTTTTTTCCCATTGATCATTTCTGATTTATATATATAAAAATATTAAGTTTTGCGCAATAGTCAGAAATCTTCAATTGCATAGTATTGCGCAATATTGAGAAATAATTCAATTGCACAGTATTGCGCAATATCACAATGTTGCACAATACTAAGAAATCTTCAATTACACAGTATTGCGCAATAGAAAGAAATCTTCAATTGCAGTTTTTCGTAATAGCAAGAAATCTTCAATTTTACAGTATTGCACAATAGCAATAAATCTTCAATTGCACATAATTGCGTAATAGTAAAATTGGCAAATAACAGAAAATCTTCAATTGCACAAGTTGTCGCATCAGCAAGAACTGTTCTATTCCACAGTATTGCGCAATAAGCAAAAAATATCTGATCGCAAAGTATTTTGCAATAGCAAGAAATCTTTAATTGAAAATTAACAAAATCGTTGGTATAAAAGTAAAAAAAAAGATGTGGTATGATTGCTAATGAGATAGCTCTCCACAAGAGACCAAAATGACACATAATTAGACAATATACGTATAGTGTCTTGAAATATGAAATTTATTTGTATGAGCCTAAGAAACTGGGGGAAATGCGAGGTTCTACCTTGTGGTTTCTAGAGCAAATGTGCAGCACAAATGATCCTTGTGGTTTCTACTAGAGCAAATGTGCAGTACAAACGATCCTTGTGGTTTCCAGAGCAAATGTGCAGTACAAATGATCCTTGTGGTTTCTGGAGCAAATGTGCAGTAAAAATGATCAATGTGGTTTCTACTAGAGAAAATGTGCAGTAAAAATTTAAATGATCCTTGTGGTTTCTAAATATTTTATAAAATAAAATGTGATTTATTCCTTTGATTTTTTTTATGCATGTTTTAAAAAAAGAAACGATGTGATGTGATATGATTGCTAATGAAACAACTGGATGGACAAGATTAAGGAGATAAAGGTGTGTGATTTATGTATGTCATATCACTTTATTGTTCATTTTATGATAGTTTTTTACAATTTTCTGATATCTGTTTTTATTGCATTTAACAATAACTTTAAATTTTATTTCATATAAAAACATACCGAAGTGAGTAATGTTCTGAGACGCCTCTTAGTCCAAATTGAACACAATAGTTCAGCCATACTGTGTTGAGGAGGGCTTTTGGAGAATTGTCACCAAGAACATTCTTGTCAAACAGCATGGCAATCTCCTCATCTGTTAATGGCTGGGCCCTTTTAGGTTTGTTGCCCTTGCCTTTTTGTTTCAATATTTTTTGCTCCGACTTCAATGTTTCTCTGGTAAGGTGGAAACTCTCATCATTGTCATCTCCCATGATAGAGTGGCCATATTTGTGGCGCCTAAGTTTTCTCTCGACACTACTTATGAAGCCACGGATAGTGGACGGTTCATACTCTTGGCCATCTTTTTTTCTTACAGTTAGAACAAAATTAGAAAGAAGCGAGTCAAGCTCACCTACTGGTATAGTTTGTATTTCTCTCGTTTCCTTTTTCTTTTTAAGAAACCTGGTAACCAATGCTAGATCATAAAAGGATTTTTGTTTTGCTGTTTATCTAGAAAGTTTTGTACACCAGTGTCATCAAGATATAAAAATTCTTCATCAAACTGTTTATCAAGTTCCATGTTTTCATGTGTTGTGTCTAGAACAGTTGGACCATTTGGAACAGTTGCAATACATGTATTTGTAGTTTCAGTGGTGTTTGTTCCAAGGGAGTATTCAGGACATACTTCAGTACTTCTTTGATCAGCCAACATATCTATTTGGATCAGGACATTTTCCAGATCTTCATCAATATCTGGATTTACATCTTGTTCATCTTGTAATAAATTTATAGGAGACCACAGGAGATTGAATTTTCGACTTCGTCCGACATTTTCTGGAAATTTTAGCAGACGAAGTTTGGGGGGGGGGGGGGGGGGGGTTAGTGGCATTGGAATATGTTGGCTTTTCAAGAATCAATTGAAATTGTCAAAAATTATAAAAACAAATATATAATTGGTGTAAGAAAACAAAACTATCGAATCTATTGTTATTTTTTTTTATTATTTCTATTATTTAACACCGACAGTTTATCGACAGTTTAACGATTGTTGACACTATTCCCAAGGAAGTGACGTGACATTGTTGAAACAAAGTAGTTCCGGTAAGTAGGCGTGGCCAATAGGTCACTCGAGGTCATTGACGTATAAAGCTAACGGTTATACGTATAGCTTTATCTGTATAGTAAAATAGCTGATTGCAGTATAAATTAACAACTATAGTTCACTGTACGGCCTTTAACAATGAGCAAAGCCCATACTGCATAGTCAGCTATAAAATGCCCTGAAGTGACAATGTAAAACAATTCAAAAGAGAAAACTAAAACTAAAGACCTCATTTAAGTACAAAAAAAGAAAGAAATACAAATATGTAATACATTAACAAACGACTACCACTGAATTACAGGCTCCTGATTTGGGACAAACACACACATACATAATGTGGCGGGGTTCAACATGTTAGTGGGATTTTGCTTATTTCAAATTTTTAAGATCTTTTGCCACAATAATTATGTGTCAGAAACCTATATTAAAAACCTCATAAAAAATTTGTGTCTGTATTTTTATCTGTATTTTATTTTTTTCATTTACATGTTGTACTGTTAAATCAGTCATCCTTAATCAGAATGATAGTTGTATGTGTGAGTGTATGCGAGTTGGAGAGAAAGGCTTTTTATTTTTACTTTATGTGATTACATGCTTTTTATGAGCCCTATGATTAGGAAATAAAATATCTTTATCTTATCTTTATCTTTATATTATGTCAAACACTTGATCACAATCCATTCAAACTGAATCAAACTTCAATAGTGTGTCCAAAAATGCACCAACTGTTCAGTGTTTTACCTCAGCGGTTGTATCAGGCTGCGATGGGCGAAGCATGTTTTTAAAAGTTGTTCACGGGTATAAGTTCGGCACGATTTTTCAAACTGGTCTGCATCAAATTAAATCTCTGGCTAAAGAAAATATCTATTTTATTTACATGACACTCAAGGGTCTCCAAAAATGTTTGACAATCTCTTCATATTTGTAATTTATTTGGTGATCAATCTCGCCATTATCTTGTCCCGCAAAATTAATCAATGCTCCTTCAAGTTGGCATTGATGAAAAGGGATACAACTGCAATGAAAACATGTATTGTTAGCAAATATATTTTAATCAAGAGTTTTTTAAGAGCTAATTCATCAGAAATTAGGGACATCATATGTAAAGAAAAGAATGTATGATCTTGGAATAAATTTGACCTAACAATACTTGTATTCAAAACCGTCCCTGATGGGGAAAAACCCGAGGGGATTAGACCTTCAACTTTGGGTCTAGTTTGGGTTCGGGTGTGATTAAGCTCGGGATTGCGGGATTGACACTTTTGGGAGATAAGGGAATCTTTTTTTTCAATTTCGCGATGTCGGGATTTAAACTTATTTAAAAATGGGACCTCCGGATTTCGTGTTTTTAAGCCAGGAAATTTCGGGATGAGGACCCTTTCTAAACCCACCCTCTTTATAATAATACAATAGATACAACATTAATGCAGTTTAAGTTAAAGTTTTAGGTATATTTCTCCCATGGATATATATCAGTTATAAAATGAGAGAAGATTCAGTAAAATGACAGAGGTTTTTTTAATATCAGATGAACTCAAATAAGGAGTTGTGGTATAATTGCCAATAAGACAAATACTCACAAAATACCAAAATTGATGTGTCTTCTATTGGTTTTCTTACAACCTTCTATATTGTGCAAACCCAATACTCTATAGCAAGCTATAAACAATGATAAAAACCAGCAGCATGAACAAATATTTAAAGCAAACAAATTAGAAAACCCACGCATGATTTGGAGCTTAAACTATAAACTAAGAAATAATTATGGTAGACTTTGACAATTGAGAATGAAAATTGGGTTTACGCCAGATACAAATTAACTCAACCAAATGACTACCACTGAATCACATGCTCCTGAGTTGGGACAGGCACTTACCTTATGTGTGAGGTGAGGGGGTAATTTGTTTACAAGCTTAATCTTACTAGTCTTGAATAATAGTGTAAAATTTCGCTACAAATTGGTTCAGAAACTTCCAGCAAATATCATGTAAATTGACTGATTTTAAAAATCAACAGGTTTTGAATTATAGATGCTTGACCGTAGTTGAATAAAGCAAGTAATTAACATTAAGGTTATTTTAATAGGATGTTGTGGGTGCTTTACTTAGAAAAGGAAGTTAGATCAATAATTATAGTGAATTCTAATCAGACCAACTCTGTAAAGTTATCAACTGTTGAACATATAAAAATTCTCATTTGTGTATATAGAAAAGTTGGAATGAATGAACTTAATGTTAAATATTTATGAAATTCAGGACTTAGTATTACATTAAAGGGGCATAACCAGGGTTGGTGAAATAAAACCAATTTCAAAAAAATAAATTAGCCCCTCCCCCCTTTTTTTCAAACCCTGAATCCATCTTTATTAGTCCCCAGTACTTGATAATTGGCATATTCCATCTATAAACAATTATATCATGAAACAAAATAGTGTAATACTGTAAGTAGATTAGCAGTAGGATGACACCAGGTCATCTCAGTCTACACCCCTTATCTGGCTCACTTCAAAAACTGAGAAAAAGTTGGGAAAAAGGCATTTTTGAAACCATCAGCAAAAAAAAATCTCTTAAGAGCCTACCTAATTTTATTTTTTTGATTAACAGTATAGATATTTAATACTAGGATTACATAATACATCATATCACTGTTAGCCCAGATTTTTGTATTTATAGGATACAAATAGGGTCGTATTCCTTGATATTTCCAATTTAAATTCCTTTGCATTTTCCCGTTGCCATAGCAACGAATTACAAAATCATCATCACTGATAAAAATGTTTTATATGATTTGCAGTGGTAAACTTACTTTGTACTTGTAACAACAAACACACTCCTAGTCACACTTTTGCTCTAGGTAGCCTGCAAATGTGTTGATTTTTGTCTAATTTTGTACGTTCTTTGGACTCGTAACACGAGATGTCATGATGTGATCGAAAACAATTTTTTTGTCTCTGATATGTTTTTATGGTATAACAAATCAATTTAAATCTAAATTTTTGCAAATTCTATGTTTGTACATTATTAAGCTCTATGCTTATTGGCACGACCTCTTAATATACTCTAAAAATAACAAAAAGGCTTACAACAAACAGTATGACCAAAAATAAAGACGACGAACAAACAAACAACAATAACAAGACTTTACAGACAGACAACAATAACAAGGCTTTACAGACAAACAACAATAGCAAGGCTTTACAGACAGACAACAATAACAAGGCTTTACAGACAAACAAAAATAACATGGCTTTACAGACAAACAACAATAGCAAGGCTTTACAGACAGACAACAATAACAAGGTTTTACAGACAAACAACAATAACACGGCTTTACAGACAAACAACAATAACATGGCTTTACAGACAAACAACACTAACATGGCTTTACAGACAAACAACAATAACAAGGCTTTACAGACAAACAACAATAACATGGCTTTACAGACAAACAACAATAACAAGGCTTTACAGACAAACAACACTAACATGGCTTTACAGACAAACAACAATAACAAGGCTTTACAGACAAACAACAATAACAAAGCTTTACAGACAAACAACAATAACAAGGCTTTACAGACAAACAACAATAACATGGCTTTACAGACAAACAACAATAACAAAGCTTTACAGACAAACAACAATAACATGGCTTTACAGACAAACAACAATAACGAGGCTTTACAGACAGACAACAATAACATGGCTTTACAGACAAACAACAATAACAAGGCTTTACAGACAAACAACACTAACATGGCTTTACAGACAAACAACAATAACAAGGCTTTACAGACAAACAACAATAACAAGGCTTTACAGACAAACAACAATAACAAGGCTGTACAGACAAACAACAATAACAAGGCTTTACATACAAACAACAATAACAAGGCTTTACAGACAAACAACAATAACAAGGCTTTACATACAAACAACAATAACAAGGCTTTACAGACAAACAACAATAACAAGGTTTTACAGACAAACAACAATAACAAGGCATTACAGACAAACAACACTAACATGGCTTTACAGACAAACAACAATAACATGGCATTACAGGCAAACAACAATAACAAGGCATTACAGATAAACAACAATAACGAGGCTTTACAGACTAACAACAATAACAAGGCTTTACAGACAAAAACAATAACAATGCTTTACAGACAAACAACAATAGCAAGGCTTTACAGACAAATAACAATGACAAGGCTTTACAGACAAACAACAATAACAAGGCTTTACAGACAAACAACAATAACATGGCTTTACAGACAAACAACAATAACACGGCTTTACAGACAAACAACACTAACAAGGCTTTACAGACAAACAACAATAACAAGGCTTTACAGACAAACAACAATAACATGGCTTTACAGACAAACAACAATAACAAGGCTTTACAGACAAACAACAATAACATGGCTTTACAGACAAACAACAATAACAAGGCTTTACAGACAAACAACAATAACATGGCTTTACAGACAAACAACACTAACATGGCTTTACAGACAAACAACAATAACAAGGCTTTACAGACAAACAACAATAACAAGGCTTTACAGACAAACAACACTAAAAGGCTTTACAGACAAACAACAATAACAAGGCTTTACAGACAAACAACACATAACATGGCTTTACAGACAAACAACAATAACAAGGCTTTACAGACAAACAACAACTAACATGGCTTTACAGACAAACAACAATAACAAGGCTTTACAGACAAACAACAATAACAAGCTTTACAGACAAACAACAATAACAAGGCTTTACAGACAAACAACAATAACAATGGCTTTACAGACAAACAACAATAACAAGGCTTTACAGACAAACAACAATAACATGGCTTTACAGACAAACAACAATAACAAGGCTTTACAGACAAACAACAATAACAATGGCTTTACAGACAAACAACAATAACATGGCTTTACAGACAGACAACAATAACATGGCTTTACAGACAAACAACAATAACAAGGCTTTACAGACAAACAACAATAACATGGCTTTACAGACAAACAACAATAACAGGCTTTACAGACAGACAACAATAACATGGCTTTACAGACAAACAACAATAACAAGGCTTTACAGACAAACAAACAATAACATGGCTTTACAGACAAACAACAATAACAAGGCTTTACAGACAAACAACAATAACAAGGCTTTACAGACAAACAACAATAACAAGGCTTACAGACAAACAACAATAACAAGGCTTTACATACAAACAACAATAACAAGGCTTTACAGACAAACAACAATAACAAGGCTTTACATACAAACAACAATAACAAGGCTTTACAGACAAACAACAATAACAAGGTTTTACAGACAAACAACAATAACAAGGCATTTACAGACAAACAACATAACAATGGCTTTACAGACAAACAACAATAACATGGCATTACAGGCAAACAACATTTAACAAGGCATTACAGAAAACAACAATAACATGGCTTTACAGACAGACAACAATAACAAGGCTTTACAGCAAACAACAATAACAAGGCATTACAGAAAAACAACAATAACAGGCTTTACAGACAAACAACAATAACAAGGCTTTACAGACAAACAACAATAACAAGGCATTACAGATAAACAACAATAACATGGCTTTACAGACAGACAACAATAACAAGGCTTTACAGACAAACAACACTAACAAGGCTTTACAGACAAACAACAATAACAAGGCTTTACAGACAAACAACAATAACAAGGCATTACAGATAAACAACAATAACATGGCTTTACAGACAACAACAATAACAAGGCTTTACAGACAAACAACATAACAAGGCTTTACAGACAAACAACAATAACAAGGCTTTACAGACAAACAACAATAACAAGGCATTACAGATAAACAACAATAACATGGCTTTACAGACAAGACAACAATAACAAGGCTTTACAGACAAACAACAATAACAAGGCATTACAGACAAACAACAATAGCAGGCTTTACAGACAAACAACATATAACAAGGCTTTACAGACAACAACAATAACAAGGCTTACAGACAGACAACAATAACAATGCTTTACAGACAAACAACAATACAAGGCTTTACAGACAAATAACAATACAAGGCTTTACAGACAAACAACAATAACAAGGCTTTACAGACAAACAACAATAACAAGGCTTTACAGACAAACAACAATAACACGGCTTTACAGACAAACAACAATAACAAGGCTTTACAGACAACAACATACATGCTTACAACAAACAACAATAACAGCTTACAGACAACAACAATAACAGGCTTTACAGACAAACAAACAATAACAAGGCTTTACAGACAAACAACAATAACAAGGCTTTACAGACAAACAACATAACAAGGCTTTACAGACAAACAACAATAACAAGGCTTTACAGACAAACAACAATAACAAGGCTTTACAGACAACAACATACAGCACACAAACAACATACTTACAGACAAACAACAATAACAAGGCTTTACAGACAAACAACAATAACATGGCTTTACAGACAGACAACAATAACAAGGCTTTACAGACAAACAACAATAACAAGGCTTACAAAAACAACAAAGCTTACAGACAACAAATACAAGGCTTTACAGACAAACAACAATAACAAGGCTTTACAGAAACAACAATAACAAGGCTTTACAGACAGACAACAATAACAAGGCTTTACAGAACATAACAACAAGACAAATAGCAAGGCTTTACTACAAACAATACAGGCTTACAGACAGACAACAATAACAAGGCTTTACAGACAAACAACAATAACAATGCTTTACAGACAAACAACAATAGCAAGGCTTTACAGACAAAAACAATGACAAGGCTTTACAGACAAACAACAATAACAAGGCTTTACAGACAAACAACAATAACAATGGCTTTACAGACAAACAACAATAACACGGCTTTACAGACAAACAACAATAACAAGGCTTTACAGACAAACAACAATAACAAGGCTTTACAGACAAACAACAATAACAAGGCTTTACAGACAAACAACAATAACAAGGCTTACAGACAAACAACAATAACATGGCTTTACAGACAAACAACAATAACAAGGCTTTACAGACAAACAACAATAACAAGGCTTTACAGACAAACAACAATAACAAGGCTTTACAGATAAACAACAATAACAAGGCTTTACAGACAAACAACAATAACATGGCTTTACAGACAAACAACAATAACACGGCTTTACAGACAAACAACAATAACAAGGCTTTACAGACAAACAACAATAACATGGCTTTACAGACAAACAACAATAACAAGGCTTTACAGACAAACAACAATAACATGGCTTTACAGACAAACAACAATAACAAGGCTTTACAGACAAACAACAATAACAAGGCTTTACAGACAAACAACATTAACAAGGCTTTCCAGACAAACAACAATAACGAGGCTTTACAGACAAACAACAATAACGAGGCTTTACAGACAAACAACAATAACAAGGCATTACAGGCAAACAACAATAACAAGGCTTTACAGATAAACAACAATAACAAGGCTTTACAGACAAACAACAATAACATGGCTTTACAGACAGACAACAATAACAAGGCTTTACAGACAAACAACAATAACAAGGCTTTACAGACAAACAACAATAACAAGGCATTACAGATAAACAACAATAACAAGGATTAACAGGCAAATAACAATAACAAGGCATTACAGACAAACAACAATAACATGGCTTTACAGATAAACAACAATAACAAGGCTTTCCAGACAAACAACAATAACAAGGCTTTACAGACAGACAACAATAACAAGGCTTTACAGACAGACAACAATAACAAGGCTTTACAGACAAACAACAATAACATGGCTTTACAGACAAACAACAATAACAATGTTTTACAGACAAACAACAATAACAAGGCTTTACATACAAACAACAATAACAAGGCTTTACAGACAAACAACAATAACAAGGCTTTACATACAAACAACAATAACAATGCTTTACAGACAAACAACAATAACAAGGCATTACAGGCAAACAACAATAACATGGCTTTACAGACTAACAACAATAACAATGCTTTACAGACAAACAACAATAACAAGGCTTTACAGACAAACAACAATAACAAGGCTTTACAGACAAACAACAATAACAATGCTTTACAGACAAACAACAATAACAAGGCTTTACAGACAAACAACAATAACAAAGCTTTACAGACAACTGAAGATTGAGCAACACACCACCAAAATCTTGGATGAACTCAAGTGACCCGGAAGGGTAGTTGTTGTAGTGGGGGCACCCGTCAAAATCTTGGATGAACTCAAGTGACCCGGAAGGGTAGTTGTTGTAGTCGGGGCACCCGTTGAGTTAATGATTTCAAGTAACAGTCCAATGATGAAACACGTTGGTTTATGGTAAAAGTGAGTGAAAGAGGATTGGATCTAGTAACGACATATCGGTGGTCCTCTATGACACGAAAAAAGCATTTTACTAGACACTTTTATGATGATTCAGCAATGGTTTGGTTAAATTTGGTCCTTTTAATAACATATGATCAAATCGTTGAATGACCCTTCACCTAAATTGTTGAAAACTGCATTGACAAAAAATGTCTTGATGTAAAGTAGTATCACTCACCAGGAGCTAATATATATATAAAAAAAATGAAGATGTCGTAGGATTGCAAATAAAACAACTTTTCACAAGAGACCAAATTACACAGAAATTAACATATATAGGTCACTGTACAGCCTTCAACGATGAGCAAAGACTATACAGCATAGTCAACTGTAAAAGGCCGCTTAAGGACAAATGTAAAACCAATTCAAACGAGATTAATAACTGCTTAATTTATGTACAAAAATGAACGAAAAACTAATATGTAACACAGCAACATACGACAACCACTGAATTTGAATCGACTAATGCTGAAACGATAGTAATTTATCATTATACATGTAATAATTCCGTACTGTTGCTTAAAGATCCTGCAGGTATCGTCACTGTCATTTAAAACCTTCTGTGGTTAAACCAGTTTTGACCCACTTTTTCACCTTAATTTTGTTTTTTCTTTGCAATGACAAAAACAAAATAAATGAGATAATGTTGAAAACGTCTGGAGTTATAATTATACATTTTTCTTCGTTAGCACAGTATATCATAATACTAAGCTCAGGTAAACCAATAGATTGTTTAACGCGCTGATTGGCTATTATTGTAAGGAGATTTTCTTCACAAACACAATATAAAAAGTTCAAAATGAAGAAGAAAACTTCTGTTGTCGTTTATTGATTATTGATAAGTGAGAGTATATACTATTGTGGTCTAGAAATGGATACTACGAATCTGAAAACTACGATTTATAAAGATTTACAAATGTGCAAACTGTGATGTAAAAAGTCATCAAAAGACATTATCTATAAAACTGTGGTTAAAAAGTTATACGCTTGACAATGTTCGGGGAACAGACGCAATGCTAACCTACGATACAACGAATTGTTAAAGTTTAGTATGTATAAAATATTTTGGTTTATTTTCAAACAATGGATGTATAAAGTTGGATTATAATTTTGTAGATAATGGTTAATGATAGCAATGGGAGTCTAGTTCTACATCCGGGTACTCCGTGGAACCAGTCAACATTTTGGACTCAAGATTTTAATGACTCAAATTTAGTTCTGTCAGATTTCGACGGAATCATAGAAGCGTGGAAACAAAGTTTGATCACTTTAAACCAGCCAAATACAATTGTTTTAATAGCTTTATATGTTCCTGTATTTCTGACCGCTATAATAGGGAATCTGACCGTTCTGTTTGTGATTATTCCTAACCGACGGATGTGGAGTGTTACTAATAATTTCTTACTTAACCTGGCTATAGCAGACCTCTTAGGTAAGTCAACTTTTAGTAAAGTAAAACAGGGCATAAAGTATAATACTGTAGGGTAACTGTTCTAGTTCAAATTTACAGGGTATAAAGTATAATACTGTAGGGTAACTGTTCTAGTTCAAATTTACAGGGTATAAAGTATAATACTGTAGGGTAACTGTTCTAGTTCAAATTTACAGGGCATAAAGTATGTACTGTGGAATATGTTTATTACATGATAACTAATTATTACTTTCCCTTTATTGAAATGTGTTTTTTTTGGAAATAAAAGATTAAACCAACCCATAGTAAAAGGCAACAATTAGACATATCAACTATTTTAGTTTTAAATGAAAGGGAAAACGGTACTATTTACATTTTCCCAGCATTAGGTTGGCCTTTTGTGTACCCAAGGCAGGTGAAGAAAGTCAAATCAGTAGCGCTGTGATTGGATGTAAGGGTACAATATATTTTTTAGTTACTAGTATCTATGAATAACTGCAGCGTGTATATTTACAATCTATAAATTTTGAAACCTATAGAAATATTCTTTACAGAATTATTCGATAAGACTTCCAAAATTTGATAAATTTGGTGCAAAATGACGGTGGGCATGAATAACATAAACAAGCTCCGTTGGAAGTTGGTCATGATACTATTTGGCTTTAATATTTAAAACAGAATAAAAAACAGTACTAACACCACATATAACTGTTTTATTCAGGTTTTTATCATTAAAAGTGGTAAATTCAGAAAATGTTAATGGTGTCGCCTATGGCAAAATAAATAGTACCGTTTTCCCTAAAGATGTTTTTATTTTCAAGCTATTTAAATTATAAAAGATATTTTAGGTACATATGGTTTTAACTTTATCTGGTTAAGTCAAAAGGTAGATAATATAACGAGTTTATACATTATGTAAGTCATATCTAGAAACTCCATGTCCTTTAACGTTAAAAAGGGTCCGAGATACAATTTGCGACCCATAAGTAAACGGTTTTATACCGTACTCAGAGATAAATTATTTGAGATATACCAAAAGCCCTAGAACTTTAAGAAAGCTGAGAGATGCAATTTCTGGTCACCACGTTATCTATCTATACCGGTAACCAGAGATGAATTATATGAATATGTGCTTATATCTGAATACTACATCTTAATTTCCGGTCACTAAGTAATATATACTACACAGCAACGCAATAGAAAACAAATAAATACATCTCAAAGGTCATAACGACCCGACAGAAAACAATTTAACAAATTACAAAACGGTAACAGCAACCCAACAGAAAACAACCTAACACACAGCTTAACGGTTACAGCAATCTAACGGAAAACAATTTAACACATAACTCAACGGTGACAGCAACCCAACAAAAAACAACTTAACACATAGATCAACATTGTCATCACTAAAGCAAAACTCAATGAGTGGCGCGGCTTAGGGCACCCAGGGCGCGGCGCCCTTCTATTTTTGGCTATCGAGACCACTGCTCATCAAGATGCAGGTAATACCAGTGGACTACCTCTAGAAAAGAAACTATCTGTAATCTTAGTCACAATGATCATTCATAACACTGATATTAACAAACTGATTTAAAGATCTGTATAAAGTTAAATGTAGTACCGGTTATGATCAAAAGATAATTTACTGTTACTAACAGGTCGACGTACCTGTAACATGCAGTCGTAATAAAAGATAAATGGTAAAAGATAAGATGGTTTACGAGGCAGGAAATATCTAAACATAACAATAAACAATGTACAATAAATACTTCACACGTACTGTAAAACACAAACCATCTGTTGCTGCTCGCGACATAATCAAGTATATAACTAATTTACATTAGCCTTTTTATTATATACTTACTTTGTAAATGATTCTGTCATATATAAAGTAAACAGACAGTGCATATGAATTCAGAATTTAAGCTCACATAATTTTATTCTACGTGTTACTGAAATTTAATTGTTTTACAGTTCTTCAGTGGTCACAGTACATAAATTACATTGAATTTTAGTTTATAAAGGGTCACAATATATTTATATAATACGTGTACTTTCATAAATCTCAAAGCTATATAAAAAAAAAGAAGATGTGTTATGATTGCCAATCAGACAACTCTCCACAAGAGACCAAATAACACTAGTTAATTTTGAAAATAGATATAAGAAGATGTTGTATGATTGTCAATAAGACAACTTGCCACAAGAGACAAGATGAGTTTTGGTTCGGGGGTTCGTGTTGTCCTTGCATTTTTTTCTTTCCATTTTTGCCATGGTGTTGTCAGTTTTTCTTAGACTTATGATTATTTGTCCCTTTAGGATCTCCGTCCTTGTTGCTGCATTGTTTATCGTATGATATAAAAATTGTTGGAACAAGCGTGTTTAATATGATTGTTAACTAGAGACGGCATATACCAAAAGAATAATAAGTATTACGGAATACTTGGCTAATGTCTAACATGTGCAACAATTGTTAATACTAAAACAAAAAGAAATGCTTGGCGGTTTCTTATTTTTGTTGTTCCATTCGAAGTATTATAATTTTTTAAAAACAAAACATGATTAAATTTTGTTCATTATAAAGACTCTTACTAGTATACTGCATACGATATACATTTTTCCGTGATTTTCGTTTTCAAACCGCATTTCTTCTATCAATAAAATCTAAATGAAAATGTTGATCACTGCAATGTTAACGTCGTCCCTTTATTTAGTCGTGCGTCGATAGAAACCCTTGGGGACATTATTAACGATTGAGGCAACATATTAAAATGCGATTTTTATTGTTTCAAACATGAATTAAGGCGGAATTTTGAAATAGTGTTTCGTCATATGCAATCATTTGGTACAAAATGGTCAAAAGAAGTTCAAAAACATTGCTGATGTATTATTGTCTTCAAGACTTATACTTCAACTTCACTTGAATCCGTATTCATGGGATCTTCAATTTACGCCTTAGCGCATAAACTAGACATGTTCAGCTATTAAAAGGAAAGAATGTCAACATTGAAAGTGAGACAATGGTAAACAATTTGTTGTTCAAATCAATCCACAAAAAATCCGCTTTCTTATACAGGTAAAAACGAATATCAATATATTTGTTTTACCAGTAACTTGGAATCAGACAGACCTGGAATGATCTAATTGCACGTGCTCGCTATATTTATATCTATGTTTAAATCGGCTATATGACTGTAGACAGTCTTCGTAGGTCATCTGGATGTTTTTAAATAAAATTCAATGGCGTATAGACTAAAATTCTCACGAAAAGCTGATACATATTATCAAGTTCATGCATTGTAAGTTGTTTATTTTATGCAATTAGTAAAGTAGATACACGTTTTAGTATATTATAAATAAAATATGAAATTCTGAGGGAAATCGATCAGCATACTTTCGATGGAATTTAAATCTTAAACTTCCTGAAAAATCACTCATTGATAAAAATATTTTTTTATTCGTGAGAAATAATTAAATTTTTAATGCTGCACATCTTCTGACTGGCTGATTTTTTTTTTGTTCATCAGCTAATCATTTTGTCGATGTGATTATGACGTTATGAACGTTTTTTTTTCACGATTTGCTCCTATAAAACCAAACAAAAAGTTAAACGGAATGACTGTATTTTTTTGTATCTGCCTCTTCGAAATATCCTCTAAAAGTGTGCAGTTACAGGTTTTTTCTGTGTGTACCACATTGTTTTATGTAATTTCCTCATAGACAGAAAAGATAAAACAGCCATTCCTGAAATAATTATAAACTATTTACACAGAGATATATTTCGCTGATGAGTTTATGGCCTATCTCACGCCAATGCAATGTGAAGATTCGTCAATCTTTAAATCCTTGAAATTTGACTAAACGGGCGGGGCCAAAAAGAATATAAAATGAAATGCAACAACATACCAATAATTTACAGGCAAAAGAAGTTTAGTCAAAGAATAAAACAGAGTAGATAAATTTGTAGAACTTTTAACTAAGAATATTTGACATTTTGGGTCTACTTATGCTGGTCGACGATTGATACATCTGATATTTGGGTCTACTTATGCTGGTCGACGATTGCTACATTTGATATTTGGGTCTACTTATGCTGGTCGACGATTGATACATCTGATATTTGGGTCACCTTATGCTGGTCGACGATTGGTACATTTGATATTTGGGTCTACTTATGCTGGTCGACGATTGATACATTTGATATTTTGGGTCTACTTATGCTGGTCGACGATTGATACATTTGATATTTGGGTGTACTTATGCTGGTTGAAGATTGATACCTTTGATATTTTGTGTCTACTTATGCTGGTCGACGATTGCTACATTTGATATTTGGGTCTACTTATGCTGGTCGACGATTGATACATCTGATATTTGGGTCTACTTATGCTGGTCGACGATTGATACATTTTATATTTGGGTCTACTTATGCTGGTCGACGATTGATACATCTGATATTTTGGGTCTACTTATGCTGGTCGACGATTGATACATTTGATATTTGGGTCTACTTATGCTGATCGCCGATTGATATATCTGATATTTGGGTCTACTTATGCTGGTCGACGATTGATACCTTTGATATTTTGTGTCTACTTATGCTGGTCGACGATTGATACATTTAATATTTGAGTCTACTTATGCTGGTCAACGATTGGTACATTTGATATTTGAGTCTACTTATGCTGGTCGCCGATTGATACATTTGATATTTTGGGTCTACTTATGCTGGTCGCCGATTGATACATCTGATATTTGGGTCTACTTATGCTGGTCGACGATTGATACATTTGATATTTTGGGTCTACTTATGCTGGTTGACGATTGATACATCTGATATTTGGGTTTACTTATGCTGGTCGACGATTGATACATTTTATATTTGGGTCTACTTATGCTGGTCGACGATTGATACATTTGATATTTTGGGTTACTTATGGTCGACGATTGATACATTTGATATTTGGGGTCTACTTATGGTGGTCGACGATTGATACATTTGATATTTGGGTCTACTTATGCTGGTCGACGATTGATACATTTGATACTTTGGGTTTACATATGCTGGTCGACGATTGATACATTTGATACTTTGGGTTTACTTATGCTGGTCGACGATTGATACACTTGATATTTGGGTCTAGTTATGCTGGTCGACGATTGATACATTTGACATTTGGGTCTATTTATGCTGGTCGACGATTGGTACATTTGATATTTGGGGTCTACTTATGCTTATCGATTGATACATTTGATATTTGGGTGTACTTATGCTGGTTGAAGATTGATATATTTGATATTTTGGGTCTACTTATGCTGGTCGACGATTGATGAATTTGATGTTTGGTGCTACTTATGCTGGTCGACGATTGATGCATTTGATATTTTGGGTCTACTTATGCTGGTCGACCATTGATACATTTGATATTTGGGTCTACTTATGCTGGTCGACGATTGGTATATTTGATATTTTGGGTCTACTTATGCTGGTCGACGATTGATACATTTGGTATTTGGGTCTATTTATGCTGGTCGACAATTGATACATTTGATATTTTGGGTCTACTTATGGTCGACGATTGATACATTTGATATTTGGGTCTAGTTATGCTGGTCGACGATTGATACATTTGATATTTTGGTCTACTTATGCTGTTCGACGATTGGTACATTTGATATTTTGGGTCTACTTATGCTGGTCGACGATTGATACATTTGATATTTAAGTGTACTTATGCTGGTTGAAGATTGATACATTTGATATTTTGGGTCTACTTATGCTGGTCGACGATTGATGAATTTGATATTTGGGTCTACTTACGCTGGTTGACGATTGATACAATTTATATTTTGGGTCTACTTATGCTGGTCGACGATTGATACATTTGATATTGGGTCTACTTATGTTGGTCGACGATTGATACATTTGATATTTGGGTCTACTTATGCTGGTCGACGATTGGTATATTTGATATTTTGGGTCTACTTATGCTCGTCGACGATTGATACATTTGATATTTGGGTCTACTTATGCTGGTCGACGATTGATACATTTGATGTTTTGGGTCTACTTAAGCTGGTCGACGATTGATAAATTTGATATTTGGGTCTACTTATGCTGGTCGACGATTGATACATTTGATATTTTGGGTCTACTTATGCTGGTCGATGATTGATACATTTGATATTTTGGGTCTACTTATGCTGGTTGACGATTGATGAATTTGATATTTGGGTCTACTTATGCTGGTCGACGATTGATACAGTTGATATTTTGGGTCTACTTATGCTGGTTGACGATTGATACATCTGATATTTGGGTCTACTTATGCTGGTCGACGATTGATACATTTTATATTTGGGTCTACTTATGCTGGTCGACGATTGATACATTTGATATTTTGGGTCTACTTATGGTCGATGATTGATGCATTTGATATTTACTTACTTACTTACTGCCCGGTATGCCATCGGCATATAGGGCAGCAACAAAGGTTCTCCATTTCTGTCTGTCTTTGGCCATCTTTTCTACTGTTCCCCATGTATTATTCATGGTCTTCAGTTCTCCTTCTACAGTACGTCTCCATGTGTTCTTTGGTCTACCTCGTTTACGCCTTCCTTCTGGAGTCCAATGTAGAGCTGTTCTAGTGATGGAATTTCTATCTCTTCTGATGACATGCCCAATCCATTTCCAACGCCTTCTCATTAATATTGTACCCATGCTATCTTGATGACACTGTCTTAAAAGGTCTTCATTAGATATTTTATTTGGCCAGAAAATACGTAGGATTCTTCTTAAGCTTTTGGTATGGAAAATTGACAGTTTGTTTAGATCTAATTCTGTCATCCTCCAGCATTCAGATCCGTATAGCAGAGTAGATAAAACACAACTCCTGTACAGTTTAAGTTTGGTCTTCTTACTGTACTGTGCTGATTTCCATACATTGTTTAATGATCTGAAAATATTTCTGGCTTTGTTTAATCTGTTCATAATGTCATTTCCTGCACCTCCATCGTTTCTTATTGTACTTCCTAGGTATGTAAATGTTTCTGTGATGGGAAGATCTTTTCCATCTACTAGGATAGGAGCTGGGTTATTGATGTTTAGGGTCATGACTTCTGTTTTGGTTTGGCTGATTTTAAGTCCAACTTGACTGGCAAATGTATTAAGGCGGTTTGTCTTGTCTTGTAAATGGTGGTGGGTATGAGATAAAAGAGCAAGATCATCAGCAAAATCAAGATCTTCTAATGTTGCTGAAAGGTTCCATCTTATTCCTTTTGGAGCATCTTCTGTTGTTTTTCTCATCACCCAGTCAATGACAACATTGAAAAGAAGAGCAGACATCAGACATCCTTGCCTAACTCCTGTTTTTACCTCAAACCAGATGTTGCTATGCCCTACACTGCAAGTGAAATTGTTGTAAAAACTTTTGATAAGTTCAATTATATCTTTTGGAATTCCATATGCTCTTAGTATTCGCCACAAGGTCTTTCTGTTGATACTGTCAAAGGCCTTCTGGAAATCCACAAAGTTGATGTAAAGCTGCCTTTGCCATTCTGTACATTGTTCGATGATGTTGCGTAAAGCAAACATTTGATCGATGCACCCTCTACCTTTACGGAATCCTGAATGCTCCTCTCTTAGTTGTTTATCAATTGCATCTATTATTCTTTGGATAATAATTTTGGCCATGATTTTACTTGGAATTGACAGGAGGGTAATACCTCGCCAATTGTTGCAGTCGCTTAGAGCTCCTTTCTTGGCTAGCTTTATTATTATGCCTTTGGTCCAATCGTCTGGTATTATTTTTCCTTCCCGTATTGATGTAAATGATGATTGAAGAATTTCAGCTGCGAGTTCTGGGTCGACTTTGATATTTGGGGTCTACTTATGCTAGTCGACGATTGATACATTTGATACTTTGGGTTTACTTATGCTGGTCGACGATTGATACACTTGATATTTGGGTCTAGTTATGCTGGTCGACGATTGATACATTTGATATTTTGGTCTATTTATGCTGCTCGACGATTGGTACATTTGATATTTGGGGTCTACTTATGCTGGTCGACGATTGATACATTTGATATTTGGGTGTACTTATGCTGGTTGAAGATTGATACATTTGATATTTTGGGTCTACTTATGCTGGTCGACGATTGATGAATTTGACATTTTGGGCCTACTTATGCTGGTCGACGATTGAAAATTTGACATTTTGGAACTACTTATGCTGGTCGACGATTGGTACATTTGATATTGTTGGTCTACTTCACTACTCGAAGTTGATTGCCGAGTGTTATTTACCAAAATTAATGCAAACGTTCGCGTTTTTTACACACCATATTTTTGAATTTTAATTGGTGTAAACTTCTATTTAGATGTATCGTGATTCATTTTAAAATGCACAAAAACTCATAAGCTCGATTCTCTAAGGATGACGGTACTTCCTCATTCTACCAATTATCATTAACAAATACAATAAAACAACATTCATTGTTTGAATTCTATAAATACGATACAAACTGTAGTGATTTTTCATATTTGACACTTTTTTTATACAATGTGTCCAGGTTTCTTTTTATGACGATTTCTTCTGTAGTGAAATATTTTAATATAAATCTAGATATATTATTAATGTTTCATTTAAGATCATTTATGGGACCGAATTTTATTAGATGCACCAAGAAAGTTTAACTGCTCGTGCATTGTATCATTTTCAAGTGCACACTGGTTTTTCTTCATTCAATTTGAAATATAGTTTGTAATTTTTTTCTTCTTTTAAACCTGATTGAGCACTGATAATTCTGGTGTAGAATTTTGCAACAGATCAACATTAATGTCGATGGTGTTCACAAAATCTGATTATTGGTATCAATTCGATAATCTGTTCTGATGTAAATCTTTCGTTCGAAATTGGGCAGTACCATATCCATTAAGCCCCGGAAGAAAGCAGATGAGGTCAGCAGACAGTTAATGGTCTTTTAGTCCAACCAAACCCCGGAAGAACGTAGTTTAGATCACCAGTATATGTTGCTCTAGTCCCACCTAACCCCGGAAGAACGCGTTTGAGGACAGCAGTAAGTGCTTTTCTAGTCCAACCAAACCCCGGAAGAACGTAGTTTAGATCAACAGTTAATGCTCCTCTAGTCCCACCAAATCCTGGAGGAACGCGGTTGTGCTTCTCTAGTCCAAACCCAAGAAACCTTTGAAGAACGCGGTTGAGGTCAGCAGTTAATGTTCCTATAGTCCCATCAAACCCAAGAAGAACACCGCTGAGGTCAGCGCGGTTAGTGCTCCTATATTCCCACCAAACCCGGGAAAATGCAGTTGAGGTAAGCAGTTAGTGCTTCTCTAGTCCCAACCCAAGAAACCCTAGAAGAACGCGGTTGAGGTCAGCAGTTAATATTCCTATAGTCCCATCAAACCCCAGAAAAACACAGCTGAGGTCAGCGCGGTTAATGCTCCTCTAGTCCCACCAAAGCCAGGAAAACTGCAGTTGAGGTAAGCAGTTAGTGCTTCTCTAGTCCCAACCCAAGAAACCCTAGAAGAACGCGGTTGAGGTCAGCAGTTAATGTTCCTATAGTCCCATCAAACCCCAGAAGAACACAGCTGAGGTCAGCGCGGTTAATGCTCCTCTAGTCCCACCAAAGCCAGGAAAACTGAAGTTGAGGTAAGCAGTTAGTGCTTCTCTAGTCCCAACCAAAGAAACCCTTGAAGAACGCGGTTGAGGTCAGCAGATAATGTTCCTATAGTCCCATCAAACCCCAGAAGAACACAGCTGAGGTCAGCGCGGTTAATGCTCCTCTAGTCCCACCAAAGCCAGGAAAAATGCAGTTGAGGTCAACAGTTACTGCTCTTCTACTCCCATCCCAACAAAAACCACGGCAGAACACAGCTGAGGTCAGCGCGGTTGGTGCTCCTATATTCCCACCAAACACCGGGAAAATGCAGTTGAGGTCAGCAGTTAGTGCTTCTCTAGTCCCACCAAAGCCCAGAAGAACGCAGATGAGGTCACCAGTTTATTCTCTAGTCCAACCAAACCCCAGAAGAATGCAGTTCAGGTCATTAGTTAATGCTCCTTTTAAGTCCCACCAAACCCCGGAAGAACGCAGTTGAGGTCAGCTCAGTTAATGTTACTCTATTCTAACCAAACCTCAGAAGAACGCAGGTGACCTCAGAAAAACGTAGTTGAGATCAGCAGTTAATGCTCCTCTAGTCCCACAAAACCCCGGATGTTAGTGTTTCAGTTGTAACTAAAGACAGTACAAGTTATTTTTTATTAAGTCTTCAAATCAATTAAATTATTCACCGATCCTGTTTTTATGGAAGGTTCAAGTTGTCTTACACACCTTTCGATTTGGCTTTGTATGAAGTCCGAGTTGTGTCCATAGACGGTCAGAGCTGTTTTCGTACCGAGTTGTTTGATATTTGGTTCTCTTGTTTTTCGTTCATAATTTGGGGAAGAGTACCAATAGAGCGTAAAAAGTTGCGAGCAAATGTATACATTTTCAAAGGAATAGCCTCAAACCTTTATGAAATTTTTATTTTTTCTCAAGTTGTACTTTGAAAGAGTTTTCGCTAGCTGCGAAATATTTGCTCGACTAGTAACTCTTCGCGCGCACGAGTAAAATAAATAATAAGATTTTTTTGTTTGTTTTGCAATACAACTTTTAGTCAGGTTCAATCACTGAGATAAATCCTTTCAATCCGATAAATGTGCTTCGGGGCAGTTATATATAGATATAGGAAGATGTGGTGTGAGTGCCAATGAGACAACTCTCCATCCTAATAACAATTTATAAAAGTAAACCATTATAGATCAATGTACGGCCTTCAACACAGAGCCTTGTCTCACACCGAACAAAAAAGCTATAAACTATAAAGGGCCCCAAAATAACTAGTGTAAAACCTTTCAAACGGGAAAACCAACGGTCTAATCTATATAAAAAACGAGAAACTAGAAACACGTATAAATTACATAAACAAACGACAACTACTGTACATCAGATTTCTGACTTAGGACAGGTGCAAACATTTGCAGCGGGATTAAACGATTTAATGGTACCAAACCTTCTCCCTTTTTCTGAAACAATAACATAACATCACAACATAGAAAACCACAAGATAAAATATCAATTTGAAAACTCATTTATAAAAACTCTTTGTTTTGAACTGTATAATAGGATAATCCCTTACTAAGAACATGATTTACATTCATTCTTCACAATAAAGAGACACCAAATCCTACAATTTCATTGGTCGAGATCACTTTGATATATTCTAAATTATATATATATATAATTCGTCTAAACATCCGTCCAACAATGTTAGATCTTTAAATTTGCTTTCGCAAATATTTGTTCTTCCCTCGCCGGAATTCGAATTCATGCTACTTAGATATCGTGGCACCAAATATATATATATATATATATATATATATAGAGTCTATAAGAATCTACCAACCAGTAAACTTAATAGGTATTGGATCATCAAAATTATATATATATATATATATATTTGGTGTAAAATAAATAGCACCTCATGTTGTGGTTAACCATCTTTGCCGCCAGTTAATTGTTTTCTACTTGGTATTAAATAAATTTGTTACACCTTGGGATCAATTTACTTGTCAATGGTCAATGGCAGTCAGCAGGGTTTAAGAACATCAGTGGTTCGAACTGTTAGTCGAATGCGTGTTGTTAAAATATTTGTTTGTCACTCTTTTGGTCCGTTGATAAATGTTTTTTGTGCTGTATTTAGACCCCTCTACAATGAAATTTGTTACATGCACACGTATAAAAATTGCGGTTTGTATCTAACGCAATCATAGGTTTGAACGTTGTTATCAATTTAGACTTGTTTATATAATATATAATCGAGGTAAATTATATGGCCTTCCAAATACCGTTTCGGTCCCTAACATCACTGAAGAGAAATTTATTGTTTGTGGTATAACATCTTTGCCGCAAGTATTGTTTTTTTGTTTAGTATTACATTAATATTAAGATTTATTTTGTTACATCTTGTGATCAATTTATTTGGCAATCGCACAATGGCAGTCAGCAGGGTTTAAGAACATCAGTTGTTCGACCTGTTAGTGAAATGCGTTTTGTTAAAATATTCTTTTTCACTTTTTTGGTCTTTTGGAAAATGCTGTATTTAGACCCTTTTACAACGAAATTAGTTTTACATGCACACGTATAAAAAATGCGAGTTTTATCCAACGCAATCATAGGTTTGAACGTTGTTTACAGTTTAAATTTGGTAATTATATGATATATATATTTATATTAATGTCCCTTTTGTTCATTTAAATCATAATATTTCTACATATTTTATGTTAACACTCGTGGCTTTCAAATGTTCCCGATGGAGGTAAAAGTAAAAACACAAATAAAGTAATATAAGGCAAATAAACTCATCCTAGATACCAGGATTAAAATTTTATATTCACGCGAGACGTGCGTTTTGTCTCCAAAAGACTCATCAGTGACGCGCGAATCAAAAAATTTAAGGGCCAAATAAAGTACAAAGTTGAAGAGCATTGAGGACCAAATACAGCTAAGGTAATATATTCCTGCGGTAGAGAAAAAAACCTTAGTTTTTCAAAATTTCAAAGTTTTGTTAACAGTTAATTTATAATAACTGATAATGATAAAAGATATTTGTTATCTTGAAAAAAAACCAATTTTTATTATTCATGATTTAACATCGTACTTATTTTTTTAATAATAGTTATATAGTGTTTTTTTATTGTGTTATTTTTGCGCGAATTCAAGGGCTTCTATTATTGGGCGACATACAGTCGGATAGAAAGTTTGATATACAATTAATATTAAGATTCAAACAAATAGCACATGTTACATATTCAATGTGACAGTCTTGATACTATATTTTGAATCATTATCTTTCCATTTCAGTCCAATTGAATAATTAGCGTCACGTCTTTTCTAAATAGTGCTATGTCAAATTATGGATATGAATATTCATTTTGTTTTATGCGTTGATTCTGGGCTAAGTGAAATTATAGTGTAGTCACTTTTTGTTTCATAATCAGTATAGTCAGCAATAAGTACTGTAGAGCTTATTTTTAATTTGTCAAAATGGTGATATCTAGATATAGGAAGATGTGGTGTGAGTGCCAATGAGACAACTCTCCATTCAAATATAACAATTTAAAAAAAAGTAAACCATGATAGGTCAATGTACGGCCTTCAACACGGAGCCTTGGCTCACACCGAACAACAAGCTATATCTGTCTGTTAACATTTCACATGTTTTAAAATGTTTTTCCTTGAAACCATTTAAGATGATGAATAAACGAATCTGACCCCCAAAGTATCCACCAAAGAGTACTCGCGGTTACAGAAAGATATTTCAAATTCCAAACAACAATCAAACCATTTTCCTCAAAATTAAATCATGCAAAGAATGTATGCTACCATTCAATATAAACGATTTTTTAAAAGCTCTAATCTTTTTTGTAGATAAGGTGAATTTCTACAATGTTAAATTAACAACTGTATTTATCTATTTCTCAAAGGATTTTATCTATTGCAATAATATATACAATCCCAAAACATTTCTGTAGACAGATTCTTCATGCTCTCAAGACAACGGATTCATAGATAGCAAAACATTAAAACAATATTTCTATCAACAAATAGCTTATTACAATGAATAATTTTCGTCTTTTTGTTGACATAATCTGTACAAAGAATGAACTAACGAAGTTTTGTCGCCAGGTTCTTTCTGGTTTGTTTGGTCTTTGTGGTAATTGATAGATTTGCTCTTGTTCATTCGGTATTCAAACTAAACAGTAACAAGGTAATAATTTAAAAATAACAAAAAGCACCAAATATGATGACGAAGACAGATATTGATGTATCAGTGGGTTTGAAGATTCCCCTTAGAATCGAAACAGCAACAAAAAGGAATCTCGAAGTGATAATTAAGTTGTGATTAGTTAGGGATCGACCGTTTAACTTAAAAGGGGGAGGAGTAATTGTTTTTTTTTTTTTTAAATATTCTAATCCCTAAGATGATGAAAAAAATATTCTGTTTCTTCAAGCAGATTTCCCTCAAACCTTAGGCTTACACTGTTAAATTTTGAAGAAGAAAAAAATTGATTCAAAAAAAAGTTCTCAGAAAAAAAAATTCATCAACCGTCTCCCTTTAAAGTAAAATGGTTGCTCAATTGTCGGACTAAGAAATCAAATTTAATAACAAAAAAATTAAATAAATGATATTAAAAAAGTAGATGTGGTATGATTGTCAATTAGACAACTCTCCACAAGAGACCATAATAACCCAGAAATTAACAACTATAGGTCACCGTACGGCCTTCAACAGTGAGCAAAGCCCATACCACATAGTCAGCTATAAAAGGCCCCGATAAGACAATGTAAAACAATTTAAACGATAAACTAATGGCCTAATTAATGTACCAAAATAGAACGAAAAACAAATATGTAGCACAAAAATGAACGACAACCACTGAATTACAGGCTCCTGACTTGGGCCAGGCACATACATACAGAATGTGGCTGGGTTAAAAATGTAACCGGATCCCCCCTAATCTGGGACGAATAAGAACGAACTATCAAAATCAGTTGAAAAAGGCTTAACTCCTGATGGACAAGTGAACGTGGACGGGTACTTGTACATCCTAATAACAAAACAAAATAAAACACTAGATGTAAGCATATAGATTGAAAGACTCCAAACAAAGACATTTATCGAAAAATAGCACTCTAAATTAAACGCGACTCATACTTTTATAACACTGCATACTATTTGTGAAATCTTAGAAATAATTTTACCTGTCAAAGCTCTATATTGAAGGCCGTAATTTTGACCTGATGGTTTACGTTTACAAATTGAGACCTAGATGTAAAGTTTTCTCATTGGCACTCATACCACATCTTATTTTATCTAAGATCATCTAAGTCGATATAGATCTACATGTCAGTAGGAAAGATGGAAAGCAATGCGGTATTATATTTGGCCACATTTATATTGCGGAAAAAAATGGCAATTGTCGACACCTTATTTAAAAATGAGAATTTAATATCCAATTATCTGCAAATGAATTATGACTGAATCAATAACAGTAAAGGAGTAAGAACAGGTTAACACACAAATGTAACAGCTTTGTCGTAAGATCTAAAATATAATTGATTAAGCTCCTGTGCCGGTTTGTATCGTATTACACTGACCGAATGGTCAACCATCAATGTATAAACCCAACCTACAGATGACATGCCAACAACCGGTTCAATTGATTCAATGGTCTAGTACTAGTTTACAAGATAAAAGGTGTCACATATATGCGCACGTTATCATGAATAGTAGTGTAGCAGTTCACAAAGTAATAATCTATCAATTACGTCACACGCGTGTGAATCAGAACTTGAATCAATAAAAGTGAGACTGGTTGTGTAACAAAAGGAATGGCTGAATACAATAGTTAATCCCATAGTTCTGTTGTCTGGTATGTGGCCTATTTATTTGAATGAAATGACCTAAAACCTCCCGACAAGTTATTCAAACAGTGGATTAAGGTAACCAGATGCTTCCATATTGATCGTATATATCTTGAAATTATTACACAAGTACTGATTTTTATGGAAATTATAATGTTATGGCCGTTGATAAATAGTAACTTCTGTATATATTGACATAAAAGGTTACAAATAACAGAATGACATGAAGAATTACAGAGTATTCTGAGTTCTGAATCACAGCATACAAACAGTGAACTGAAAGATAATGATTGATACCCATAAGAATTGTCAACAAGAATATTGAGTCTTTGCCTCATATAACATAGACTATTTCCTTTCTGTCCGATTGGTTGAGTTATAGAACATAACTTGCAGATTTAAAGCGAAACAAGCAAATGCTAACGAATATCTTAAAGTAGCTTATCGGCCTTACTTAGTGTCTGTTTTTTGTGGGATGTGTAGATACGCTGCCACGTCAGTGTTTTCAATTGATGTTTTCTGCTTTGTGTCGATCTGGTGAATTAAACCCTTTCCAAATGATTCTTACTGGTGTTGTACTGTTACAAGGCTGTCTCAGGTTAGGAGGGAGTTTATGTTCCTGTCCCAAATTAGGAGTCTGTACGTAGTTCAGTGGTTGTCGTTGGGTCATGTCTGTCATACAAGTATTTATTTTTCGTAAATTGTTTTGATATAAATTAAGCCATTAGTTTTCTCAAAGTTGTCTTTTTTTTTATATCATCGTCAATAATGACCCCGCCCAAAAAATTGAATGGAATCATTCCCACCCTATTGAATCAACTTTATCTTTCATCTAACCCATCTATAATTAAAAAGTAGAACATAGAATCATGCTTTAATTACAAGCGTCTGGATCATTTGACCTTGGCCTAATTGTCATGGTTCATTGGTAGACATGTTTTCGTAATATGGTTAATACTAAGATACTATTAGTGATACAAAAAGTGTATATGTCTGTCTAATAAGGTTTCGTTTCATCTTCAATATCAAATTGATTACTCGTCAACATTCACACTGGACATCTACAAGGGGTACAATCAAAATCACGTGATGGATATACACACACCGGAAGTAACAGTCGAGCAGACCGCTTGAAAGGCAAGTAGTCGTATTTACTTGTTTATATCAATAAAATTTAATAAATAAGGTAGTGCACCGAATGTAGGATACTATCTAGTTTTAAAATACACAATTATCCTTGCTGGAAAGCGTGCAGCTAATGCGAACACTTCGACACAGTTCCAACATTTCACCGTCAAAGTGTTTGCAATAACTGAACGTTTTCTAGCAAAAACAATTGTGTATTTTAAAACTACATACTATCCGACATTCGGTGTGCCAACTTATTAATCAAAATTTAATTGACATAAACAAGAAAATGCAACTACTAACCTTTCAAGCGGCGAGTTCGACTTTAACTTCCGGTGTGTGTATATCCATCACGTGATTTTGATTGTACCCCTTGATCTAATAACGAGGAGTTGTGTGTGTGTGACTAGTGTGACGTCATTTGCTAGGATCATTGGTCAACCTTAAAGATTTTGTGTATACATTTTCAGATACTGTAAGCGGTAGTTGAACTATTTTTTTATGAATAGGATGTTTGAAAAGAAGCCTATTAAATGTTTATAAAATCAAACAAAGTCAAACAAAGGTCCGAAAACTTAAACAGAAGTCAACAATATACTGAGAAAGGTATGATATAATACTCCACAAATATATTCATTCTTTGACCTAAATCCAAGTATAAATTGTATGTGTTAATAGTTAATAAAATATGACATCCGTTCATTTTCATGCTGATTATATAAAGTTATATTTTATAATTATATATGACATGGGTGTCTCTCATGTAATCTTTTATGTAAGTTTTCATGAAACTGTCAATCAAATGATAAACAGAAACGTGAAAAATGGGCCATGAAATTTAGCCAATGAATTAATAAATTGTCAACACTTTTGCCGTCTTGGGAATCGTTCCAAAGTATCAAATTAATTTTCTGAGTGTAAATAAACCTAAAGACATTCATCTTTCATTAGCCTATATTTCACTCAAACAGTTGGGTCTCGTACGTTTTTTGTACAGATCCACAAAACCATTACCAAATATTGTATCTACCCGCAGAGAGTTATATCGGAATGCGTTTCTTTTACTAACTTATGTTATATGTTTTACAAAAAAATCATATTCGAAGACATTACTACAGTGTTGAAAAGATATCCTTTGCAAATAAACTTATTTCAAGGATTCATGAATTTGTTTGAATTATATTAGGATTGACGTGCTTTATAAACAACATTATTTCAACCCATTTCATACAAATTCTATAGGTATATCCAAATGAATGAATTTGTTCAAAGTTTGAGTATAAAAACGTTATTTTGTTTGGTTTGATACATTTTGTAAGGATTACAGAGTTTGTAGTAACCTGTGAACGATATATTAATCATACTTGACTGACATATCCATCATTAGTTGATTTATAAACCGGTCAATGTGTTACTTTATAATTTTAAGTAACTTTGAGGGAATAATTCCTTATGCATGACGTTACTTCGTTAGCGTCTCGTCCACATTAATTTTCATTAAAATGCTAAAATGCAACGGCTGTAATTGCCTTTGTAAAAGAGCATTTATCGTGCGTGAACAATTCCACGAGACTTAAAGAGTTAAAAGCAACTGAGCAGCCTTTTTACCAGAATAGGTTGATTACAATTATTGATGATTCTGTTAAACGCCAACGACAAAGCATACTTAATCACCACACTAATGGTGACTTGACATTACTGCACTCAAACACTATTCAACCATCCCCCACAAACCACGTAGATGAATGTACATGGATTGTGGGGGCTTGGTTTGGGCGGCTTGATCAAATATTGTCTTTTTATAAATATAGACTTGTCTAAATCAAACAAAATACTGTCTTTGCAATAAAAAATTATTTAAAATTATCACTACACAAAATGATCACAGAACTAGCAAATGGTATGTGTCTCGAATTTCTTTAAAATAAGACAAATATACGGCCGATATAACCAGGTCCCGGCGCCATAAAACTTTTTTTTCTGAGTAAAAAAATATTCTCAGAATGAATTATTTTACTCAGCTAAGAATGAGAACTTTTTTATCCGCCATAAAAAATATTCTCTTCTCAGCTGAGAATTATTTTCTTTGCTGAGAATTTTTTTCTCAGTGATGTAAGCGGTAAAATAGATGTTTGAAAACTAAATAGTATACCAAACTTCGCTAAAACTCAGTTTTATCTCTTTAGCAATAAGGTAATGAAGAGTGCTTTCTTTCACGTCCGCATTTCTTTCGCGTATTTCGTTGACGGATGTTTTAAATGTTTTATGATATTTTTGGAGTATATACTTGCATAAGAGTTGCACAGCCTTTCCGGATATCTTCTCCTACAGTTTGAATGTCAACATACACGAAATTCACCTCATTGAAAAATGAATCGATATAATCAAATTAAAATACTTGATCCCAAACAATAAATAAGTTGTTAGATAGCCCCGAATTTGGCCAAGTTGAAGTAATGGGTAAATATCAATACCATAAAACATTTAAAACATCCGTCAACGCAATACGTTCCTTTGTTCCTTTGAAATCTGTGGAATAACAACGTATAACTAATTAGTTCAAAATATTCTCGCGTTTTACAAATTGTTCTTGCATCTTCATGTTAAAATCAGTTTTTGTTAAAATCAGTGTTTTGTTTAAACTTTCACACTGAGAGCTATGAAGGGAATCCATGATTGTGAAAACAAAACATACGAAAAGTACATATGACCTTGATGAAAAGGTCATACCATTTTATTGACTCTTTTATTGGGCATGGTAAAAACATAATAAAAGTACATAAGACTTTGATGAAAACGTAGTTTAACAACTATAGGACAAGAAGATTGATTTGTTGTTGTATCATCAATGATTGGTTGTACTTCAAAGAATCTATTAATAATATATCTTCATTCTTAATCAAACGGCGTCAATTATTCATCCAACAGAAGAAATTAAAAAAAAAATATCAATAATTGTGAAACTACCACTAAGCGATCAAACCATTTATATGAAACGTATTGATGAAAATCTGTTAGCACCGCTTACGTCAACACTAAAGATTGTCTGGATATGGGTAAACTATATCCATTAAATGACGAAACTGACAAGTTTTTAACCAAAAACAAAGTTGGTCCAGTCGTTAAAATGCTGAAGGACTGTCATCTGGGGCATGATAGAACCCTTGGGGACTAATTGAATAGTCCGCTACAGTACAGAACAAACGTCATAAATACCAAATTAGCGTCCACTAAGTTGACTCTAGGTTTAAAAAGCAGTCCGCTAGAACAGTAAAGGAACAACGTGTTTTAATACTAATTCGTTATCAAAGGTACACAAGACTAATCAGTGACAATAAGATCAAATTGGTTAGAAAACCAAACAAGGAAGTTTTGAATATGTCAACATCTATATTGGGAAAGCAGCTGCTGCATTCAGAAACCTAAATAACGTATGAACAAACAACAGAATATCAAGAAAGACTAAGATAGGATTGTATATGAGCAGTGTTAATTAGATCAGTTCTGCTTTACGGTTCAGAAACATGGAAAACAACTAAACAAATAGAAAAGTCGAATTAGGGGATTTGAAGGACGCTGTTTAAGACGAATTATCAACATCAGATGACCAAACAGTGAACTATCAGACAAAACATTTGTGATGAATATAATAATAAATTTAACGGTACCAATTTTGTTGCACCAGATGCGCATTTCGACAATACGTGTCTCTTCAGTGATGCTCGTGGCCAAAATATTTGAAATCCAAAGCTTATATAAAAGATGAAGAGCTATAATTCAAAAGGTCTAAAAAGTATAGCCAAATCCGTGAAAGGAATCAGAGCATTGCATGAGGGAGATACATTCCTTAATTTATGATAATTTCCATCATTTTGTAACGGCAAGTTTTAATAACACAAAAAATCCGTATTTTCGTGCCAGTACCGAAGTACTGGCTACTGGGCTGGTGATACCCTCGGGGACTAATAGTCCACCAGCAGAGGCATCGACCCAGTGGTAGTAATAAAATTAACGGTACCAATTTTGTTGCACCAGATGCGCATTTCGACAATACGTGTCTCTTCAGTGATGCTCGTGGCCAAAATATTTGAAATAAGTGAGAAGGTGGTGGTAATATATTGGACATATAAACCGGCATGAGAAATAAAGTGCTGACATCGACACGACAAAGGACAAGAGAGCCAGGAAGACCTAAAAGCACACGGGAAAGAGTTATAGCAGCAGAGATAAAAAGACATAGATAGAGAAAATTGCGAAAGATAGAACGAGTTGGAAGTTCCTTGTTGATGCCTCCTATGTTTCAGATCCTGACAAACCAGATTATTAATTGATAATAATTTATGAACATTGTATTTTAAATGTTCTCAAGAACAATATCATTTGTCTGGCGCATTCGACAGACAGTAGGAATAAACAGAAACAGTTACAGGACAACGACCCATTCACCCAAGGACATCCTTATTATCTCTGTCTACTCAGAACATAAAGGATGAAATAATTAAAACGTTATACAATGTAGAAGAAACAATTATCTCTGAGGAACACATTTATCATTGTTTCAAGATGATTTGTTTAGCCGGGGTTATTTAACGTCGATACATCCTCATTTATACTAATAGTTTAAATTGCTGTTGTTCAAATAATGATGAACGACGTGCTTGACTTTAACAGAAATTTATCTACAATTCTACAACATAGCATGGCTGTGGTTTGAATTGTCTAAATCAGCCTGAGAGATTTATAACATGGAGATGAACTACTTTAAAAATATGCCAAAAATCGTCAGCAGTTTTAAATATCTTAATTGTTTTACAAAAAATAATAGTATTATAGTTATAGTACTGACTAGCTTCGAGTGCGAGCTTGGATATTAAAGTGGTTACCAACTTGCTACATACCTAAATGATTCTCATGGAATAATTGGAGACGGACGGTCATATTGCTGACTAGCTTGCTGCATACTGAAAAGATCCTCGTGGGAAAACTTGAGAATTTGGCTGTCATATTGCTGACTAGCTTGCTGCATACCTAAATGATTCTCATGGAATAATTGGAGACGACGGTCATGTTGCTGACTAGCTTGCTGCATACCTAAACGATCCTCGTGGGAAACTTGGGAGTTTGGCTGTCATTTTGCTGACTAGCTTGCTGCATACTGAAAGGATCCTCGTGGGAAAACTTGAGAATTTGGCTGTCATAGTGCTGACTAGCTTGCTGCATACTGAAACGATCCTCGTGGGAAAACTTGAGAATTTGGCTGTCATAGTGCTGACTAGCTTGCTGCATGCCTAAATGATTCTCATGGAATAATTGGAGACGGACGGTCATAGTGCTGACTAGCTTGCTGCATACCTAAACGATCCTCGTGGGAAAACTTGGGAGTTTGGCTGTCATAATGCTGACTTGCTTGCTACATACCTTAACGATCCTCGTGGGAAAACTTGGGAGTTTGGCTGTCATAGTGCTGACTAGCTTGCTGCATACTTAAAAAGTAAAATCACAAAAATACTGAACTTAGAGGAAGATCAATTGGGAAAGTCCATAATCACATGGCAAAATTAAATAACAAAACGCATCAAAAACGAATGGACAAAAACTGTCATATTCCTGACTTGGTACAGGCATTTTCAAATGTAGAAAATGGTGGATTAAACCTGGTTCTATAGCGCTTACCCTCTCACTTTGATGACAGTCTCATCAATTTCCGATATTTTTACATTGATGCGTTAAATAAACAGACACAATAAATATAATAGTCAAAATATGGGTACATCAGTCATCATCGTTTAACAATTTTAAAAGGAACAATTTAACAGAACACAAAAACATCTACTATCTACGAACACATTTATTGATTTGAGTGTCTGACGTCAGAAAATTTTATACGTCACATAAATTTGTCGTTCAATGTGCGTACAAACAATTTTAAAATTTTCATGGGAATGTTAGCATACAGGGTTGAAAAATCAAAAGTATGTAAGAATAAATTAAAGAAATAGACCGAGATTTAAACTAGTCCAAAAGTTACATATAGAATTTATAAGAATCCAAAAATAGTTCATTCCACTACGCGATTGAATGATTTTGACGTTTGTGGTTCAACGTATATTGTAATTCATAATAGAAATATATCATAATGACATATAATAGAACAATATCATACTGACGGGATCTTTTAAAGTACAGAGTCACGTTATAAGAACAAAAGAAATACAAAAAGTCGCAAATACAAAACAAACCACAAAAAAATGAAAGCCAATACAAACACATTGACGAGATGTATAAGTACCGAGCGACGTGAAACGGATATCACATAAACCATTCAACAGTAAAAGTAATATTAATAATAGAACAAAGACAAATGAAATAACTATAAAACACGTTGTTAAGATGATAAACACCAGTACGAAGAATATATACATCAAGACCATCGTGTATTATTTGAGAAGTTGATACGGAATATTTATCAACAAGGTCTTGGTACCTTCCGATGAACTTTTTTAGAAAAAGAACGAGACGTTCTTTGACATACCCCTGTTTCATCAACTTTCTACTCAGACACTGATGACGTATTACAAAGTCTGAGTAGGAGCTGCAAGCTCTTGAATATCGAATAAGTTGGGAAATATATATCCCATATGCAGGTGAAGTTGGTATATTGCTACTAAGGTGGGGGAAATTTATGATTTCAAAATTAAAATCGTCTCGTTTGTCATAGATTCTGGTACTGAGATGACTGTGTAAGTCAAATTCGAGATATAAGTCTAAAAATGAGGCGGAGGAAGCCGTGTCTGTTGTTTCTTTAATCTCTAGTTCTGGGGGATATATTAATGGAACCCAATCAGAAAAGTTCGGGTTGTTTATGGAAAGAACATCATCAATATATCTGAAAGTGAAATTAAATAATCTGGCTTCTTTGATTCTCTTGTTTTTTACAAGTGTCTGGAGGAACTCCGATTCATATGAAAATAAACGATCCTCGTGGAATAATTGGAGACGGACGGTCATATTGCTGACTAGCTTGCTACATACCTAAACGATCCTCGTGGGAAAACTTGGGAGTTTGGCTGTCATATTGCTGACTTGCTTGCTACATACCTTAACGATCCTCGTGGGAAAACTTGGGACTTTGGCTGTCATAGTGTTGACTAGCTTGCTGCATACCTAAACGATCCCCGAGGGAAAACTTAGGAGTTTGGCTGTCATAGTACTGACTAGCTTGCTGAATACCTAAACGATCCTCGAGGGAAAACTTGGGAGTTTGGCTGTCATAGTGCTGAATAGCTTGCTACATACCTAAACGATCCTCGTGGGAAAACTTGGGAGTTTGGCTGTCATAGTGCTGAATAGCTTGCTACATATCTAACAATCCTCGTGGAATAATTGGAGACGGACGGTCATATTGCTGACTAGCTTGCTGCATACCTAAACGATCCTCGTGGGAAAACTTTGGAGTTTGGTTGTCATATTGCTGACTAGCTTGCTACATACCAAAACGATAATGGTGGAACACTTCGAGATTGACTGTCATGATGGTTACTAGCTTGGCTCGTGTAAAAATGGCAGTCTCAAAGATGCAGTGATAATAACATGAATAATATTATCTTTAAAAAAATATTTCTCTTCCTCGTCATTTAAACCAAATACGCATCAATTTCAGTCAAGATGGGTGGTTCCTTTTTTCCTTGGAATATTTTCAAGGCTAGAGTAGGGAAGGTGTGTAATATTGATCTAGTAAATATTGTTTTTCTTTGATTCGCCAGTGATCACGGAAACATGCCTGAGACATGAAATGGTATAACACAACCTACCTATATTGCAAAAACGTTTATTGACGACAATAACATCGCAATACAATCTTCTAACTGTCAATTGTCTTTCATCGTACAACAAAAAACAATAACGGTAATACAAAAAATCATATGGTTAACATTTCTAAAGTCTTGTGAAAACATGCTGTTAACATTAAGAAGTCTTATGAAATCATTCTGTTAACATTGTTTAAGCCTTCTGAACGATTGACATGTTTGGATGCTTGCATTCAATATTATGTAAATGCATCTTTTATTTAGAGGTCGACGGTGAATAGTTTAATTATTAACAAAAAGTCAAACATGTTGAATAATTAGTTTAAACATATTTATGAATAGTGGATTGGGAAACAAGTTATTGCAACTTATATTAATCCCTTTCCACTTTGAGGGTGCGAGTGCTACCTTGTAACCTACTCTTTTTCGAAATATACAAGGGTGTCTTTTACGTGCAAGATATATGGCCCTTTCTTAACACGGGTGGAACATTTATCTTCCCCCCTTTATTCAAATGTAATTATATAAATCACACGTACCCTTTTACAATTGTAATTATATTAGCCATAGTTACTGACATGTAACGAACGATATGCTGTAGTCAGATGATGAAATATTTATGAATAATCTCTTTCACTTAAAAACACGAAGCTGAACTTTGGTCAATACAATTCTGTTTACAATAACAGGAATGAGAGATTGAGTGTGTGGAGAAACAGATAGGTCAGTACAATTCTGTTTACAATAACAGGAATGAGAGATTGAGTGTGTGGAGAAACAGATAGGTCAGTACAATTATGTTTACAATAACAGGTATGAGAGATTGAGTGTGTGGAGAAACAGATAGGTCAATACAATTATGTTTACAATAACAGGTATGAGAGATTGAGTGTGTAGAGAAACAGATAGGTCAGTACAATTATGTTTACAATAACAGGTATGAGAGATTGAGTGTGTGGAGAAACAGAAAGGTCAGTACAATTATGTTTACAATAACAGGTATGAGAGATTGAGTGTGTGGAGAAACAGATAGGTCAGTACGATTCTGTTTACAATAACAGGAATGAGAGATTGAGTGTGTGGAGAAACATATAGGTCAGTACAATTCTGTTTACAATAACAGGAATGAGAGATTGAGTGTGTGGAGAAACAGATAGGTCAGTACAATTATGTTTACAATAACAGGTATGAGAGATTGAGTGTGTGGAGAAACAGATAGGTCAGTACAATTATGTTTACAATAACAGGAATGAGAGATTGAGTGTTGGAGAAACATATAAGTCAGTACAATTATGTTTACAATAACAGGAATGAGAGATTGAGTGTGTGGAGAAACAGATAGGTCAGTACAATTATGTTTACAATAACAGGAATGAGAGATTGAGTGTGTGGAGAAACAGATAGGTCAGTACAATTATGTTTACAATAACAGGTATGAGAGATTGAGTGTGTGGAGAAACAGATAGGTCAGTACAATTATGTTTACAATAACAGGTATGAGAGATTGAGTGTGTGGAGAAACAGATAGGTCAGTACAATTATGTTTACAATAACAGGAATGAGAGATTGAGTGTGTGGAGAAACAGATAGGTTAGTACAATTATGTTTACAATAACAGGAATGAGAGATTGAGTGTGTGGAGAAACAGATAGGTCAGTACAATTATGTTTACAATAACAGGAATGAGAGATTGAGTGTGTGGAGAAACAGATTGGTCAGTACAATTATGTTTACAATAACAGGAATGAGAGATTGAGTGTGTGGAGAAACAGATAGGTCAGTACAATTATGTTTACAATAACAGGAATGAGAGATTGAGTGTGTGGAGAAACAGATAGGTCAGTACAATTATGTTTACAATAACAGGAATGAGAGATTGAGTGTGTGGAGAAACAGATAGGTCAGTACAATTATGTTTACAATAACAGGTATGAGAGATTGAGTGTGTGGAGAAACATATAGGTCAGTACAATTCTGTTTACAATAACAGGTATGAGAGATTGAGTGTGTGGAGAAACAGATAGGTCAGTACAATTATGTTTACAATAACAGGTATGAGAGATTGAGTGTGTGGAGAAACAGATAGGTCAGTACAATTATGTTTACAATAACAGGTATGAGAGATTGAGTGTGTGGAGAAACATATAAGTCAGTACAATTCTGTTTACAATAACAGGTATGAGAGATTGAGTGTGTGGAGATACAGATAGGTCAGTACAATTATGTTAACAATAACAGGTATGAGAGATTGAGTGTGTGGAGAAACAGATAGGTCAGTACAATTATGTTAACAATAACAGGTATGAGAGATTGAGTGTGTGGAGAAACATATAGGTCAGTACAATTATGTTTACAATAACAGGAATGAGAGATTGAGTGTGTGGAGAAACAGATAGGTCAGTACAATTATGTTTACAATAACAGGTATGAGAGATTGAGTGTGTGGAGAAACATATAGGTCAGTACAATTCTGTTTACAATAACAGGTATGAGAGATTGAGTGTGTGGAGAAACAGATAGGTCAGTACAATTATGTTTACAATAACAGGTATGAGAGATTGAGTGTGTGGAGAAACATATAGGTCAGTACAATTATGTTTACAATAACAGGTATGAGAGATTGAGTGTGTGGAGAAACAGATAGGTCAGTACAATTCTGTTTACAATAACAGGAATGAGAGATTGAGTGTGTGGAGAAACAGATAGGTCAGTACAATTATTTTACAATAACAGGAAGATTGAGAGAAAAGTAGTTGTAAAACAGATAGGTTCAGATACAATTATGTTTACAATAACAGTATGAGAGATTGAGTGGTGGAGAAACAGATAGGTCAGTACAATTATGTTTACAATAACAGATGAGAGATTGAGTGTGTGAGAAACAGATAGGTCAGTACAATTAGTTTACAATAACAGTATGAGAGATTGATGTGTGGAGAAACAGATAGTCATACAATATGTTTACAATAACAGTATGAGAGATTGAGTGTGTGGAGAAACAATAGGTCAGTACAATTTGTTTACAATAACAGATGAGAGATTGAGTGTGTGGAGAAACATATAGGTCAGTACAATTATGTTTACAATAACAGATGAGAGTTGAGTGTGGAGAAACAATAGTCATACAATTATGTTTACAATAACAGTATGAGAGATTGAGTGTGTGGAGAAACAGATAGCATACAATTATGTTACAATACAGATAGAGATTAGTGTGTGAGAAACAGATAGGTCATACAATTTGTTTCAATACAGTATGAGAGATTGAGTTTGAGAAACAGATAGTCAGTACAATATTTTACAAAACAGGATGAGAGATTGAGTGTGTGAGAAACAGATAGGTCGTACAATTCTGTTTACAATAACAGAGAAGATTGAGTGTGTGGAGAAACAATAGCAGTACAATTGTTTACAAAACAGGTATGAGAGATTGAGTGTGTGGAGAAACAATAGGTCTACAATAGTTACAATAACAGAGAGAGATGATGGTGGAGAAACAGATAGTCATACAATTTGTTAAATAACAGGATGAGAGATTGAGTGTGTGAGAAACAATAGTCATACAATATGTTTACAATAACATAAGATTGAGGGTGGAAACAGATATCTACAATTTTACATACAGTATAAGATATTAAAATAGTCAGTAAATTCTGTTACATAACAGAAGATGAGTGTTGAGAAACAGAAGTCAATTATTTACAATAACAGTATGAAATTGATGGGGAGAACATAGTCATACAATTGTTTACAATAAAGTGAAGATGAGTTGTGGAAAACAGATAGTCAATATTTTACAATAACGATAGGATTGATGTGGGAGAACAAAGGCAGTCATTGAGTGTGTGAGAAACAGATAGGTCAGTAATTATGTTTACATAACAGGATGAGAGATTGAGTGTGTGGAGAAACAGATAGGTCAGTACAATTATGTTTACAATAACAGGAATGAAATTGAGTGTGTGGAGAAACAGATAGGTCAGTACAATTTGTTTACAATAACAGGATGAGAGATTGAGTGTGGAGAAACAATAGTCAGTACATTATGTTTACAATAACAGGAATGAGAGATTAGTGTGTGGAGAAACAGAAGGTCAGTACAATTATGTTTACAATAACAGGATGAGAGATTGAGTGTGTGGAGAAACAGATAGTCAGTACAATTATGTTTACAATAACAGGAGAGAGATTGAGTGTGTGGAGAAACAGATAGGTCAGTACAATTATGTTTACAATAACAGATGAGAGATTGAGTGTGGAGAAACAGATAGGTCAGTACAATTTTTTTTTTTTTTTTATGAGAGATGAGTGTGGAGAAACAGATAGGTCAGTACAATTATGTTTACAATAACAGGAATGAAGATTGAGTGTGTGGAGAAACAGATAGGTCAGTACAATTATGTTTACAATAACAGGAATGAGAGATGAGTGTGTGGAGAAACAGATAGGTCAGTACAATTATGTTTACAATAACAGTATGAGAGATTGAGTGTGTGGAGAAACAATAGTCAGTACAATTATGTTTACAATAACAGGAATGAGAGATTGAGTGTGTGGAGAAACAGATAGGTCAGTACAATTATGTTTACAATAACAGGTATGAGAGATTGAGTGTGTGGAGAAACAGATAGGTCAGTACAAATTGTTTACAATAACAGGTATGAGAGATTGAGTGTGTGGAGAACAATAGGTCAGTACAATTATGTTTACAAAACAGGTATGAGAGATTGAGTGTGTGGAGAAACAGATAGGTCAGTACAATTCTGTTTACAATAACAGGTATGAGAGATTGAGTGTGTGGAGAAACATATAGGTCAGTACAATTATGTTTACAATAACAGGATGAGAGATTGAGTGTGTGAGAAACAGATAGGTCAGTACAATTTGTTTACAATAACAGGATGAGAGATTGAGTGTGTGGAGAACAGATAGGTCAGTACAATTATGTTTACAATAACAGGAATGAGAGATTGAGTGTGTGGAGAAACAGATAGGTCAGTACAATTATGTTTACAATAACAGGAATGAGAGATTGAGTGTGTGGAGAAACAGATAGGTCAGTACAATTATGTTTACAATAACAGGAATGAGAGATTGAGTGTGTGGAGAAACAGATAGGTCAGTACAATTATGTTTACAATAACAGGAATGAGAGATTGAGTGTGTGGAGAAACAGATAGGTCAGTACAATTATGTTTACAATAACAGGTATGAGAGATTGAGTGTGTGGAGAAACAGATAGGTCAGTACAATTATGTTTACAATAACAGGTATGAGAGATTGAGTGTGTGGAGAAACAGATAGGTCAGTACAATTATGTTTACAATAACAGGTATGAGAGATTGAGTGTGTGGAGAAACAGATAGGTCAGTACAATTATGTTTACAATAACAGGTATGAGAGATTGAGTGTGTGGAGAAACAGATAGGTCAGTACAATTTGTTTACAATAACAGGATGAGAGATTGAGTGTGTGGAGAAACAGATAGGTCAGTACAATTATGTTTACAATAACAGGAATGAGAGATTGAGTGTGTGGAGAAACAGATAGGTCAGTACAATTATGTTTACAATAACAGGAATGAGAGATTGAGTGTGTGGAGAAACAGATAGGTCAGTACAATTATGTTTACAATAACAGGTATGAGAGATTGAGTGTGTGGAGAAACAGATAGGTCAGTACAATTATGTTTACAATAACAGGTATGAGAGATTGAGTGTGTGGAGAAACAGATAGGTCAGTACAATTATGTTTACAATAACAGGAATGAGAGATTGAGTGTGTGGAGAAACAGATAGGTCAGTACAATTTGTTTACAATAACAGGAATGAGAGATTGAGTGTGTGGAGAAACAGATAGGTCAGTACAATTATGTTTACAATAACAGGATGAGAGATTGAGTGTGTGGAGAAACAGATAGGTCAGTACAATTATGTTTACAATAACAGGAATGAGAGATTGAGTGTGTGGAGAAACAGATAGGTCAGTACAATTATGTTTACAATAACAGGTAATGAGAGATTGAGTGTGTGGAGAAACAGATAGGTCAGTAAATTATGTTTACAATAACAGGAATGAGAGATTGAGTGTGTGGAGAAACAGATAGGTCAGTACAATTATGTTTACAATAACAGGTATGAGAGATTGAGTGTTGAGAACAGATAGGTCAGTACAATGTTACAATAACAGATAGAGATTGAGTGTGTGGAGAACAGATAGTCATACAATTATGTTTACAATAACAGGAATGAGAGATTGAGTGTGTGGAGAAACAGATAGGTCAGTACAATTATGTTTACAATAACAGGTATGAGAGATTGAGTGTGTGGAGAAACAGATAGGTCAGTACAATTATGTTTACAATAACAGGAATGAGAGATTGAGTGTGTGGAGAAACAGATAGGTCAGTACAATTATGTTTACAATAACAGGAATGAGAGATTGAGTGTGTGGAGAAACAGATAGGTCAGTACAATTTGTTTACAATAACAGGAATGAGAGATTGAGTGTGTGGAGAAACAGATAGGTCAGTACAATTTGTTTACAATAACAGGTATGAGAGATTGAGTGTGTGGAGAAACAGATAGGTCAGTACAATTATGTTTACAATAACAGGTATGAGAGATTGAGTGTGTGGAGAAACAGATAGGTCAGTACAATTATGTTTACAATAACAGGAATGAGAGATTGAGTGTGTGGAGAAACAGATAGGTCAGTACAATTATGTTTACAATAACAGGAATGAGAGATTGAGTGTGTGGAGAAACAGATAGGTCAGTACAATTATGTTTACAATAACAGGAATGAGAGATTGAGTGTGTGGAGAAACAGATAGGTCAGTACAATTATGTTTACAATAACAGGATGAGAGATTGAGTGTGTGGAGAAACAGATAGGTCAGTACAATTATGTTTACAATAACAGGTATGAGAGATTGAGTGTGTGGAGAAACAGATAGGTCAGTACAATTATGTTTACAATAACAGGTATGAGAGATTGAGTGTGTGGAGAAACAGATAGGTCAGTACAATTATGTTTACAATAACAGGTATGAGAGATTGAGTGTGTGGAGAAACAGATAGGTCAGTACAATTATGTTTACAATAACAGGAAATGAGAGATTGAGTGTGTGGAGAAACAGATAGGTCAGTACAATTATGTTTACAATAACAGGAATGAGAGATTGAGAAAAAAAAAAAAAAAAAAAAAAAAAAAAAAGTACAATTATGTTTACAATAACAGGAATGAGAGATTGAGTGTGTGGAGAAACAGATAGGTCAGTACAATTATGTTTACAATAACAGGATGAGAGATTGAGTGTGTGGAGAAACAGATAGGTCAGTACAATTATGTTTACAATAACAGGTATGAGAGATTGAGTGTGTGGAGAAACAGATAGGTCAGTACAATTATGTTTACAATAACAGGTAATGAGAGATTGAGTGTGTGGAGAAACAGATAGGTCAGTACAATTATGTTTACAATAACAGGAATGAGAGATTGAGTGTGTGGAGAAACAGATAGGTCAGTACAATTATGTTTACAATAACAGGAATGAGAGATTGAGTGTGTGGAGAAACAGATAGGTCAGTACAATTATGTTTACAATAACAGGAATGAGAGATTGAGTGTGTGGAGAAACAGATAGGTCAGTACAATTATGTTTACAATAACAGGATGAGAGATTGAGTGTGTGGAGAAACAGATAGGTCAGTACAATTATGTTTACAATAACAGGTATGAGAGATTGAGTGTGTGGAGAAACAGATAGGTCAGTACAATTATGTTTACAATAACAGGTATGAGAGATTGAGTGTGTGGAGAACAGATAGGTCAGTACAATTTGTTTACAATAACAGGAATGAGAGATTGAGTGTGTGGAGAAACAGATAGGTCAGTACAATTATGTTTACAATAACAGGAATGAGAGATTGAGTGTGTGGAGAAACAGATAGGTCAGTACAATTATGTTTACAATAACAGGAATGAGAGATTGAGTGTGTGGAGAAACAGATAGGTCAGTACAATTATGTTTACAATAACAGGAATGAGAGATTGAGTGTGTGGAGAAACAGATAGGTCAGTACAATTATGTTTACAATAACAGGTATGAGAGATTGAGTGTGTGGAGAAACAGATAGGTCAGTACAATTATGTTTACAATAACAGGTATGAGAGATTGAGTGTGTGGAGAAACAGATAGGTCAGTACAATTCTGTTTACAATAACAGGAATGAGAGATTGAGTGTGTGGAGAAACAGATAGGTCAGTACAATTTGTTTACAATAACAGGAATGAGAGATTGAGTGTGTGGAGAAACAGATAGGTCAGTACAATTATGTTTACAATAACAGGTATGAGAGATTGAGTGTGTGGAGAAACAGATAGGTCAGTACAATTATGTTTACAATAACAGGATGAGAGATTGAGTGTGTGGAGAAACAGATAGGTCAGTACAATTATGTTTACAATAACAGGTAATGAGAGATTGAGTGTGTGGAGAAACAGATAGGTCAGTACAATTATGTTTACAATAACAGGATATGAGAGATTGAGTGTGTGGAGAAACAGATAGGTCAGTACAATTATGTTTACAATAACAGAATGAGAGATTGAGTGTGTGGAGAAACAGATAGGTCAGTACAATTATGTTTACAATAACAGGAATGAGAGATTGAGTGTGTGGAGAAACAGATAGGTCAGTACAATTATGTTTACAATAACAGGTATGAGAGATTGAGTGTGTGGAGAAACAGATAGGTCAGTACAATTATGTTTACAATAACAGGATGAGAGATTGAGTGTGTGGAGAAACAGATAGGTCAGTACAATTATGTTTACAATAACAGGTATGAGAGATTGAGTGTGTGGAGAAACAGATAGGTCAGTACAATTATGTTTACAATAACAGGAATGAGAGATTGAGTGTGTGGAGAAACAGATAGGTCAGTACAATTATGTTTACAATAACAGGTATGAGAGATTGAGTGTGTGGAGAAACAGATAGGTCAGTACAATTATGTTTACAATAACAGGTATGAGAGATTGAGTGTGTGGGAGAAACAGATAGGTCAGTACAATTATGTTTACAATAACAGGAATGAGAGATTGAGTGTGTGGAGAAACAGATAGGTCAGTACAATTATGTTTACAATAACAGGTATGAGAGATTGAGTGTGTGGAGAAACAGATAGGTCAGTACAATTATGTTTACAATAACAGGAATGAGAGATTGAGTGTGTGGAGAAACAGATAGGTCAGTACAATTATGTTTACAATAACAGGTATGAGAGATTGAGTGTGTGGAGAAACAGATAGGTCAGTACAATTATGTTTACAATAACAGGATGAGAGATTGAGTGTGTGGAGAAACAGATAGGTCAGTACAATTATGTTTACAATAACAGGAATGAGAGATTGAGTGTGTGGAGAAACAGATAGGTCAGTACAATTATGTTTACAATAACAGGAATGAGAGATTGAGTGTGTGGAGAAACAGATAGGTCAGTACAATTATGTTTACAATAACAGAATGAGAGATTGAGTGTGTGGAGAAACAGATAGGTCAGTACAATTATGTTTACAATAACAGGTATGAGAGATTGAGTGTGTGGAGAAACAGATAGGTCAGTACAATTATGTTTACAATAACAGGAATGAGAGATTGAGTGTGTGGAGAAACAGATAGGTCAGTACAATTATGTTTACAATAACAGGTATGAGAGATTGAGTGTGTGGAGAAACAGATAGGTCAGTACAATTATGTTTACAATAACAGGAATGAGAGATTGAGTGTGTGGAGAAACAGATAGGTCAGTACAATTATGTTTACAAACAGGTATGAGAGATTGAGTGTGTGGAGAAACAGATAGGTCAGTACAATTATGTTACAATAACAGAATGAGAGATTGAGTGTGTGGAGAAACAGATAGGTCAGTACAATTCTGTTTACAAACAGAATGAGAGATTGAGTGTGTGGAGAACAGATAGGTCAGTACAATTATGTTTACAATAACAGGATGAGAGATTGAGTGTGTGGAGGAACAGATAGGTCAGTACAATTATGTTTACAATAACAGGATGAGAGATTGAGTGTGTGGAGAAACAGATAGGTCAGTACAATTATGTTTACAATAACAGGTATGAGAGATTGAGTGTGTGGAGAAACAGATAGGTCAGTACAATTATGTTTACAATAACAGGAATGAGAGATTGAGTGTGTGGAGAAACAGATAGGTCAGTACAATTATGTTTACAATAACAGGAATGAGAGATTGAGTGTGTGGAGAAACAGATAGGTCAGTACAATTATGTTTACAATAACAGGTATGAGAGATTGAGTGTGTGGAGAAACAGATAGGTCAGTACAATTATGTTTACAATAACAGGAATGAGAGATTGAGTGTGTGGAGAAACAATAGTCAGTACAATTATGTTTACAATAACAGGTATGAGAGATTGAGTGTGTGGAGAAACAGATAGGTCAGTACAATTATGTTTACAATAACAGGAATGAGAGATTGAGTGTGTGGAGAAACAGATAGGTCAGTACAATTATGTTTACAATAACAGGAATGAGAGATTGAGTGTGTGGAGAAACAGATAGGTCAGTACAATTTGTTTACAATAACAGGAATGAGAGATTGAGTGTGTGGAGAAACAGATAGGTCAGTACAATTATGTTTACAATAACAGGAATGAGAGATTGAGTGTGTGGAGAAACAATAGGTCAGTACAATTATGTTTACAAAACAGGATGAGAGATTGAGTGTGTGGAGAAACAGATAGGTCAGTACAATTTGTTTACAATAACAGGAATGAGAGATTGAGTGTGTGGAGAAACAGATAGGTCAGTACAATTATGTTTACAATAACAGGTATGAGAGATTGAGTGTGTGGAGAAACAGATAGGCATACAATTATGTTTCAATAACAGGATGAGAGATTGAGTGTGTGGAGAAACAGATAGTCAGTACAATTATGTTTACAATAACAGGTATGAGAGATTGAGTGTGTGGAGAAACAATAGGTCAGTACAATTATGTTTACAATAACAGAATGAGAGATTGAGTGTGTGGAGAAACAGATAGGTCAGTACAATTATGTTTACAAAACAGGAATGAGAGATTGAGTGTGTGGAGAAACAGATAGGTCATACAATTATGTTTACAATAACAGGTATGAGAGATTGAGTGTGTGGAGAAACAGATAGGTCAGTACAATTTGTTTACAATAACAGGTATGAGAGATTGAGTGTGTGGAGAACAGATAGGTCAGTACAATTATGTTTACAATAACAGGTATGAGAGATTGAGTGTGTGGAGAAACAGATAGGTCAGTACAATTATGTTTACAATAACAGAATGAGAGATTGAGTGTGTGGAGAAACAGATAGGTCAGTACAATTATGTTTACAATAACAGGAATGAGAGATTGAGTGTGTGGAGAAACAGATAGGTCAGTACAATTATGTTTACAATAACAGGATGAGAGATTGAGTGTGTGGAGAAACAGAAGGTCAGTACAATTATGTTTACAATAACAGGAATGAGAGATGAGTGTGTGGAGAAACAGATAGGTGTTTACAATAACAGGAATGAGAGATTGAGTTGTGGAGAAACAGATAGGTCAGTACAATTATGTTTACAATAACAGGAATGAGAGATTGAGTGTTGGAGAAACAGATAGGTCAGTACAATTTGTTTACAATAACAGGTATAGAGATTGAGTGTGTGGAGAAACAGATAGGTCAGTACAATTATGTTTACAATAACAGATGAGAGATTGGTGTTGGAAACAGATAGGCAGTACAATTTGTTTACAATAACAGGAATGAGAATTGAGTAAAAAAAAAAAAAAAAAAAAAAAAAAAAAAAAAAAAAAAAAAAAAAAAAAAAAAAAAAAAAAAAAAAAAAAAAAAAAAAAAAAAAAAAAAAAAAAAAAAAAAAAAAAAAAAAAAAAAAAAAAAAAAAAAAAAAAAAAAAAAAAAAAAAAAAAAAAAAAAAAAAAAAAAAAAAAAAAAAAAAAAAAAAAAAAAAAAAAAAAAAAAAAAAAAAAAAAAAAAAAAAAAAAAAAAAAAAAAAAAAAAAAAAAAAAAAAAAAAAAAAAAAAAAAAAAAAAAAAAAAAAAAAAAAAAAAAAAAAAAAAAAAAAAAAAAAAAAAAAAAAAAAAAAAAAAAAAAAAAAAAAAAAAAAAAAAAAAAAAAAAAAAAAAAAAAAAGGAATGAGAGATTGAGTGTGTGGAGAAACAGATAGGTCAGTACAATTTGTTTACAATAACAGGTATAGAGATTGAGTGTGTGGAGAAAACAATAGGTCAGTACATTATGTTTACAATAACAGGATGAAGATTGAGTGTTTTTTTTTTTTTTTTTTTTTTTTTTTTTTTTTTTTTTTTTTTTTTTTTTTTTTTTTTTTTTTTTTTTTTAACAGGAATGAGAGATTGAGTGTGTGGAGAAACAGATAGGTCAGTACAATTATGTTTACAATAACAGGAATGAGAGATTGAGTGTGTGGAGAAACAGATAGGTCAGTACAATTATGTTTACAATAACAGGTAATGAGAGATTGAGTGTGTGGAGAAACAGATAGGTCAGTACAATTCTGTTTACAATAACAGGAATGAGAGATTGAGTGTGTGGAGAAACAGATAGGTCAGTACAATTATGTTTACAATAACAGGTATGAGAGATTGAGTGTGTGGAGAAACAGATAGGTCAGTACAATTATGTTTACAATAACAGGAATGAGAGATTGAGTGTGTGGAGAAACAGATAGTCAGTACAATTATGTTTACAATAACAGGTATGAGAGATTGAGTGTGTGGAGAAACAGATAGGTCAGTACAATTATGTTTACAATAACAGGAATGAGAGATTGAGTGTGTGGAGAAACAGATAGGTCAGTACAATTATGTTTACAATAACAGGAATGAGAGATTGAGTGTGTGGAGAAACAGATAGGTCATGTACAATTATGTTTACAATAACAGGTATGAGAGATTGAGTGTGTGGAGAAACAGATAGGTCAGTACAATTCTGTTTACAATAACAGGTATGAGAGATTGAGTGTGTGGAGAAACAGATAGGTCAGTACAATTATGTTTACAATAACAGGTATGAGAGATTGAGTGTGTGGAGAAACATATAGGTCAGTACAATTTGTTTACAATAACAGAATGAGAGATTGAGTGTGTGGAGAAACAGATAGGTCAGTACAATTATGTTTACAATAACAGGAATGAGAGATTGAGTGTGTGGAGAAACAGATAGGTCAGTACAATTATGTTTACAATAACAGGAATGAGAGATTGAGTGTGTGGAGAAACAGATAGGTCAGTACAATTATGTTTACAATAACAGGAATGAGAGATTGAGTGTGTGGAGAAACAGATAGGTCAGTACAATTATGTTTACAATAACAGGAATGAGAGATTGAGTGTGTGGAGAAACAGATAGGTCAGTACAATTATGTTTACAATAACAGGATGAGAGATTGAGTGTGTGAGAAAACAGATAGGTCAGTACAATTACTGTTTACAATAACAGGTATGAGAGATTGAGTGTGTGGAGAAACAGATAGGTCAGTACAATTATGTTTACAATAACAGGAATGAGAGATTGAGTGTGTGGAGAAACAGATAGGTCAGTACAATTATGTTTACAATAACAGGTATGAGAGATTGAGTGTGTGGAGAAAAGATAGGTCAGTACAATTATGTTTACAATAACAGTAATGAGAGATTGAGTGTGTGGAGAAACAGATAGGTCAGTACAATTATGTTTTACAATAACAGGATATGAGAGATTGAGTGTGTGAGAAACAGATAGGTCAGTACAATTCATGTTTACAATAACAGGAATGAGAGATTGAGTGTGTGGAGAAACAGATAGGTCAGTACAATTATGTTTACAATAACAGGTATGAGAGATTGAGTGTGTGGAGAAACAGATAGGTCAGTACAATTATGTTTACAATAACAGGTATGAGAGATTGAGTGTGTTGGAGAAACAGATAGGTCAGTACAATTATGTTTACAATAACAGGAATGAGAGATTGAGTGTGTGGAGAAACATATAGGTCAGTACAATTATGTTTACAATAACAGGTATGAGAGATTGAGTGTGTGGAGAAACAGATAGGTCAGTACAATTATGTTTACAATAACAGGAATGAGAGATTGAGTGTGTGGAGAAACAGATAAATGTCACAGAAATTATGTTGGTACAATAACAGAAGTTTTGAAGAGATTGAGTGTGTGGAGAAACAGATAGTCAGTACAATTCATGTTTACAATAACAGGAATGAGAGATTGAGTGTGTGGAGAAACAGATAGGTCAGTACAATTATGTTTACAATAACAGGAATGAGAGATTGAGTGTGTGGAGAAACAGATAGGTCAGTACAATTATGTTTACAATAACAGGTATGAGAGATTGAGTGTGTGGAGAAACAGATAGGTCAGTACAATTCTGTTTACAATAACAGGAATGAGAGATTGAGTGTGTGGAGAAACAGATAGGTCAGTACAATTATGTTTACAATAACAGTATGAGAGATTGAGTGTGTGGAGGAAAGAAAAGATAGGTCAGTACAATTATGTTTACAATAACAGGTATGAGAGATTGAGTGTGTGAGAGAAACAGATAGGTCAGTACAATTATGTTTACAATAACAGGAATGAGAGATTGAGTGTGTGGAGAAACAGATAGGTCAGTACAATTATGTTTACAATAACAGGTATGAGAGATTGAGTGTGTGGAGAAACAGATAGGTCAGTACAATTATGTTTACAATAACAGGAATGAGAGATTGAGTGTGTGGAGAAACAGATAGGTCAGTACAATTATGTTTACAATAACAGGAATGAGAGATTGAGTGTGTGGAGAAACAGATAGGTCAGTACAATTATGTTTACAATAACACGTATGAGAGATTGAGTGTGTGGAGAAACAGATAGGTCAGTACAATTATGTTTACAATAACAGGTATGAGAGATTGAGTGTCTGGAGAAACAGATAGGTCAGTACAATTATGTTTACAATAACAGGTATAGGCAGATTAAAAAAAAGCGAAATGTTTTAGCAGCATATGATATTTCAATTCCTTTGTGCAGTATATCGTATTTTCTTCAAGAATTAAATAAAAGCGACTGGAAATAATAAAATCTTTGGTACGTAATCAGTAAATCAGTAGGAAGGAGAAATTTAAGAAGCTTTACAACATATACCAGTCGTGTAATGAACCTTACAGATAACAAAATGTTATATTATATATAAATCAAAATATTATTTTATAAATCAAAATATTATGACATAAATGATTGATATAGAAAAAAAAATATGCTGTAGAGAAAACAAAATCGGATTAAAAACTAACGCTGGTTGAAGTTCGAACAGTTGGAAATTAACCGGATTGATACCACTAAGTACATATGATATAGATTAAATTCAATTCAATTCAATTCAATATTTTATTTAAGTCTCATCTCTCAATAATATATAATACAACATTACATTAAATGTAAAAATATATAAACATAAAAGGAGAGCCATTCTGTACAGAATTACAAGAGACTATAACATTAAAAATTATATAAAAAATGCATCTATTACAAAACATATTGACATTAACATTATTTACAGTATAAAACATTTCTACGTCTAACTAACGTCTAAACGACTAACTACATATGATATAATTAAACCACTAAATACATATAATATCGATAAAACCACTAAAAACATTATATGATATCGATGTAACCACTGAAACATATGATATCGATTTAACCACTAAATACATATGATATCGATTTAACCACTAAAACATATGATATCGATTAAACCACAAACTACATAAAAATTATGTGTTAGTTAGCAGCGTTAGTTTTTAATCCACTAAATACATATGATATTGATTAAACGACTTACACTGGTTGATGTTCGAGCAATTGGAGATAAACTGGTTTAATACTTAATAGTTATCCCACAAGGACGCGGTGTGTCAGTGTAAGATCACCCCGATGGCCGGAGGCCAGAGGGTGATCTAACACTGACACACCAAGTCCGACTGGGATAACTATTTTACATCCCAGCTGTTTTAGATTAAACGAAAAAACATTTACAATTTATAAAATCTAGTTTAGAAGGCCACACAACCATCATAATATACTTTATATATTACTATATGATGTATACCCTTTGTGACCCCCGAACATGATGAGTAGATATCAAAGAATGTAAACTCACCCCACTTGCCAATCGGTCCATACTATATCGCCACTTTATAAAAAAAATCGCCCCACTCTTGTTTACCGACTCGTCCCACTTTTGAAAAAGTGTAAAAATCAAATTGAACCATCAGTCTGACAACTCACTCATTAACGAAAAAGATTTAAACCCCACTTGACAACTCGCCCCACTTATAAAACGATTTTGCTTCCTTTAAGTATGTTTAATTACTGCTAATTGGTATCCAGTCGACTCGTCCTGGTATAGTGGTATGTGTCCTGGCTTGTTATCCTTGAGGTCTTGACTTCGAATCCCAGCATATACACTGCATTTTTTCTACGTGAATGTTGATACATAGTCTTTTCCGTATACTTAATTATAAGTTTTATAGTGTATTTGACATTCCCGCCAAAATGTTACAGAACAAAGGAAAGCATGCATAACAAAGACACTCAAACTTGGGTGATCTGGTAGGAATAATCCGGCTCAGATCACCCCTGTTAGAACAAAGGAGCTGGGATGTAACATTAGATACATACAATATCGGTTTCATGACTTCGAGTGGTAAACTGGTTTAATACCACTTCCTTTATCGCAACGCGGGTAATTTATCCCATTGTGATTGGTTTAACGACGTCACATGTTGATAAAAGTATTTCCCATTCCAAACTAAAATACAAATTGAGAGAGTTGGTATCACTTTGTTTCATAAAATGAATAACCAACGTAGATACAGTACAAGTATCTTGTCTTAGGGAGGGATAATCATACTTTGTTAAACAAAATACTCTGGTTCAGACAACAAATTCTCTAAAATTGACATCAAGATGCTTGATTTCTTGATAGACAACATATTTGTTACGTTTAGAGGACGTGTTTTTCCACAGTATTTCGTTTCATGATTTCCTTGATAGAGGAAAAAAAGTCACCACTAGTTATATTATTATTGTGCATTTTGATAAACGCAATTAACTGTCTGTTTCTTTTTTCAGTTGCGTTCATATGTGTGCCAATGACCGTTGCAGAGAAGATCTATAAACTATGGATATATGGAGATGCGTTATGTAAATTAGTTCCATATCTTCAAGGTAATTTATTGTATAGAATCATTTTCATAAGTACTTCGGTAACGCCCACTTGTGCATGTTTTAGACAGTTAAACTGATGGGTCGCAGAAGGTTCTAAACGCCTACATCATATAATACGAATAACTAGCAGAGGACTAAACCTTGTGTGTTCATTTAAATGTTGAATACTTTCCGTTTTCTTCTCGTGCGCCTGCGTGTACTTCACTCTTTTATTTTATTTTAATCCCCATTGATTATATACCAAGTTGAAATTGGTTTCACATCTTTAAGGTATCAGCAGTCGTTTCTCAGTTCTTGCGTCAAATATATTTTTTCTTCATTTTTCACTAGTAGTCTGTAAGTTCTTGCGTCAAATATCTTTTTTCTTCATTTTTCACTAGTAGTCTGTAAGTTCTTGCGTCAAATATCTTTTTTCTTCATTTTTCACTAGTAGTCTGTAAGTTCTTACGTCAAATATCTTTTTTCTTCATTTTTCACTAGTAGTCTGTAAGTTCTTGCGTCAAATATCTTTTTTCTTCATTTTTCACTAGTAGTCTGTAAGTTCTTGCGTCAAATATCTTTTTTCTTCATTTTTCACTAGTAGTCTGTAAGTTCTTGCGTCAAATATCTTTTTTCTTCATTTTTTTACTAGTAGTCTGTAAGTTCTTGCGTCAAATATCTTTTTTCTTCATTTTTTTCACTAGTAGTCTGTAAGTTCTTGCCTCAAATATCTTTTTTCTTCATTTTTCACTAGTAGTCTGCAAGTTCTTGCGTCAAATATCTTTTTTATTCATTTTTCACTAGTAGTCTGTAAGTTCTTGCATCAAATATCTTTTTTCTTCATTTTTTTACTAGTAGTCTGTAAGTTCTTGCGTCAAATATCTTTTTTCTTCATTTTTTTCACTAGTAGTCTGTAAGTTCTTGCCTCAAATATCTTTTTTCTTCATTTTTCACTAGTTGTCTTTTGGTCCTTGTGTCAAATAGCTTTTTTTGTGAATTTTCACAAGTAGTCTTTTGGTCCTTGTTTCAAATAGCTTTTTTTGTGAATTTTCACAAGTATTCTTTTGGTCCTTGTGTCAAATAGCTTTTTTTGTGAATTTTCGCAAGTGGTCTCTAGGTCCTTGTGTCAAATATGTTTTTTTGGTCATTTTTTACCAGTTATTTCTTAAACCTTTTGTTTTCATTTTTCACCAGTCGTATCTCAGTCCTTGTGTCGGATAGCTCTTTTGTTATTTTTTCGTCACTTTTTAGGATTTTGTTTCTACGCTTTTCTCAGCTTTTTTGTTAATTTTTCGTCACTTTTTAGGATTTTGTTTCTACGCTTTTCTCTCTATTTCTAAGCACGTACATATACATTTTACTAATATTTTATCCATATCACAAAAAATTCAAAGCGTTCGTAATCCTATTGAAACTAATTCGTTCATACGTCCTTTCATGTTTTATTGATAAAAGTATTCTATCTTTCCTTGACAATAATGAACTAGTCATCAAAGAGTTTTCACTTGTTTCAAAACAAAACTTCATCAAATCTTTTGAGAAAACCTTATTGTTTAGAACTTCATTTTAAACAGGGAGTTTAATATACAGTAGAAATTCATGAAAGGATGTTCGTTTCTCATTTATTAGAAACAGATTGAAGCTGAATATAACATGGCCATATAAGGAAACAACATGCACTTGTATAATGCATTTGTATATCAGAGATCAAACACTCAATAAAGATACAACTTTAACTTTATATGGTCGAGAAGTGAGAAAATACAACGAATTATGAGTTGATTCTTCTCCTTCCATATCGCGGAGAGAGAAATCGAGTGCCACTTTCACATATCGTACCGTACCGCTCTCTTTTCATATCGCCGAGAGGTGAAACCGAGTGCCACTTTCACATATCGTACCGTACCGTTCTCCTTTCGTATCGCCGAGAGGAGAAATCGAGTGCCACTTTCACATATCGTACCGTACTGTTCTCCTTCCATGTCGCCGATAGGAGAAATCGAGTGCCACTTTCACATATCGTACCGTACCGTTCTCCTTTTGTATCGCCGACAGGAGATATCGAGTGCCACTTTCACATATCGTACCGTACTGTTCTCCTTCCATGTCGCCGATAGGAGAAATCGAGTGCGACTTTCACATATCGTACCGTACCGTTCTCCTTCCATATCGCCGAGAGAGATAAATCGAGTGCCACATTCCAAGATCATACCATACCTTCTCTTTTGAATATTTAAGAGTCTATTTTCTAACAACCACACACTTGACAAGTTATTTAAGAGTCTATTTTCTAACAACCACACACTTGACAAGTTATTTAAGAGTCTATGTTCTAACAACCACACACTTGACAAGTGATTTAAGAGTCTATCTTCTAACAACCACACACTTGACAAGTGATTTAAGAGTGTATGTTCTAACAACCACACACTTGACAAGTTATTTAAGAGTGTATGTTCTAACAACCACACACTTGACAAGTTATTTAAGAGTCTATGTTCTAACAACCACACACTTGACAAGTTATTTAAGAGTCTATGTTCTAACAACCACACACTTGACAAGTTATTTAAGAGTGTATGTTCTAACAACCACACACTTGACAAGTTATTTAAGAGTCTATGTTCTAACAACCACACACTTGACAAGTTATTTAAGAGTCTATGTTCTAACAACCACACACTTGACAAGTTATTCATTGATGCCAGATTTGTACAATTGTGACAATTTTTGTGTTTGTTAAATTTTGTATCAAAGGACTTCCTTTTTTGTTGATAGGAATTTTTTAAAGATGTTATTATAACTTCATTCTTAAAAAGATAAGGAGATGTGGTATGATTGCCATTGAGACCACTATTCACAAGGTATCAAATCAAGTGGATATAAGCAATCATAGGCAACCTATGGCCTTCAATCAGAAAAACCCATCCCGTATGATCGGATAAAAAAGGCCCCGACATGATAAAAATGAAACAATTCAATTGAATAAAACTAGTGTTTAAACCAAAATGAAGTCTTAGAATAAAAACATTTAAAAACTTTCGGGTTTCAATATCATGTACAGTAACGTCCATCAGTTAAAATATATTTCTATTTTCTATTTCATTTAGTTTTTGGGATACTTTTTTCGTAAAGTATATCATATTTTGATTCATACTGAAGAATTGAAATCGAGACTTTTAATTCTCAAAAATTGATAGAATTCTCATTGACATATACACGTGTATGGACTTTTGAGAAAACAAAAGTTTAAAATAAAAACATACTGATGTGTTATAACAAATGACCCCCTAGAGACTTAATCCACGAAAGCAAATGTCAATCAAATGAGAACCGATATATTTAATCACATTTCTTGACAATGCGTGGTGTATATAATGTATAAATTATATATAATGTTTTATAATTACCTCTTACGCATTCAGATGTGTTAAATGTCAATAAAAATGTAGCTGTTTGTTGATTCAAATTTAATAACATTAAAATTTGTCAGCCGTCATCGGGTAAAAACGGCAAATCAAAGAATTCAACTCTATATATAACTAATAAAGGACAATGTTGTAGATAAAAAATTACACCACTCCAGACCCTTTTGTTTTCCACATAATTAATATTGCCAATAATTAACAAGTTCCGGGTCTAATCCGATACCGATACCAATAGTATATTCACCTGTTAGCTGTTACCTTATCTGTACGTTCCGCATTTGACAGGCGCACCACCAAACGGTGTATTTAGGATTTTGCTATATACACGGGTCATAATCAAAGGGCTGACACTACTAAATTCAATCATTGTCAAATTGTTCCCTATTGTAGCTTTATTCAGCAATCAGCAAGACTTTCTAAGATAACTAATATAGGACAATGCTGTTGTTTAAAAAATACCCCATTCCTGGATAGCCTGGACCTTTTGTTTTCAAAATAATTAATATTTCCAATAATTGATAAGTTCCAGGTCGACGGGTTCAAACAGAAGGATTTGAAAGCAGAGAAAACTGTGTATCTTATAATCGACATGAATTTATCAGATGACAATACCAATTACTAAAATAAGGCTTAGGCATAGTTATATACTTTAATTCAGTCACGGACCAGCGATATCACGGGTGTGTACTTGTATAATCTAATATTATACACGAAACCTACATGTATAGTCATACTTCTTCGTTTAGTTTCAAAATGAATGTAATAGCCATTATTGTAAGTAAGCTTTTCTAGAGGATAGAAGATAAGAAATGATAATTGCCAGATTCGCCTTGAACGACATTCTTTTCGATCATAGACTAATTGATTTTTGATCGATTTTATTTACGCATGTTGGTGCGGACAAGGCATTCTTTCTTTGCTAAAAGAGGGACGTTTCAAAAGTTAATATTTATTCTCTCTTTTACTGATTAAAAAAAATTGATAAATTTGTCTCGTCCGATGTGTGTTCTAGATTACCCATCATCAGCGATACTCAAATCAAAACATTTGAACACCAATGATGTCAACATACGTGGGAACGTTATTAAGACCAAAACGGTATTTTCTCATTTTTAAAGGCCGTATAGAGGCTATAATTGCTGACATTCACTTTATTTGAACTTTGGTGGGTGTTCATATTGGCAATCATACCCCATCTCCTCAGCTTTATATATATAAATCAAATCAAATCAAATAATTTTATTGACGGTGTAAATTCCAATACAGTTATGATACAAGCTGACATTTACAAAATATAAATATAAAGCTAGACAAAATAAACAAAAAACAAATATACAGAGATATAATTTCTCAATGATAAGAAACACATATTTTATATCGACATTGCGTGGAGGTGTTATTTCTATTATATTATTAATTCAAGCTATTACAATAAGCTTTAACACTACAACAGTTCTTAACAACATTATGTTTTTCTTTTAAATGAATATTCGAATAATACATATCGCTTATTCCAGCTACACATACTGTACTAATGTCAGTATCATAACTTTATAAAATGAAATCAAATTTATCTTCTTCAGACATATAAACAAAAGATGGAACTATATTACTTAAATTACAAAAGGGTATATTTCTATTAAATTCTAACGCTTTACATTATGAGGGAAATGGAATTTATCTTCAATTTTCAATTCAATCCTTGCAAAGTGGACAAATTCTCTTTTCTAAAGGCGTTCTAGTATATCTACCAACTTCTTTTAGTAATTTGCTATTACTAATTCTAATTTTTACCATTTTAGAAACATCATTTTTCGATATTATTTTTAACTTTGCGATACGTTCTTAGTTTATTACCATGACCCATGACTATCTTTATATAGGTCACAAAAAAAGCTTGTTTCATGATTTTATCAATTCCTACTCTAATTTCTTTTGAACTGAAAAAAGTTTTTTTTTTCTTTGACATAGTATTTTGATTTTCCCAAACATGCTTAAACCCAAGTTTGCCTAATAACACTTTTATTTTATTTAAAAAATCCATAAGACATATTACAGTTTTCATAGTTTGACTCGATGGTAGTATTCTGTTTCACCAAACTAACAGTAGCCCAAACTTCACTGCTATATAATAAAATAGGCTTAACACATGAATAAAAAATCTTTAAATGTGGGAGTAAATTTATCTTTTCAGATAATACTAAATTTTCTACTACAAAATAAAGCGTTGATAGCCTTTTAAGATAACTGATTAACTGCTGTAGTAAAAGATCCAGATGGTTTAAATATATACATATGAAAGAATTTCGAACTTGAGGTATGGCCAACTTTGCCTGATTGAGTGAAAATCTTTGTTTCTAAATAATTTTCCCTTTTCATCTCACAGAGGCAATGCACCTATTGTGTTTGGCTGACTTACATTCGACACTTATCGTGTTTGGCTGACTTGACATTCGACACCTACCGTGTTTGGCTGATTTGACATTCGACACCTACCGTGTTTGGCTGACTTGACATTCGACACCTACCGTGTTTGGCTGACTTGACATTCGACACCTACCGTGTTTGGCTGACTTGACATTCGACACCTATCGTGTTTACTTGACATTCGACACCTATCGTGTTTGGCTGACTTGACATTCGACACCTACCGTGTTTGGCTGACTTGACATTCGACACCTACCGTGTTTGGCTGACTTGACATTCGACACCTACCGTGTTTGGCTGACTTGACATGCGACACCTATCGTGTTTGGCTGACTTGACATTCGACACCTACCGTGTTTGGCTGACTTGACATTCGACACCTACCGTGTTTGACTTGACATTCGACACCTACCGTGTTTGGCTGACTTGACATTCGACACCTACCGTGTTTGGCTGACTTGACATTCGACACCTACCGTGTTTGGCTGACTTGACATTCGACACGTATCGTGTTTGGCTGACTTGACATTCGACACCTACCGTGTTTGGCTGACTTGACATTCGACACCTATCGTGTTTGGCTGACTTGACATTCGACACCTACCGTGTTTGGCTGACTTGACATTCGACACGTATCGTGTTTGGCTGACTTGACATTCGACACCTACCGTGTTTGGCTGACTTGACATTCGACACCTACCGTGTTTGGCTGACTTGACATGCGACACCTACCGTGTTTGGCTGACTTGACATTCGACACCTATCGTGTTTGGCTGACTTGACATTCGACACCTATCGTGTTTGGCTGACTTGACATTCGACACGTATCGTGTTTGGCTGACTTGACATTCGACACGTATCGTGTTTGGCTGACTTGACATTCGACACCTACCGTGTTTGGCTGACTTGACATTCGACACCTACCGTGTTTGGCTGACTTGACATTCGACACCTACCGTGTTTGGCTGACTTGACATTCGACACCTATCGTGTTTGGCTGACTTGACATTCGACACCTATCGTGTTTGGCTGACTTGACATTCGACACCTACCGTGTTTGGCTGACTTGACATTCGACACGTATCGTGTTTGGCTGACTTGACATTCGACACCTATCGTGTTTGGCTGACTTGACATTCGACTTCAGATTTAGTGTTCACAGGCTACGATTTTAGTCGAAAGCAGGTGCCTGGTGAAAATCGAATGGGGAAATCGTATCGTGTGAATGCACTTTTAATTATTATTTATTGCTTTTGGCTTTTAATTAGCTTTCAGTAACTGTACTCTCAACTCGTACTTTCTTGTTAATTTGGTTTAGTCCACTTTCAAATAATCGACTTTTGACTCCTGTTTTTCGGTCAAGCAAGAGCACCTTAAATAAGTAAATTCAAGATTTTAATCTGTACAATTTTGAGGGAAAGTTAACTGTATAATGCAATTGTTTAATGCGTTCTATACATGACATTAAGGTAGCACAATACAAAGATTTTTTTACTTCCAATCACTAACCTTTGAAATGCTGTAACTTTCTTATGAATTCATAGAAAATAATAAAAGAGGTATATATAGATAGATAAAAGATTAATCTTTTAAATGAATGCAATATTTTTATTATGCAATCATTATGTAATCAATTATTATGTAATTAGTGGCAAAATCTGGGTAAGTTCACTTGAATGAATTTAGCTCTATCATCTCTTTAACTATACAGAAAATTTTAATGAAATCTTAATCAACACATCATGGGCTTCAAAAGGGTGTCTCAGATTGTCTCTACGGTATTCCATTCTCTCATAAATCTCTAATTAGTGTAAACATCCTAACCACATAAAAGAAGATATTGTTTAATTAGGTGTAAAAATTGTTCTATACATTCTATCTGAAATCTGAGACACCCTTTTGTAGATAATGACCATAGGAACAACATATAATAAAATCAACCCTCTAGGTATACATATGCAGAAGCTAATTTCATTTGAAAGTGGAAATTTGATGACAAATATTTTAGACACAGTTAATATTATAATTAGTAACATAATTGTTGCATAATACTAACACTGCATTAATTTGAAAAAGTAATCTGTTAGCTATCCAAAACTTCCACTTTTATAAATTTTCAAGCATTATTAAGAAAGTTACAACATTTTAAAACTTGGGAGTTGGAGTTATACAATCTTTGTATTGTGCTACCTTAATCTTCGGAAAACAGTAAACTTTCCCCGCGAAGTGCATCAATTATATATTTGATTTTACTTCTTTTGCTAGCTCGTAATTGACCGAGTATCAGGATGTCTCACCAAAGACCTGTAGAACAATTGTAAAACTCGCAGTCAAAAGTCGGCAATATGAAAATGGTCTATTTGTAATTGCATTTCTGTTATTCGATAGTTATCAAAGGTATCAGGCTTATAATTTGATACTCAAGGTGTTCTTATTTTTGTTATTTATCGTCTTACTACGTCCGTACAATCTTCGATAAGTATTTAGTATGACGATAATTTTTCACTTCTCACTGTACTCGTATTGAGCACAACAAATTTGTTTATTTTGTAAAACATATTTCCGTACTGCTAACAAAAAATTTATCATATTTAGATTTACTTGTGTACGTTACTTTATTTAACACTATTTTGTCCTAGGTCAAAATTACCATTATGACATTGATCAACATCTTTTCTTGTAAATATTGTATTTATATTGTGTCATAGTTTAAACTTATTCGTTCAGTGTATGTTTACTTGTTTTTGTCGGACCTCGAAGAGCACCCTGGTAACAACAACGGATCTCATAGTAACCAAGGATAAAGGGCTGAGTTACAATGAAGTTTTCGTTAACGTGTTGCGCAAACGATCAATTTATGATGTATTACAGTCAAGCCTTTATTAAAATTAAAAATATTGTCTTATGCTTCAAGTGTATTTTTGTCCTATAACTATAAACGTCCCTTTTTCAGCCAAACATGGACATTTGTTCACCGTTTCGTTAAAACTAACGTAGTTACATAACTGTCTGGAATTGATCCGCATTTGTAACCAAAAAAAATAGTTGACTTTGTCATTACTCTATCATTTGAATTATTATGTTTAATTTTCAGGAGTAGCCATAACAGCCAGTATATTAACAATAACGAGTATGAGTTTAGATAGATGTCTAGCAATACGACATCCGGTTAAATACAGACACATTAGGACGACAAAATATGTCCGAATTGTCGTAGTGGTTATATGGATTATTTCCCTTTTATTGGCTATACCTATGCTGTTTGTAAGGTCTACGGTCACAACCGAAATAATACCCGGTGATTTTGTAACGTTTTGCTCAGAAAACTGGGAGAATAATTTGCACCGACAGATTTATGATATAATTTTATTGGTTCTGATCTTTATTATTCCAAGTTCTACGCTTCTTGTGGCATATTTCTTGATGGGAAAGAAGTTATGGGTTCCAGACAGGAAATTAAGTGCAGAAAGGCCAATTACTCGAAGGAGTGGACAAACAAGTAGCGAACGCGAAAGAAGTATACGAAATCTTACTCTAAATCGACGGAGATTAGCTAAATTGTGTATTGCTATAGCAGTTGTATTCATTATGTGCTGGACGCCATATTTTATAGTCAGTACGTATTTAGACTTCCGGTCTGACGTAAGCGATATTGACATACTGAGCTACACACTTTTGATAGGCCATATGCACTGTGTAACAAATCCAATTGTATATTGCTTTCTCCATAAAACATTCCGTCATTATGTATTCCGATGTTTCTCAGGACACGTCAAGAAGAGGGCAACAGCAGGAGTATACGAAGCGGTAAGATATTTCCTAGTATTATCATCTTTATCAACATTTGTATAGTTGTTCGCGCACTGGGTTGAAATCGGTAATCGACATATTTCACCACAGGACCCCGGCTCTCTGCGTATTCCTTATTGCATTGTGTCCAATTGTATCAAGCAGTTGAGAACACAAACTTATAATTTTGTAAATCAATTCCATAATTAGCTCACCAAGCCAGTCCAACTAAACGTTGCTTTGCATCCACCGTTCGTTAACTTTCACAAAAATCTTCTCCAAACAACTAGTTCAAAATTAATTTACCTTTGCCACAATTATCATGTGGATATTAGTTTTAAAATTTTGTCCGATGACCAACCAGCATGGCCGACATGGTTAGAAAAAAAATGGGATGATAACATCGAAACTGTCGGACAACTTTTAGACGTTTTTACACTTTAATTGGGAATTCTAAATTTTTTTTTTAAACTTTTGCCAATTATCTTAAAAATCTTTGAAACAGAAGCTTCAAATATCAAAAATGATCAACAATACAAGATCTAGAAATAAGTAAAAAGGAACGAAATTGTCAGGGAACTCCTTATTAAAGTTATTGCCCTTTAATGGCGATATTTTGCCATTTTTGCGTGTTTATATAAAAAAGATGTTGTATGAATGTCTCATTGCCAATGATACAACTTTCCACAAGACACTAAATGACACAGAAATTAACAACTATAGGTCACCGTACGGCCTTCAATAATGAGCAAGCACATACCGCATAGTCAGCTATAAATGTGAAATTCTAACGAGAAAACTAGCGGCCTAATAAATTGAGAATGTGTCCCCATGGACGCAGATGATGCCCCCGCTTTCATACAACATTATAAAGGGACATAACTGAAGAACGATAAAAGTGACACTACCCAAATTTGTACTTGATTTGAGTATTGTGGTAACAAGTATTGTGTATAGGTTTCATAATGTTAGTTGGGGAAAACTTTTAAAGTTCTTAAAATGTACTCACGGTCAACAAACAGCTGCTTATTTATTGACTTTGTAAACAAATTCATTAATCTGTGTTTTTTAATACGCAGTGAATGCATCTGAACCTTTTCAAGTAACTGTTGGTAAGAGCTTGCATGATCGTCATACACCAACCTGTTCCCTTTCTTTTACTTTTCCTTCTTTTTAAAAATCATTTTCTCAATAAAAAATGCCGACAAAATGCCGTGCCAAAGGGTAAAAAATGAAATTGCTCAAAATAAATGTATGGAATCCCATATTAGCAAAATAATTTGTTCGATTGTCTGATAGCTTGAGAGATAATTTTCGGGTCGATATGGAACAGACCACGTATTAATCGGTTTATCATAGTTTATACCTTCGTGGTTCTGGGTGCGCATCACTGTGTGTCGTTGTTGTTCTGTGGTGTGAATGTTGTGTAGACAATTATATTATTTGTTTGTGCGTTTCTCTGTGATGAATGTTTCCGCCTGTGTTTGTGCTGTATTTTATCCACTTAGTGTTGTCTTTTAAGAAATATGTTTTAACATTGTTATAAAGCGGGAGGTTTGAGTAGCCGTTAAACCAGGTTTTCTTTAAATGTCTTGTACTAAGTCAGGAATATGGCCTTTGTTATCCAATAGTTCGTTTCTATTTTTGTTTGTGTTTGTTTTTGTTGCACTTCAGTGTTCCTGATGTTCCTTTTCCGCCTCGTTTAGTTGATGTGTTTCTCTTGGTTTAAGTTTGCAACCCGGATTTGTTTTTTTCTCTATCGATTAATGACTTTTGAACACTGGTGTACTACTGATGCCTTTATCTAAAAGATCTTATCAATATGATTATTTACCAGTATGGAAATAGTATCCGTGTGCCATTAACAATATATGTCTTAGAATATATAACCTTTTTAGGTAGATCAATACCAGACGGACATGAAAATCTGGAGAATAATAGAAAATTGATAAACGGTTAATGTCTCCCATTAATCAAAACTATTGAATGAAACCCTACGCAACTTTAAACAATATTGTTTCTTTACGTTATTCATTGTTATTCCTGGTGTTTTCATTAACATAAAAAAGGAACATATTCTTCAATTTGCAATAAACGTTTTTCTCGTATTTTGATTTGTGAATTACCAAAAATGTAAGATAGATAACTAAAAATTAATGAAATCGTTATCTGAATGAACTCATCATATACTAAGCAACGATATGTCCAGTCCTGTATATGTTATGAGTCGAATTTCATTTACCAAAACAATAGATTTCATATGCGATTTTTATCCGGGATGCTCAAAAATGTATACTAATCATTGGATAATTTTAATCGATCGAGCTTTGAATGACCGTTACTTTCAGTTCTGTCATTCAACTATTTTTTCAACTTACATCAATTTACCTGTTTCTCAAAGTTTTGATTTTATATCTCATGACATTCAAGGGGCGGATCCAAGATTTTCGAAAGCGGCATATTTTTATACATCGTACTATATACCACGGCGCAGAGCGAGTTCACATTTTGGACATGCAAATCGTTTGAGATATATATGATTATTCAAATAATCCGCATCTGCTTATTCGAAATTAAAAAAAAAACTTTTATAAAGGGAGGCAAAAGATACTAGAGGGACAGTCAAACTCATAGATGCTAGAGGGACAGTCAAACTCATAGATACCTGAGGGACAGTCAAACTCATAGATACCAGAGGGACAGTCAAACTCATAGATCGACAACGCCATGGCTAAAAAATAAAAAACCAAAGAAACAAATAATAGCACAAAAGAAGCAACATAGAACACTAAAGAATAAGCAACACTAAGCCCACCAAAACTGGGGTTGATCTCAGGTGCTCCGGAAGGGCAAACAAATCCTGCTCCACATGTGGCACCCGCCGTGTTGCTCATGTTATAGCAAACCCGCTAAATAGTGTAATTTGGCAGGTCACATTCGTGATGACAAAAGAAATAGATTTTAGTTACGACATCTTTGATCCTTCAATTTTTGTATCATGGCATTTCATTCATCTGTTTCGGACATTTTATGTTGATTTGCAAGTTTGTATACGTGTGTGCTATATTTATTCGGGTACGTTCTTGTAACATAGTGCACGTCCATAATCTATTTGGTTGAACATCGAATGATTAACTTTGGACGAATTTTTATTTTGTGCTGTTGTCTCATCTCCTTTAAAACAAGAGAACTTCACATAATTAAAGTGGTATATTTATTTCTTTTGTAGCCGTACATGACTCTTAACAGAGGAACACCTAACAATTCAAATAGAAGAGGTTCTATCAAATCATTGAGTTCACAACGACGTGCCTCGTCCTCGACTTCAAGTACACTGGGACGCATGGACGACAAAGGAAACCAAGAAATGCCGGAAACTTTGAAGGGGAAGTTATTATTGCGAAACAATTTCACTCCTCTTGACATAGAGAAATATAACTTACCACGGAAACTTGAAATTCCTTCAATAATCAAAGAAGAATCGAAAGCCTATTCAAGTCAGTCGAGATCAAGGTCGGATTTATTTTGAGCCTAAAAGTGATCTAGAGATTTAAAAAGAGGGGAGTATTTCTATTTTTCTTACACTAGCCAAACAAACTTAGGTAATAAGAACTATACAATACAACAAATAATTTTGGTATTCTTTACAAATTTCACAACTACATATAATACTTATACATTTTTTAAACATGTTTTCATGTCATGGAAGGAATGTTTCGAAGTATAATGTTTTGTAGAAAATTATTTAAAATTGTTCGGATTTTTTTCCCTCTTTGTTAGAATCTACTGTTTTCTGTAAATGATTCCATGAAGTTTCCATATAAAAAAGTTGTTTTGTTACGATTAACCTTGTTCGCCTCATCACAATGGCAAACTTAAATTAAGGGAAGGATGATCTTGTTTATTATGATATGCCTCATTACAATGTCAAGGTTAAGGGGTGGATACCCATGTGTATTATGATATGCCTCATTACAATGTCAAGGTTAAAGAAAGGGTATCGTGAATTACATTTGCTCAATCATTATTTAATTGGATGTTATGCCTTATGCTTTTGTTGTTTTATACATATTAAATATTAATATAAAATGTTTATGTTTTCATTTCAATGATGCAAATGATACAGGACATAATTTTTGGACATTATATCAGAGTTGTTACGATAAACTAACATGCCATTCGATACATCACTCGTGTTATGCAGGATTTTTTTATACGGACATTAAATGAGAGTTGTTACGTTAAACTAACATATCACTTATACATATAACATATCACTCATGTTATGGGAATATTCCAAACTTTTTATTGTAATCGTGACTCTGTATTATTAATGATTTTTGTCATGTGGTAATAAATAAAACATGAAAAAAGTCAAATATAAATATACAGGAATCTTCAATTTACATAAAAATGTCATAACAAATGGCGTAGGAATATCTCAAAGACAGCTACACAATCAATCAGGAACCAAACCAATAGAAGCTTGATAAAAAGTTAAATCACAAAATACTGAACTTAGAGGAAAATCTAATCAGAAAGTCCATAATCACATGGCAAAATCAAATAACAAAACACATCAAAAACGAATGGACAAGAACTGTATCTACATGTATCTACATTGACACAGGTTCAAGGTTTATTTGTAGCCCACCTAGCCCAACACGCTAAGTGAGCTTTTCTCATCACTTGACGTCCGTCGTCCATCGTTTTAACCTAAGCTACAATTTGGCCATAATCATTATTGTGGTATCTTTTTTTTAAATGTGGCCGAGACCAGTTTGCTAAACAAGGTGGCCGTCATGGCTAAACATATAACATAGGGAAAAAATGCAAGTTTTGTCTATTTTTTGAAAACCATTATAAATAGAGAAAGTCTGATAGAGGGATGATTTTTTTAGCTCTACAAATTGTATGCATACGTCAAAACTGTCAGATGTCTCCTGTAGGAGTTATTGCTCTTAAATGACACATTTTGCTATTTATTTCATGTTCGAGAGATTTGATAATGCATAAATGATCATTAAGACACGTCTACAATTAAGTCTGCATTGTCGAAATCGTCAGTGAGTCGACTCCGTATTAGAATAATTGTCCTATGATGACGATCTTAACCATTTTTTGTGCTTTGTCTTATATGATAAAAAATATATTAGATAAATACAAACTTTAAATCACAAAAATGATCAGCATGGCAAGATCTACTAACAAGTCAAATTATGCCTATATAGTTAGTAGACATTCCGAACATACAATTATTTTGGAAACTATTTAGTTTTATCCTATTTTTTTCAACGAAAACGCCTTTTACATTATTTACTTCGGGAAAAAAATCACAGGTTTGAACGTTCTTTCCAATTTGGTCTTGTTTATATTTTTTCGGTGGGCTTGTTTCATTTTTCCTTCGGGTTTGTATGATCCGTTTATCCTATTTTGACTCTTCAAAATTCAAGAGTCTATCCTAAATGGAGGTAAATTATATAACCTTCCAAAAACTGTTTCGATATTAACATCACTGAAGTGACATTAATTGTCGAAATATGGTGTACACATTTGTTAACCTCATGTTTGCGGTATACCATCTTGCAAATTTATTGTTTTCTATTTGGTATCAAGTAAATAATAAGAATCCATGTTACATCTCGTGATCATTTTATTTGACCATCGTCAATGTCAGTCAGCAGGGTTTATGACCACCAGTTGTTCGACCTGTTTATCAATGATTTTCGTTAAAATGTACTCATCACTTTTTTCGTGTATTGGAATATGGTGTTTGTGCTGTATTTCGACCCTCTACCAAGACATTTGTTTTGCATGCACACGTATAAAAATTGCGGTTTTTAGATATAGGAAGATGTGGTTTGAGTGCCAATGAGACATTCTCCATCCAAATAACAATTATTTATCGATCGCAATCAAAGTTTTGAACGTTGTTTTCAATTAAGACTTGTTCATTATATTTCGTTTGGGCTTGTATAATATTTTCCTTCGGATTCGTATGATCCGTTCATCTTATTTTGATTCTAAAACATTCAAGGTTGCATTTCTGTAAATATTGACAATGCAATTTCCCATAGGAACTCCTTTTACGGCTAAAACTACCACTTTTACTATGAAGTTTTGAAAAAAATCTTATCCTAGAATGGAAAGTTCATATGCACTACAATTTTTTTCAAAGGTCAAAATATAGGGCTGTGCGGCATATTTTCAACATATTTTCAACGTTTATATGCCCGGAACTTTTCAGAGTTTAAACTAACACTAATTTTCTTAACTACCCCTACCTCGAATGAAGGGTTACCACAGATTTCAATGTAAACAATATGCACATGTTTATTTACTGGTAACATTCCCAAGTTATGTCTCTATGAGATGGAACACAGAGAGCATAACTGGGAACCAGTATGTAAACAAAATTAATTTTCTATGATTATTCGAAGTCTCCCCAAAAGAGGCGTGGTTTGAGAAACAACTGTATTTACAAAGTGCAAACTCAAGATTCTACCCTAAATTGTGGTAATTTATATGGCCTTCCAAATATCGTTTCGATCCCTAAAATCAATGAAGAGACATAAATTGGTGAACTATGGTGTACAAATTTTTTCACCTGATGTTTGCGGTATACTATCTTCTCAGCAAGTTTCTTGTTTTCTGATTGGTAATAATTAAATAATAAGAATCCATGTTAAATCTCGTGATCAATTTATTTGGCAATCGTCAATGGCAGTCAGCAGGTTTTAAGAACACCAGTTGTTCGACCTGTAACTCAAATGCGTTTATGCGGGTGTTTTTAAATATACTTTTCACTTATTTGGCCATTTGAAATATGCTGTTTGTGCTGTATTTAGACCCCTCTACCAAGAAATATGTTTTAGATGCACACGTATGAAAATTGCGGTTTTATCAAACCCATCATAGGTTTGAACGTTGTTTTTAATTAAGACTAGTTCATAATATTTTGTTTGGGCTTGTATAATATTTTCCTTCGGGTTTATTTTATCAGTTCATCCTATAATTGACTCTTTAAAATTCCAGAGACTACCCTTAAATAAAATACATTATACGGCCTTCCAAATATCGTTTCGATCCCTTACATCACTGCAGACACATTTATTGTCGAAATCCGGATATGGTGCACAAATTATTGCACCAAATGTTTGCGAAATACCATCTTCCTGTAAATTTATTGTTTTCTGTTTGGTATTCAATTAATAATAAGAATACATGTTACATCTCGTGATCAATTTATTTGGCAATCGTCAATGTCAGTCAGCAGCGTTTAATAATATCAGTTGTTCGACCTATTAATCCAATGCGTTTTGTTAAAATATACTTATCACTTTTTTGTCTTTTGAAATATGTTGTTTGAGCTGTATTTAGACCCCTCTACAATTTGTTTTACATGCACACGTATAAAAATTGATGTTTTTATCCAACGCAATTATAGCTTTTAACGTTGTTTTCAATTTAGACTTGTATATACATATAAGTACGTTTGTAACCTCGCCTTGATGCAAACTCGTGGTACTGATATTTTGTGGCACAAAATCACCTTGAACTATGCCCGACGCGCTAGACCACTCAACCATCGACCCCCTGTGTGTTGTTTCGCAAAGTCCGAGTGGACAGAAGTTTTAACAGTCTTCCAGATGTCTGCTAATGTTTTGTTTTGTTTACTGGGTTTAGATGTCAAATTGGTGAGTTTCTTTTTCCCTTTGTCATATCTACATATCGCAATATACTTTTGTATCTATCCTGTCATATAAAAGCCTTTACTTAGAAGATTTAATTCAATGTTATTATCAATCCGTCCAGAAAAGGTGGGATGAACTGTAGGCGTGAATCTGTCCTGATCTTCACTTATCGTATCAAAATTGAAAGTAGAATCACCTCAAGTATTTCTAATCAGACGTTTTCGTATATGATTAATGACAGTGAAGCTTCTGTGACTTAAATCTTTCGCAATTGATGTTTTAACTTTCATCAGTGATCCATTATGATTCTTGATATGTTGATTTTGTCAAAAACCTGAGGAATGGAGACTCTATGACGATAACATATGAGATAGTGGATGTTTGTATATTGGGGGTGGTCACTGTCCCTGGCGAATACATGTTATGGCGGAAAGAATTCTACAGGTCCATCCATATACATACTGACATCTATTTGCAGACTACTACACATATTCATTATTTTCGAACCTGCGAAATTAGTTATGCGAACGCGAGACAAAATGATTGTAGATTTCGTCGTCGGTGAGTTTAAAGTTTGTAAAAGACATACATAACTCCTTGATAAATTAAGTGGGAAAATGAATTAGATTGACCTTGACAGTTTGATTACTTAAGCTCAGTCAATGAAGTAGATTGACCTTGACAGTTTGATTACTTAAGCCCAGTGACCTTGACAGTTTGATTACTTAAGCTCAGTGACCTTGACAGTTTGATTACTTAAGCTCAGTGACCTTGACAGTTTGAAAACTTAAGCTCAGTCATATTTTCTCTATTGTGATTTCCAAGATTTAAGACAACGTTTGCATTTCTACTTTTAGATTCTATCTTTAATAACCATGGCGGCTATATATGTTGACCGAATATCAATCAAAAGCCTCAGTTGGTTCAGAGGAGAAGTTCCTTGAAAAGGAATACAGACGGTTATCGGACGTCAACAGACGCCAAATAATGACTTATGGTCTCGTGGTCTTTAGGCCAAGGGAGATATAAAGCCATGTAATATTCGAAAGTCACCCGACATTTTCTGCATTCCGATTTTTTATTTTTCTTTATACACGAATTATTTCAAAATACACATTTTATTCCTGAAAAGAGATTTCTTCTTCAAAAAAAATTAATAAGAAGAAAATAACGACACACGAGATACAGATAACGTGACATTTTTAATCCCACGTTATAGATTCTTAATCTAAAGATGGAAAGGGAAGAGAAAAACTCGAGGAAAAAATAAAGTGTAATTTCTCCTTGTAAAGGTTAAATGTATTAATGCGGCAGGCTGGCCATTTTAGTTAATTACAATGTAATCAATATCGACTGGCTTATTCATCAGAGGATGCTTTATCAGAGGACGCTTTAAGAAAGATGTCAGTCACATGGACTTTAAATTAAATAGATTTATCAGGTTTGGAAAGAATAGCTACGTTAACATCAGTTCACAAAAGTTGACCTCTCCTGAGCCGCTAGGCGGTTCTACGACGATATTACCAAGCAGATGTTCTAAAGAATGAAATTACGAATTCTTTCATACGCAGGCCCTTTGGAACCACAGATTATCATATATTTATCAATTAAACCACTACCACATCTGAACATTTGAAGGTCCTTACCATTGTTGCTTTAACTACACAAAAAGTCGTTTCGGTTTTTAGTAAGTGTTCTCCAACTTATCTTTCAGTGCTTTCAACTACTTTCAAAGAACTTGTAACAAAGCATAAAAAAAATAGTAGAATGAGTTTTTTTGGAGTTTAAAATATTAGGATTTTATAGATAAATTAAGCATTTTTAATGGTTATTTCATTTCGATTGATAGATTTGAATTTTAACCGTTCGAATGACCGAATACCAAAAACGCTAACCGGTTAACCGGACTTTTTTTCAATATTTATAGAATTGATATAAGTTTATATTGAAATCATTAAATAGATGTATTTTCTTTAAAAATTGTCGTCGTGGTAATTATTTTGACTGATCAATTGTACAGTATATTGATTGCTATTGATAATCCAAAAATATAAAATTAATTAGAACTTGTCTCTCAGCTCGGGGCAAGATCTTAAGGAAACATAATTAGTTACATGTTTTTAACAGTAATTTCTAATCAGTAACACGATAACATTTTATGATTTACTTCTTTTTTTCATTTTTTATCTTATATTGTGTAGACCTACATCTGAATGTGCAATCTCTGTCGTGCAAGTCTTTGTCATATTTTAAACTAAATGCTAACTCAAAAACTGTAAAAAACAAACAAAGGTGAATTTAATCTATAAATAATTGATGGTACGAAAAATAGGATTAATCAATTTTAATTGAAACACTTCACATTATTTTCGGAGACAACAAGACAAAATGGAAGAATCATCGGTTTCAGACATATTCAATTCTACGAAATCAAGACTTTTTGGTTTTTTTATCAATCTGGAGTTAGTGCAAACGCCATAGTTGAGACCGTGTATTTGGTAATGAACTTGGACAGGGTCTTTACAGACCAGCCTTATAATACAAAAGGACTAACTTCAATGCTTTGTATTATAAAAATGTAAATGTATGACTTGGATGGAAGGTAGTCATATTGACCTCATCTTCATATATCTATGTGTAGGGTTCTATTGATAAGGCCTTAGCATATCAACTAAAACTACCGTTTAACCGGTCGAACGATTATACGAGTAACCGGTTAGGCAAAAGTGTACAATTTGACAACACTAATATTTACACATGAAACTCCTTATAAAGATTACGACAAAAGAGACGATTTTTCGTTCTCTTTTGATAATCAGACTTTCGAAAATAAAATATTTTAATGTAGTTTATTTAACCAGCGGTATCAATCAGATGTTAGTTAAACAAATTCGATCATAAGATGTCATTCAGGACATGTCGCAACTTAGCATTTAGATAATTCTTTAATAATTAACGATAAAAAAATCAAAATTTAGATAATGACCTTGATCTTTGACCTTGACCTTTTTTTCTTGTTAGTCGACTAAGAACCTCAACTAAAAATACCAATGGTCTCTATCACTTACGGTACATGCTATACCTTAATATATTATATATCAAATACGGAAGGGTAAATAACTCTCATATGAAGTCTTCATATCGCTGCGGTCAAAAAGTTTGATTTTATGTCCGTAAAGTTGTCCGTTTATTCATATATCTTTTTTGTACTTTTTGTGATCAATTTTTAATTTCGTCCAATGAGAATAAAGGTTGGTGACATCTTGCATTGCGTGATGCACCATAGTTAAGCGACCATAATGTCGTAAACCAAAAACAGCGTAATTAAAATTTAAAATGTTCTCTACCTCATCAAATTGTTTGCTAGAAGATTATAAACTTTGGTAAAGTGTATGGATTTAAAACCTGGATTAATTGGAACAATGTTGCTCAATTATTTTGTTTTCTCTTGTTTCATTTTTATTTGTACTTTTGTTGTTTATAAACTTTTTGTCAGACTTTAGTTTGTGACTGGTGATTTTGGGCAGCTACTTAATGACAGTCTGATCTTTCTCGCAGCTATACAATGTTCTGCCTATGGTCCTGATGACCTATTCAATGTTCTGCCTATGGTTCTGATGAGAATGATATATGTCTTACATCTCTACAATCCTTTGATAATCTACTGTAGTCAACGTATCGACAGTTTGTATGGTTACCAGGTAGTTAAGTTGTGCAGGACGTTTGGTGTTTATAGGATTTAATTTTTATAATCAATTCCGCAAATCACCTCGATGAAACAATCATCGGAAGTATATACTATATAAGGTATAGTCTTAAAGCCATTATTCTGGATATTATTACAGGATTTTGCCATTAGTTTATAAGTTTGACAAAACTTGATTCTATTCAATTCCGATTTATTCTAAATTATTTTGAGTTCAAAAAAGTCAAAAAGAAGAAACGTAATTGTACGAGAAAAATGACCAAAAAAAAAAGAATATTTTTGCTGAATTCGTAAAAGAGTTATAGGATTACAAATTCCCATATATATTTCGCACTAACACAGTTGTGGTTTTGTTTAGATTGTTTCATTTTTATTTGTACTTTTGTTGTCTATAAACTTTATGTCAGACTTTAGTTTGTGACTGGTGATTTTGGGCAGCTACTTAATGACAGTCTGATCTTTCTCGCAGCTATACAAAGTTCTGCCTATGGTCCTGATGACCTATTCAATGTTCTGCCTATGGTTCTGATGAGAATGATATATGTCTTACATCTCTACAATCCTTTGATAATCTACTGTAGTCAACGTATCGACAGTTTGTATGGTTACCAGGTAGTTAAGTTGTGCAGGACGTTTGGTGTTTATAGGATTTAATTTTTATAATCAATTCCGCAAATCACCTCGATGAAACAATCATCGGAAGTATATACTATATAAGGTATAGTCTTAAAGCCATTATTCCGGATATTATTACAGGATTTTGCCATTAGTTTATAAGTTTGACAAAACTTGATTCTATTCAATTCCGATTTATTCTAAATTATTTTGAGTTCAAAAAAGTCAAAAAGAAGAAACGTAATTGTACGAGAAAAATGACCAAAAAAAAAAGAATATTTTTGCTGAATTCGTATATATTTCGCACTAACACAGTTGTGGTTTTGTTTAGATTGTAAACATTACAATAATACCAGGATCAACATCAAAATCAATCTGCATCAAGGGTTTATTTTGTCATAGCTGAAGACATCCGGTAGAAAGATGATTTAGGTCGATCTTCGAATGAATAGTACACTAAAAAAAATTACCAAGACAGGAAGCGGAAATATAATTTAAATAAAATCAGGCCAGACATAAAATCGATGAAGACAAAAAAAAACACGCAAGGAATCAAGAAATGAGCGAAACGAATAGATACCACGGAAGAGTAATCTGGTATAACTAAATCACTGCAGTGCCCATAAAGCTTTTAAAGCGGTGGTGTCAGCTTTTCTACTTTGGACTATTTTTTCAATGGCTTCCTTGTTATATAATTAGCAGCAATGAAAGTAGGAATCGTAAAATTTGCTACAGAAAAATCAAAGTTCATAATTGGAAATTAAAATCATTTCTCAGCAACTTTATTTTGAACCCGACCTCTTAATTAATTTCTAGATGAAAGTCTAGATATGATGCAGACTTTAACTACTTTTGTTGATCCATTTATGTCAAGTTAATTGAGGTATATGCAGTCCATATAGTTCCCTAATTTCGATTATACATTGAAAAATATTTTTTATATAGCAGACATTGTAGTTGACTGGTAATGTCAGTTTCTATTTGTTTATGCTTTAGACACGCTTGAATGAGGTCTTGACTGATAATGTCAGCTTCTATTTGTTTATGCTTTAGAAGCTCTTGCATGAAGTCTTGACTGATAATGTCAGCTTCTATTTGATTATGCTTTAGAAGCTCTTGATGAGTCTTGACTGTAATGTCAGTTTCTATTTGTTAATGCTTTAGGAGCTCTTGAATGAAGTCTTGACTGATAATGTCAGCTTCTATTTGTTAATGCTTTAGATGCTCTTGAATGAGTCTTGACTGATAATGTCAGCTTCTATTTGTTAATGCTTTAGAAGCTCTTGAATAAAGTCTTGACTGATAATGTCAGCTTCTATTTGTTTAATGCTTTAGAATGCTCTTGAATGAAGTCTTGACTGATAATGTCAGTTTCTATTTGTTAATGCTTTAGAAGCACTTGAATGAAGTCTTGACTGATAATGTCAGTTTCTATTTGTTTATGCTTTAGAAGCACTTGAATGAAGTCTTGACTGATAATGTCAGCTTCTATTTGTTTAATGCTTTAGAAGCCTAGAATGAAGTCTTGACTGATAATGTCAGTTTCTATTTGTTAATGCTTTAGAAGCTCTAGAATGAAGTCTTGACTGGTAATGTCAGCTTCTATTTGTTTATTCTTTAGAAGCACTTGAATGAAGTCTTGACTGGTAATGTCAGTTTCTATTTGTTTATTCTTTAGAAGCTCTTGAAATGAAGTCTTGACTGATAATGTAAGTTTCTATTTGTTTAATTCTTTAGAAGCCTTGAATGAAGTCTTGACTGGTAATGTCAGTTCTATTTGTTTATTCTTTAGAAGCACTTAAATGAAGTCTTGACTGATAATGTCAGCTTCTATTTGTTAATGCTTTAGAAGCACTTGAATGAAGTCTTGACTGGTAATGTCAGCTTCTATTTGTTAATGCTTTAGAAGCACTTGAATGAAGTCTTGACTGGTAATGTCAGCTTCTATTTGTTAATGCTTTAGAAGCTCTTAAATGAAGTCTTGACTGGTAATGTCAGCTTCTATTTGTTAATGCTTAAGAAGCACTTGAATGAAGTCTTGACTGGTAATGTCAAATTTCTATTTGATTATGCTTTAGAAGCTCTTGAATGAAGTCTTGACTGGTAGTGTCAGCTTCTATTTTTTTATGCTTTAAAAGCTCTTGAATTAAGTCTTGACTGATAATGTCAATTTCTATTTGTTTATGCTTTAGAAGCTCTTGAATAAAGTCTTGACTGATAATCTCAGTTTCTATTTGTTAATGCTTTAGAAGCTCTTGAATGAAGTCTTGACTGATAATCTCAGTTTCTATTTGTTAATGCTTTAGTAGCTCTTGAATGAAGTCTTGATGATAATCTCAGCTTCTATTTGTTAAGCTTTAGAAGCTATTAAATGAAGTCTTGACTGATAATGTCAGCTTCTATTTGTTAATGCTTTAGAAGCGCTTGAATGAAGTCTTAATGATAAAGTCAGCTTCTATTTGCTTAAGCTTTATAAGCTCTTGAATGATGTCTTGACTGATAATGTCAGCTTCTATTTGTTTAATGCTTTAGAAGCTCTTGAATGAAGTCTTGACTGGTAATGTCAGCTTCTATTTGTTAATGCTTTAGAAGCACTTAAATGAAGTCTTGACTGGTAATGTCGTTTCTATTTGTTTATGCTTTAGAAGCCTTGAATGAAGTCTTGACTGGTAATGTCAGCTTCTATTTGTTAATGCTTTAGAAGCACTTAAATGAAGTCTTGACTGTAATGTCAGTTTCTATTTGTTTATTCTTTAGAAGCACTTGAATGAAGTCTTGACTGTAATGTCAGTTCTATTTGTTAATGCTTTAGAAGCATTAAATGAAGTCTTGACTGATAATCTCAGCTTCTATTTGTTAATGCTTTAGAAGCTATTAAATGAAGTCTTGACTGATAATTCAGCTTCTATTTGTTAATGCTTTAGAAGCGCTTGAATGAAGTCTTAAATGATAATGTCAGCTTCTATTTGCTTTAGCTTTATAAGCCTTGAATGATGTCTTGACTGATAATCTCAGCTTCTATTTGTTAATGCTTTAGAAGCTCTTGAATGAAGTCTTGACTGGTAATGTCAGCTTCTATTTGTTTATTCTTTAGAAGCACTTGAATGAAGTCTTGACTGGTAATGTCAGTTTCTATTTGTTATATGCTTTAGAAGCTCTTGAATGAAGTCTTGACTGGTAATGTCAGCTTCTATTTGTTTTAATGCTTTAGAGAGCTCTTTTGAATGAAAGTCTTGAACTGGTAATGTCAGCTTCTATTTGTTTATGCTTTAGAAGCTCTTGAATGAAGTCTTGACTGGTAATGTCAGTTCTATTTGTTTATGTCTTTAGAAGCTCTTGAATGAAGTCTTGACTGTAATGTCAGTTCTATTTGTTTATGCTTTAGAAGCTCTTGAATGAAGTCTTGACTGGTAATGTCAGCTTCTATTTGTTAATGCTTTAGAAGCTCTTGAATGAAGTCTTGACTGGTAATGTCAGTTTCTATTTGTTAATTGCTTTAGAAGCTCTTGAATGAAGTCTTGACTGTAATGTCAGCTTCTATTTGTTATGCTTTAGAAGCTCTTGAATGAAGTCTTGACTGATAATGTCAGCTTCTATTTGTTTATCTTTAGAAGCTCTTGAATGAAGTCTTGACTGATAATTCAGTTCTAGATCTAATTTTGCTTAATAGTCTTTATGAAACTCTTGAATGAAGTCTTGACTGATAATGTCAGTTTCTATTTGTTAATCTTTAGAAGCTCTTGAATGAAGTCTTGACTGATAATGTCAGTTTCTATTTGTTAATTCTTTAGAAGCTCTTGAATGAAGTCTTGACTGATAATGTCAGTTTGTATTTGTTAATGCTTTAGAAGCTCTTGAATGAAGTCTTGACTGATAATGTCAGTTCTATTTGTTAATGCTTTAGAAGCTCTTGAATGAAGTCTTGACTGATAATGTCAGTTGTATTTGTTAATGCTTTAGATCTTGAATGAAGTCTTGACTGATAAGTCAGTTTCTATTTGTTAATGCTTTAGAAGCGCTTGAATGAGTCTTGACTGATAATGTCAGTTTTATTTGTTAATGCTTTAGAAGCTCTTGAATAAAGTCTTGACTGGTAATGTCAGCTTCTATTTGTTAATGCTTTAGAAACTCTTAAATGAAGTCTTGACTGATAATGTCAGTTCTATTTGTTAATGCTTTAGAAGCTCTTGAATGAAGTCTTGACTGTAATGTCAGCTTCTATTTGTTAATGCTTTAGAAGCCTTGAATGAAGTCTTGACTGGTAATGTCAGTTTCTATTTGTTTATGCTTTAGAACTCTTGAATGAAGTCTTGACTGATAATGTCAGTTTCTATTTGTTAATGCTTTAGAAGCTCTTGAATAAGTCTTGACTGGTAATGTCAGCTTCTATTTGTTAATGCTTTAGAAGCTCTTAATGATGTCTTGACTGATAATGTCAGTTTCTATTTGTTTAATGCTTTAGAAGCTCTTGAATGAAGTCTTGACTGATAATGTCAGTTTCTATTTGTTAATGCTTTAGAACTCTTGAATGAAGTCTTGACTGATAATGTCAGTTTCTATTTGTTATGCTTTAGAACTCTTGAATAAAGTCTTGACTGTAATGTCAGTTTCTATTTGTTAATGCTTTAGAAGCTCTTGAATGAAGTCTTGACTGATAATGTCAGTTTCTATTTGTTAATGCTTTAGAAGCTCTTGAATAAGTCTTGACTGATAATGTCAGTTCTATTTGTTTATGCTTTAGATTCTCTTGAATGAAGTATTGACTGATAATGTCAGCTTCTATTTGTTTATTCCTTAGAAGCTCTTGAATAAAGTCTTGACTGGTAATGTCAGTTTCTATTTGTTAATGCTTTAGAACTCTTGAATAAAGTCTTGACTGGTAATGTCAACTTCTATTTGTTAATGCTTTAGAAGCTCTTGAATGAAGTCTTGACTGGTAATGTCAGTTTGTATTTGTTAATGCTTTAGAAGCTCTTAAATGAAGTCTTCACTGATAATGTCAGCTTCTATTTGTTTATGCTTTAGAAGCTCTTGAATGAAGTCTTGACTGATAATCTCAGCTTCTATTTGTTAATGCTTTAGAAGCTATTAAATGAAGTCTTGACTGATAATGTCAGCTTCTATTTGTTAATGCTTTAGAAGCTCTTAAATGAAGTATTGACTGATAATGTCAGCTTCTATTTGTTTATGCTTTAGAAGCTCTTAAATGAAGTCTTGACTGATAATCTCAGCTTCTATTTGTTAATGCTTTAGAAACTCTTGAATGAAGTATTGACTGATAATGGCAGCTTCTATTTGTTAATGCTTTAGAAACTCTTGAATAAAGTCTTGACTGATAATGTCAGCTTCTATTTGTTTATGCTTTAGAAACTCTTGAATGAAGTCTTCACTGATAATGTCAGCTTCTACTTGTTAATGCTTTAGAACTCTTGAATAAGGTCTTGACTGATAATGTCAGTTTATATTTGTTTATGCTTTAGAAGCTCTTGAATAAAGTCTTGACTGATAATGTCAGCTTCTATTTGTTAATGCTTTAGAAGCTCTTGAATAAGGTCTTGACTGATAATCTCAGCTTCTATTTGTTAATGCTTTAGAAACTCTTGAATGAAGTCTTGACTGATAATCTCAGCTTCTATTTGTTAATGCTTTAGAAGCTCTTGAATGAAGTCTTGACTGGTAATGTCAGTTTCTATTTGTTAATGCTTTAGAAGCTCTTAAATGAAGTCTTGACTGATAATCTCAGCTTCTATTTGTTAATGCTTTAGAAGCTCTTAAATGAAGTATTGACTGATAATGTCAGCTTCTATTTGTTAATGCTTTAGAAACTCTTGAATAAAGTCTTGACTGATAATGTCAGCTTCTATTTGTTTATGCTTTAGAAACTCTTGAATGAAGTCTTGACTGGTAATGTCAGCTTCTATTTGTTTATTCTTTAGAAGCTCTTGAATGATGTCTTGACTGATAATGTCAGCTTCTATTTGTTTATGCTTTAGAAGCTCTTGAATGAAGTCTTGACTGATAATCTCAGTTTCTATTTGTTTATGCTTTAGAAACTCTTGAATGAAGTCTTGACTGATAATGTCAGTTTCTATTTGTTTATTCTTTAGAAGCTCTTGAATGAAGTATTGACTGATAATGTCAGTTTCTATTTGTTTATGCTTTAGAAGCTTTTGAATGATGTCTTGACTGATAATGTCAGTTTCTATTTGTTTTTTCTTTAGAAGCTCTTGAATGATGTCTTGACTGATAATGTCAGTTTCTATTTGTTTATGCTTTAGAAGCTTTTGAATGATGTCTTGACTGATAATGTCAGCTTCTATTTGTTGATGCTTTAGAAGCTCTTGAATGAAGTATTGACTGATAATGTCAGTTTCTATTTGTTAATTCTTTAGAAGCTCTTGAATGAAGTCTTGACTGGTAATGTCAGCTTCTACTTGTTAATGCTTTAGAAGCTCTTGAATGAAGTCTTGACTGGTAATGTCAGTTTCTATTTGTTAATGCTTTAGAAACTCTTGAATGAAGTCTTGACTGGTAATGTCAGCTTCTATTTGTTAATGCTTTAGAAACTCTTGAATGAAGTCTTGACTTATAATGTCAGTTTCTATTTGTTTATGCTTTAGAAGCTCTTGAATAAAGTCTTGACTGATAATCTCAGCTTCTATTTGTTAATTCTTTAGAAACTCTTAAATGATGTCTTGACTGATAATGTCAGTTTCTATTTGTTTATGCTTTAGAAGCTCTTGAATAAAGTCTTGACTGATAATCTCAGCTTCTATTTGTTAATTCTTTAGAAACTCTTAAATGATGTCTTGACTGATAATGTCAGTTTCTATTTGTTAATGCTTTAGAAGCTCTTGAATAAAGTCTTGACTGTAATGTCAGCTTCTATTTGTTAATTCTTTAGAAGCTCTTGAATAAAGTCTTGACTGATAATGTCAGTTTCTATTTGTTTATTCCTTAGAAACTCTTGAATGAAGTCTTGACTGGTAATGTCAGTTTCTATTTGTTAATGCTTTAGAAGCTCTTGAATGAAGTCTTGACTGATAATGTCAGCTTCTATTTGTTTATTCTTGAGAAGCTCTTGAATGATGTCTTGACTGATAATGTCAGTTTCTATTTGTTAATGCTTTAGAAGCTCTTGAATGAAGTCTTGACTGATAATGTCAGTTTCTATTTGTTAATGCTTTAGAAGCTCTTGAATGATGTCTTGACTGATAATGTCAGTTTCTATTTGTTTATGCTTTAGAAGCTCTTGAATTGACTATCTATTGTTATTCTTAGAACTCTTGAATGATATCTTGACTGTAATCATTTTTTGTTTATTCTTTAGAAGCTCTTGAATGAAGTCTTGACTGATAATGTCAGTTTCTATTTGTTTATCTTTAGAAGCTCTTGAATGAAGTCTTGACTGGTAATGTCAGTTTCTATTTGTTTATGCTTTAGAAGCTCTTGAATGAAGTCTTGACTGTAATGTCAGTTTCTATTTGTTTATGCTTTAGAAGCTCTTGAATGAAGTCTTGACTGATAATGTAAGTTTCTATTTGTTTAGCTTTAGAAGCTCTTGAATGAAGTCTTGACTGTATCATTTTATTTGTTATCTTTAGAAGTTGAGAGTTTGCTGTAATTCAGTTTCTATTTGTTTATTAGAAACTCTTGAATGAATGTCTTGACTGATAATCTCAGTTTCTATTGTTTATGTCTTTAGAAGCTCTTGAATGAAGTCTTGACTGATAATGTCAGTTTCTATTTGTTTATGCTTTAGAAGCTCTTGAATGATGTCTTGACTGATAATTCATCTATTTGTTATATCTTTAAAGCTCTTAAAGAAGTCTTGCTGAAATGAAGTTCTATTGTATCTTGAACTTGAATGAAGTCTGATTATTCATTCTATTTGTTTATGCTTTAGAAGCTCTTGAATGATGTCTTGACTGATAATGTCAGCTTCTATTTGTTAATGCTTTAGAAGCTCTTGAATGAGTCTTGACTGTAATGTAAGTTCTTCATTCGTTAATGCTTTAGAAACTCTTGAATGAAGTCTTGACTGATAATTCAGTTTCTATTTGTTAATGCTTTAGAAGCTCTTGAATGATGTCTTGACTGATAATGTCAGTTTATATTCGTTAATGCTTTAGAAGCTCTTGAATGATGTCTTGACTGATAATCTCAGTTTCTATTTGTTAATGCTTTAGAACTCTTGAATGAAGTCTTGACTGATAATCTCAGTTTATATTCGTTAATGCTTTATGAGAAGCTCTTGAATAAGATTATGTTTATCTTGAACTGAATAAGTCAGTTGTATTTCTATTGTTAATGCTTTAGAAGCTCTTGAATGATGTCTTGACTGATAATGTCAGTTTCTATTTGTTAATGCTTTAGAAACTCTTAAATGAAGTCTTGACTGATAATCTCAGTTTATATTCGTTAATGCTTTAGAAGCTCTTGAATGAAGTCTTGACTGATAATGTAAGTTTCTATTTGTTTATGCTTTAGAAGCTCTTGAATGAAGTCTTGACTGATAATGTCAGTTTCTATTTGTTTATGCTTTAGAAGCTCTTGAATGAAGTCTTGACTGTAATGTCAGTTTCTATTTGTTTATGCTTTAGAAGCTCTTGAATGATGTCTTGACTGATAATGTCAGTTTCTATTTGTTTAATGCTTTAGAAGCTCTTGAATGAAGTCTTGACTGGTAATGTCAGTTTCTATTTGTTTAATGCTTTAGAAGCTCTTGAATGAAGTCTTGACTGATAATGTCAGTTTCTATTTGTTTAATGCTTTAGAAGCTCTTGAATGAAGTCTTGACTGATAATGTCAGTTTCTATTTGTTTATGCTTTAGAAGCTCTTGAATGATAGTCTTGACTGATAATGTCAGTTTATTATTGTTAATGCTTTAGAAGCTCTTGAATGATGTCTTGACTGATAATGTCAGTTTCTATTTGTTTATGCTTTAGAAGTTTATGCTTTAGAAGCTCTTGAATGAAGTCTTGACTGGTAATCTCAGTTTCTATTTGTTTATGCTTAAGAAGCACTTGAATGAAGTCTTGACTGGTAATGTCAGTTTCTATTTGTTAATGCTTTAGAAGCGCTTGAATGAAGTCTTGGCTGTAAGGTCAAGTTTCTATTTGTTTATTCTTTAGAAGCTCTTGAATAAAGTCTTGACTGATAATGTCAGCTTGTATTTGTTTTTTGCTTTAGAAGCACTTGAATGAAGTCTTGACTGATAATGTCAGTTTCTATTTGTATGCTTTAGAAGCTCTTCAATGAAGTCTTGACTGGTAATGTCAGTTTCAATTTGTTAATGCTTTAGAAGCTCTTAATGACGTCTTGACTGTAATGTCAGCTTCTATTTGTTAATGCTTTAGAAGCTCTTGAATGAAGTCTTGACTATAATGTCAGTTTCTATTTGTTTATGCTTTAGAAGCTCTTGAATGATGTCTTGACTGATAATGTCCAGCTTCTATTTGTTTATGCTTTAGAAGCTCTTGAATGATGTCTTGACTGATAATGTCAGCTTCTATTTGTTTAAAGCTTTAGAAGCTCTTGAATGAAGTCTTGACTGTAATGTCAGTTTCTATTTGTTTATTCTTTAGAAGCTCTTGAATGAAGTCTTGACTGATAATGTAAGTTTCTATTTGTTTATTCTTTAGAAGCTCTTGAATGAAGTCTTGACTGTAATTCAGTTTCTATTTGTTTATGCTTTAGAAGCTCTTGAATGAAGTCTTGACTGGTATGTCAGCTTCTATTTGTTTATGCTTTAGAAGCTCTTGAATGAAGTCTTGACTGATAATGTCAAGTTTCTATTTGTTTATGCTTTTGAAGCTCTTGAATAGAAGTCTTGACTGATAATCTCAGTTTCTATTTGTTAATGCTTTAGAAGTTCTTGAATGAAGTCTTGACTGATAATCTCAGTTTCTATTTGTTAATGTCTTTAGAAGCTCTTGAATGAAGTCTTGACTGATAATGTCAGTTCTATTTGTTAATGCTTTAGAAGCTTTGAATGAAGTCTTGACTGATAATGTCAGTTCTATTTGTTATGCTTTAGAAGCGCTTGAATGAAGTCTTGACTGTAATGTCAGTTTCTATTTGTTAATGCTTTAAAGCTCTTGAATGATGTCTTGACTGATAATGTCAGTTTCTATTTGTTTATGCTTTAGAAGCCTTGAATGAAGTCTTGACTGATAATGTCAGTTCTATTTGTTAATGCTTTAGAAGCTCTTGAATGAAGTCTTGACTGATAATGACAGTTTCTATTTGTTTAATGCTTTAGAAGCTCTTAAATGAAGTCTTGACTGATAATGTCAGCTTCTATTTGTTTATGCTTTAGAACTCTTGAATGAAGTCTTGACTGGTAATGTCAGTTTCTATTTGTTTATGCTTTAGAAGCTCCTTGAATGAAGTCTTGACTGATAATGTCAGCTTTCTATTTGTTTATGCTTTAGAAGCTCTTGAATAAGTCTTGACTGGTAATGTCAGCTTCTATTGTTAATGCTTTAGAAGCCTTGAATGAAGTCTTGACTGATAATGCAGTTTCTATTTGTTAATGCTTTAGAAGCTCTTGAATGATGTCTTGACTGATAATGTCAGCTTCTATTTGTTTAATGCTTAGAAGCTCTTGAATGAAGTCTTGACTGATAATGTCAGTTTCTATTTGTTAATGCTTTAGAAGCTCTAAGATCTTATGTAATGACTTCATTGTTTATTCTTTAGAAGCTCTTGAATGAGTCTGACTGATAATGTCAGCTTCTATTTGTTTATCTTTAGAAGCTCTTGAATGAAGTCTTGACTGATAATGTCAGTTTCTATTTGTTTATTGCTTTAGAAGCTCTTGAATGAAGTCTTGACTGATAATGTCAGTTCTATTTGTTATTCTTTAGAAGCTCTTGAATGAAGTCTTGACTGGTAATGTCAGTTTCTATTTGTTTATGCTTTAGAAGCTCTTGAATGAAGTCTTGACTGATAATGTCAGTTTCTATTTGTTTATGCTTTAGAAGCTCTTGAATGAAGTCTTGACTGATAATGTCAGTTCTATTTGTTTATCTTTAGAAGCTCTTGAATGATGTCTTGACTGATAATGTCAGTTTCTATTTGTTAATGCTTTAGAAGCTCTTGAATGATGTCTTGACTGATAATGTCAGTTTCTATTTGTTTATTCTTTAGAAGCTTTTGAATGAAGTCTTGACTGGTAATCTCAGTTTCTATTTGTTTATTCTTTAGAAGCTCTTGAATGATGTCTTGACTGATAATGTAGTTTCTATTTGTTTATCTTTAGAAGCTTTTGAATGAAGTCTTGACTGGTAATCTCAGTTTCTATTTGTTTATGCTTTAGAAGCTCTTGAATGAAGTCTTGACTGTAATCTCAGTTTCTATTTGTTTATGCTTAGAAGCACTTGAATGAAGTCTTGACTGGTAATGTCAGTTTCTATTTGTTAATGCTTTAGAAGCGCTTGAATGAAGTCTTGGCTGGTAAGTCAGTTTCTATTTGTTTATTCTTAGAAGCTCTTGAATGAAGTCTTGACTGATAATGTCAGCTTCTATTTGTTTTTTCTTTAGAAGCCTTGAATGAAGTCTTGACTGATAATGTCAGTTTCTATTTGGTAATGCTTTAGAAGCTCTTAATGAGTCTTGACTGGTAATGTCAGTTTCTATTTGTTAATGCTTTAGAAGCTCTTAATGAGTCTTGACTGGTAATGTCAGCTTCTATTTTTTAATGCTTTAGAAGCTCTTGAATGAAGTCTTGACTATAATGTCAGTTTCTATTTGTTTATGCTTTAGAAGCTCTTGAATGATGTCTTGACTGATAATGCAGCTTCTATTTGTTTATGCTTTAGAAGCTCTTGAATGATGTCTTGACTGATAATGTCAGCTTCTATTTGTTTATGCTTTAGAAGCTCTTGAATGAAGTCTTGACTGGTAATGTCAGTTTCTATTTGTTTATTCTTTAGAAGCTCTTGAATGAAGTCTTGACTGATAATGTAAGTTTCTATTTGTTGTTTGAATTTGATATCTTGATGAATGTCATTTATTTGTAGCTTAGAAGTCTTGAAAGAATCTTGCTGTAATTCAGCTTCTATTTGTTTATGCTTTAGAAGCTCTTGAATGAAGTCTTGACTGATAATGTCAGTTCTATTTGTTTATGCTTTAGAAGCTCTTGAATGAAGTCTTGACTGATAATGTCAGTTTCTATTTGTTTATGCTTTAGAAGCTCTTGAATGAAGTCTTGACTGATAATCTCAGTTCTATTTGTTAATGCTTTAGAAGCTCTTGAATGAAGTCTTGACTGATAATCTCAGCTTCTATTTGTTAATGCTTTAGAAGCTCTTGAATGAAGTCTTGACTGATAATGTCAGCTTCTATTTGTTAATGCTTTAGAAGCTTTAAATGAAGTCTTGACTGATAATGTCAGCTTCTATTTGTTTAATGCTTTAGAAGCTCTTGAATGAAGTCTTGACTGATAATGTCAGCTTCTATTTGTTAATGCTTTAGAAGCTCTTGAATGAAGTCTTGACTGATAATGTCAGCTTCTATTTGTTAATGCTTTAGAAGCTCTTGAATGAAGTCTTGACTGATAATGTCAGTTCTATTTGTTAATGCTTTAGAAGCTCTTGAATGAAGTCTTGACTGATAATGTCGTTTCTATTTGTTTATGCTTTAGAAGCTCTTGAATGAAGTCTTGACTGATAATGTCAGCTTCTATTTGTTTATGCTTTAGAAGCTCTTGAATAAGTCTTGACTGATAATGTCAGTCTCTATTTGTTTAATGCTTTAGAAGCTCTTGAATGAAGTCTTGACTGATAATGCAGTTCTATTTGTTAATGCTTTAGAAGCTCTTGAATGAAGTCTTGACTGATAATGTCAGTTCTATTTGTTTATGCTTTAGAAGCTCTTAATAAAGTCTTTATGATAATGTCAGTTCTATTTGTTATGCTTTAGAAGCTCTTAATGAAGTCTTGACTGATAATGTCAGCTTCTATTTGTTAATGCTTTAGAACTCTTGAATGAAGTCTTGACTGTAATGTCAGTTTCTATTTGTTTATCTTTAGAAGCTCTTGAATGAAGTCTTGACTGATAATGTCAGTTTCTATTTGTTTATGCTTTAGAAGCTCTTGAATGAAGTCTTGACTGATAATGTCAGCTTCTATTTGTTTATTCTTTAGAAGCTCTTGAATGAAGTCTTGACTGATAATGTCATGTTTCTATTTGTTTATGCTTTAGAAGCTCTTGAATGAAAGTCTTGACTGATAATGTCAGCTTCTATTTGTTTATGCTTTAGAAGCTCTTGAATGAAGTCTTGACTGGTAATGTCAGCTTCTATTTGTTAATGCTTTAGAAGCTCTTGAATGAAGTCTTGACTGATAATGTACAGTTTCTATTTGTTTATCTTTAGAAGCTCTTGAATGATGTCTTGACTGATAATGTCAGCTTCTATTTGTTTATGCTTTAGAAGCTCTTGAATGAAAGTCTTGACTGATAATGCAGTTTCTATTTGTTATATGCTTTAGAAGCTCTTGAATGAAGTCTTGACTGGTAATGTCAGTTTCTATTTGTTTATTCTTTAGAAGCTCTTGAATGAAGTCTTGACTGATAATCGTTTATTTGTTTATGTTTAGAGCTCTTAATGTCTTGACTGAATGTACTTCTATTTGTTATCTTAGAAGCCTGAATGAAGTCTTGACTGATAATGTCAGCTTCTATTTGTTTATAGCTTTAGAAGCTCTTGAATGATGTCTTGACTGATAATGTCAGTTTCTATTTGTTTATTGCTTTAGAAGTCTTGAATGAAGTCTTGACTGATAATGTCAGCTTCTATTTGTTTATTCTTTAGAAGCTCTTGAATGAGAGTCTGACTGATAATGTCAGTTTCTATTTGTTTATGCTTTAGAAGCTCTTGAATAAAGTCTTGACTGATAATGTCAGTTCTATTTGTTTATGCTTTAGAAGCTCTTGAATGAAGTCTTGACTGTAATGTCAGCTTCTATTTGTTTATGCTTTAGAAGCTCTTGAATGAAGTCTTGACTGATAATGTCAGTTTCTATTTGTTTATGCTTTAGAAGCTCTTGAATGATGTCTTGACTGATAATGTCAGTTTCTATTTGTTTATGCTTTAGAAGCTCTTAAATGAAGTCTTGACTGGTAATGTCAAGTTCTATTTGTTTATGCTTTAGAAGCTCTTGAATGAGTCTTGACTGATAATGTCAGTTTCTATTTGTTTATTCTTTAGAAGCTCTTGAATGAAGTCTTGACTGATAATGTCAGTTTCTATTTGTTTATCTTTAGAAGCTCTTGAATGAAGTCTTGACTGTAATGTCAGTTTCTATTTGTTTATGCTTTAGAAGCTCTTGAATAAGTCTTGACTGATAATGTCAAGTTTCTATTTGTTAATCTTTAGAAGCTCTTGAATGAAGTCTTGACTGATAATGTCAGCTTCTATTTGTTTATGCTTTAGAAGCGCTTGAATGAAGTCTTGACTGTAATGTCAGTTTCTATTTGTTATGCTTTAGAAGCTCTTGAATGATGTCTTGACTGATAATGTCAGTTTCTATTTGTTAAAGCTTTAGAAGCTCTTGAATGAAGTCTTGACTGATAATGTCAGCTTCTATTTGTTTATGCTTTAGAAGCGCTTGAATGAAGTCTTGACTGGTAATGTCAGTTTCTATTTGTTAATGCTTTAGAAGCTCTTGAATGAAGTCTTGACTGATAATGTCAGCTTCTATTTGTTTATGCTTTAGAAGCTCTTGAATGAAGTCTTGACTGGTAATGTCAGTTTCTATTTGTTTATGCTTTAGAAGCTCTTGAATGATGTCTTGACTGATAATGTCAGCTTCTATTTGTTTATGCTTTAGAAGCTCTTGAATGAAGTCTTGACTGGTAATGTCAGTTCTATTTGTTTATGCTTTAGAAGCTCTTGAATGAAGTCTTGACTGGTAATGTCAGTTTCTATTTGTTTATGCTTTAGAAGCTCTTGAATGAAGTCTTGACTGATAATGTCAGTTTCTATTTGTTTATGCTTTAGAAGCTCTTGAATGAAGTCTTGACTGATAATGTCAGCTTCTATTTGTTTATGCTTTAGAAGCTCTTGAATGAGTCTTGACTGATAATCAAGTTTCTATTTGTTTATTCTTTAGAAACTCTTGAATGAAGTCTTGACTGATAATGTCAGTTTCTATTTGTTTATGCTTTAGAAGCTCTTGAATAGAGTCTTGACTGATAATGTCAGCTTCTATTTGTTTATGCTTTAGAAGCTCTTGAATGAAGTCTTGACTGATAATGTCAGTTTCTATTTGCTTAATGCTTTAGAAGCTCTTGAATGAAGTCTTGACTGATAATGTCAGTTTCTATTTGTTTATGCTTTAGAAGCTCTTGAATGAAGTCTTGACTGATAATGTCAGTTTCTATTTGTTTATTCTTTAGAAGCTCTTGAATGATGTCTTGACTGATAATGTCAGTTTCTATTTGTTTATGCTTTAGAAGCTCTTAATGAAGTCTTGACTGGTAATGTCAGCTTCTATTTGTTTATGCTTTAGAAGCTCTTGAATGATGTCTTGACTGATAATGTCAGTTTCTATTTGTTTATTCTTTAGAAGCTCTTGAATGAAGTCTTGACTGATAATGTCAGTTTCTATTTGTTTATGCTTTAGAAGCTCTTGAATGAAGTCTTGACTGATAATGTCAGCTTCTATTTGTTTATGCTTTAGAAGCTCTTGAATAAAGTCTTGACTGATAATGTCAGTTTCTATTTGTTAATGCTTTAGAAGCTCTTGAATGAAGTCTTGACTGATAATGTACAGTTCTATTTGTTTATCTTTAGAAGCTCTTGAATGAAGTCTTGACTGATAATGTCAGTTTCTATTTGTTTATGCTTTAGAAGCTCTTGAATAAGTCTTGACTGATAATGTCAGTTTCTATTTGTTAATGCTTTAGAAGCTCTTGAATGAAGTCTTGACTGATAATGTCAGCTTCTATTTGTTTATGCTTTAGAAGCTCTTGAATGAAGTCTTGACTGTAATGTCAGTTTTATTTGTTTATGCTTTAGAAGCTCTTGAATGAAGTCTTGACTGATAATGTCAGTTTCTATTTGTTTATGCTCTTAGAAGCTCTTGAATGAAGTCTTGACTGATAATGTCAGCTTCTATTTGTTAATGCTTTGAAGCTCTTGAATGATGTCTTGACATGGTAATGGCAGCTTTCTATTTGTTTATTCTTTAGGAACTCTTGAATGAAGTCTTGACTGATAAAGTTCAGTTTCTATTTGTTTATGCTTTAGAAGCTCTTAATAAAGTCTTGACTGATAATGTCAGCTTCTATTGTTTATCTTTAGAATGCTTGAATGATCTTGACTGATAATGTCAGTTTCTATTTTAATGCTTTAGAAGCTCTTGAATGAAGTTTTGACTGTAATGTCAGTTCTATTTTTGTTTATGCTTTAGAACTCTTGAATAAGTCTTGACTTAATGTTTTCTATTTGTTTATGCTTTAGAACTCTGAAAGATCTTGACGTATGTCATTCATTTTTTAGCTTAGAAGCCTTATAATCTGACTGGTATGTCAGTTCTATTGTTAATGCTTTAGAGCGCTTGAATAGTCTTGATGATAATGACAGTTTCATGTTATGCTTGAAGCTCTTGAATGATGTCTTGACTGATAATGTCAGTTCTATTTGTTAATGCTTTAGAAGCTCTTGAATAAAGTCTTGATGATAATGGCAGTTTCTATTTGTTAATGCTTTAGAGCTCTTAATGAAGTCTTACTGGTAATGGCAGCTTCTATTTGTTAATGCTTTAGAACTCTTGAATGAAGTCTTGACTGATAATGTCAGCTTCTATTTGTTAATGCTTTAGAAGCTCTTAAATAAAGTCTTGACTGATAATGTCAGCTTCTATTTGTTTAATTCTTTAGAGCGCTTGAATGAAGTCTTGACTGATAATGTCAGCTTCTATTTGTTATGCTTTAAAGCGCTTGAATGAAGTCTTGACTGATAATGTCAGCTTCTATTTGTTAATGCTTTAGAACGCTTGAATGAAGTCTTGACTGTAATGTCGTTCTATTTGCTTTAACTTTATAAGCTCTGAATGATGTCTTGACTGATAATGTCAGCTTCTATTTGTTAATGTTTAGAAGCGCTTGAATGAAGTCTTGACTGATATGTCAGTTCTATTTTTAATGCTTTAGAAGCGCTTGAATGAAGTCTTGACTGATAATGACAGTTTCTATTTGTTAATGCTTTAGAAGCTCTTGAATGATGTCTTGACTGATAATGTCAGCTTCTATTGTTTAATGCTTTAGAAGCGCTTGAATAAGTCTTGACTGTAATGTCAGTTCTATTTGCTTAAGCTTTAAAGTCTGAATGATGTCTTGACTGATAATGTCAGCTTCTATTTGTTAATGCTTTAGAAGCCTTGAATGAAGTCTTGACTGATAATGTCAGTTCTATTTGTTAAGCTTAGAAGCTCTTGAATGATGTCTTGACTGATAATGTCACTTCTATTTGTTAATGCTTTAGAAGCGCTTGAATGAAGTCTTGACTGATAATGTCAGCTCTATTTGTTAATGCTTTAACTCTTGAAAAAAAAAAAAAAAAAAAAAAAAACTGAAATCAGTTTCTATTTGTTTATGCTTTAGAAGCTCTTAGAATGAAGTCTTGACTGTAATGTCAGCTTCTATTTGTTATATGCTTTAGAAGCGCTTGAATGAAAGTCTTGATCTGATAATGGCAGTTTCTATTTGTTAATGCTTTAGAAGCTCTTAAATGAAGTTTGACTGATAATGTCAGCTTCTATTTGTTTATCTTTAGAAACTTTGAATTGAAGTCTTGACTGATAAGTCGTTTCTATTTGTTTATGCTTTAGAAGTACTCTTGAATGAAGTCTTGACTGATAATGTCAGCTTTCTATTTGTTAATCTTTAGAATGCTTGAATGAAGTCTTGACTGTAATGTCAGCTTTCTATTTGTTAATGCTTTAGAAGCTCTTGAATGAAGTCTTGACTGATAATGTCAGTTTCTATTTGTTATTGCTTTAGAACTCTTGAATGAGTCTTGACTGATAATGTCAGCTTTCTATTTGTTTATGCTTTAGAAGCTCTGAATGAAAGTCTTGACTGATAATGTCAGCTTCTATTTGTTTATGCTTTAGAAGCTCTTGAATGAAGTCTTGACTGGTAATGTCAGCTTCTATTTGTTTATTCTTTAGAAGCTCTTGAATGAAGTCTTGACTGATAATGACAGTTTCTATTTGTTAATGCTTTAGAAGCTCTTGAATGATGTCTTGACTGATAATGTCAGCTTCTATTTGTTAATGCTTTAGAAGCGCTTGAATGAAGTCTTGACTGATAATGTCAGCTTCTTTTTGCTTAAGCTTTATAAGCTCTTGAATGATGTCTTGACTGATAATGTCAGCTTCTATTTGTTAATGCTTTAGAAGCGCTTGAATGAAGTCTTGACTGATAATGTCAGCTTCTATTTGCTTAAGCTTTATAAGCTCTTGAATGATGTCTTGACTGATAATGTCAGCTTCTATTTGTTAATGCTTTAGAAGCGCTTGAATGAAGTCTTGACTGATAATGTCAGCTTCTATTTGTTAATGCTTTAGAAGCTCTTGAATGAAGTCTTGACTGATAATCTCAGTTTCTATTTGTTATGCTTTAGAAGCGCTTGAATGAAGTCTTGACTGATAATGACAGTTTCTATTTGTTAATGCTTTAGAAGCCCTTAAATGAAGTCTTGACTGATAATGTCAGTTTCTATTTGTTGATGCTTTAAAAGCTCTTGAATGATGAGTTACTCTACAAGCAGAGGGTTACAGTTAGTTCATATGTGGACGCCAATGTTTAATTGAAAATATTTATGTATCTTTATGTAATATATTTGTTGTCATTTAAATAAAATCACACATTTTGATGATATCAGTTTTCGTGAACATTTTCGTTTGATTGAAAGTGGGTGAGCGTTTTATTGTATGTACAGGTCTACTGTTTTAAATATGTTAAGCAAACCTAGTTGTCTTCACCTTAACACAGTTACGCTTAGTTTTATCTTAAATGTGCTTAATTTTAAGTTAAGGATAATGTGATCAACATCGCAGTCAAATGTAAAAAAAACCTAAAAAATATTTTTAAACTTTAAAAAAATTTGTATTCAACGTATGATACAGTATGGCATGTTTTACTTGAATATTTTTTTTGGGGTTTTCTGTAACATTTTAAAGAAATCATTAGGGTAGCGTAACATCGCGAGCAAAAAGTTGAAAAAATATAACATGTAACACATTTGAAATGATTAGGTGTACAACTGGGTTAATTGCTTGTTTCAAACGTTCTAAATATTTACAGTAAGAGCCAAATCTTTCAGACGCAGAGACAATGCATACATTTTGAATACTTTCCATGACACATAATCAATCCCAATTGGAAACAGGTGTAAAAATCTAACTGCACTGTTCTCCGATATACAGGTGTAAAAATCTAACTGCACTGTTCTCCGATATAAGAGTACCCTTAAAACAAGACTAGTTTTGTCAATGCGTTCCAACATTTAAATGTTTGTTAACAACACAACACTTATCAGGCCAGGAGAAGTGACATTCAGTTAACGAGTAGTCACCACTTCGGTGTTAAAATATATATCTTTTATAGACATTTTTTTTTTTATAAATTTACTGTTTTCAAAAGTATAAATTATTCTAAATACTAAGGATTTTCTAACCAAGGCATATAACCTTAGCCGTATTTGGCACAACTTTTTGGAACTTTTTGTCCTCAATGCTCATCAACTTTGTACTTGTTTTGGCTTTCGAACATTTTTTTATCTGAGCGTCACTGATAAGTGAGTGTAGATGAAACACGCGTCTTGCGTACTAAATTATAATCCTGGTACCTTTGATAACCATTTTCCTTTGAAAAAAAACCAAATAGATTCGGGGTATATCTGCATGAGACCAAAATGATCTCGAGTTTCTGAAATATGTAAGTCTGGTATAATTTGATAGCTATTGTTTCGCCGTCCGGTATGTTCTCCAATTTATTTGTATTGTATTCCTGTCATGTAATGTTGCCATTTTAATGTTATATTATGCCATAAGAGCGGAAGGTTTGGGTATTTTTTCTTAAAATGTCCTGCAACAAGTTAGCAAAATGGCCATTGTTATATTATAGTTTTTTTCTTGTGTATTGCATTTTAGAGTTGTGTTTCTGTTGTGTCATAGTTCTTCTTTTATATTTGATGCGTTTCCCTCAGTTTGAGTTTGTAACCGGGATTTGTTTTTTTCTCAATCGATTTATGAATTTTGAACAGCGATACACTTCTGTTGCCTTTATTTGAGCTTTTGATTTTGTACGCCATTGGAAGCCAAGGATGTATAAAATATTTGATACGTGAGCTGCTACATGTCAATTAACAGGATAAATATCTAGAATCCCATACAATCCACATTTCCCGAGTTGGGACCTTCACTTAGTAATAGTTTTTTAAACGACAATTTAAGACGAAATCAATTTTAGCAGCTAAATATAAAAAAAAGAAGATGTGTTATGATTGCCAATGAGACAACTCTCCACAAGAGACCAACATGACACATATATTAACAGCTATCGGTCACCGTGCGGCCTTCAACAATGAGCAAAGCCCATATCGCAAAGTCAGCTATAAAATATTCGTCATTTGATAACAAATGTGTTTTGAGTGATTCTCAATGCCGGTATATTCGAGAACCATAACCTCTACAGATACTGAAGAGCAGATTTTATTGGTCTTTAGAGTTGGTGAAATCTGGTTTTAAGTGATGTCAGAACCGTATCACCGACCTCCAAAGATTTGTATGCTAGAATAACTGGACAGGAAAGTAGGAAGTAAAAACATGTTGGCAACAAGGAGTCAAGTAACCGTGTTGTCCAGGACTATAAAGTCATGTTATTTTCAATAATTGAAAGTAGCGCATTGGAACTTGGGGCAGTGGTTTAACAGTACAACATAAGAATGAACTATAAAAATCAGTTGAAAAAAGCTTAACTCATCAGATGAACAAAAATATAAGTGGACGTGGCTGGGTACTTGTACATCCAAACACCAGAAAGACACTAGGTACAGACCTGAGAGTACTCGGAGTTAGCTGACAGCTTGTTTAAAGCAACTAATAAAAAAATCATGCATTTCTAGATTTACGATCACGGTTAACAACATGTTAACACGACGCGCTTTTCGCCTACATAAGACTCAAAAGTGACGCTCTGATAAAACTAGTTTTAATGCCAAGCAAGTCCGAAGTTGAAGAGCATTGTGAACCAAAAAATTAAAAAAATTGTGCCAAATGAATGGGACTACACAGACAGGCATCTAAACCACTAACACATGGCTGTATTGAGGTGGAACATACAAAAGTATAATAACAAAAAATACTAAACATTCGAGAGAAAGTCCCTAATCAAATAAATGAACACATCAACCATGGATAACAACGTTTATATTCCTTACGTGGTACAGGCATTTTCATATGAAGACCATGGTGGATTGAACCTGGTTTTATAGGTAGCTAAACTTCTCACTTGAATTACATTACTGTCGTATCAAATTCCATCATATTGACAACAATGTCTGAACAAAACAATCGGACATTATAGGTAAACTTTGTGCTATAATTTTAATCACTACAAAAGCAAACACATATGTAACAAAGAAGCTCAAAAGACATATATACAAAGCATATTAGCAAAAGTGAAAGACAAAAATACAAAATTACAAAAGACATATATACAAAGCATATTAGCAAAAGTGAAAGACAAACATACAAAATTACAATAGACATATATACAAAGCATATTAGCAAAAGTGAAAGACAAAAATACAAAATTACAATAGACATATATACAAAGCATATTAGCAAAAGTGAAAGACAAAAATACAAAATTACAATAGCACAATAACACAATGACGAGATTAATAAGTACAGAGACACTTCACATGTATAAACAAAAACACAAAAAGGCATATCGACAAACTACATTAGCAAAATATAAACAAGAATGCAAAATGATTATAAAACAATAACACTATGACGGAATGTATTAGTAAAGAGCAACTTCATATATATCAAAGCAACACTAAAGACATATCGACAAAGAATATAAGCAAAAATAAAGACAAGATAAAAAAAAACATAATCATATAACAATAACACAATGAAAGGATGTACAAGTACAGAATCACGTCACATGGATATCAGAAAAAGACTAAAAATAATATGCATGAAGCAAAAGAGTACCACGCTATTAAGATGAAAACAACAGAATATATACTTTAAGAACATCGTGTATAATTTATGAAGTTGATACGGAATATTGATCAACAAGGTCTTGGTACCTTCCGATGATTTTTTTTTTAGAAATGTTAAAGGGTCTCTACCGGTATAAATAACAAGAGACTTTCTAGAGTTTGGATGGTTAAAAATTCTTATCCCAGGCAGAAAACCATAGCCGTATTAAGCACAACTTTAAGGAACTTTTGGTCTTCAGTGCTCATCAACTTTGTACTTGTTTTGTCTTCGAATTTTTTTTATCTGTGCGTCACAGATTTTGTCTTGTGTACACGAAGTGCGCGTACCTTTTGATAGTTATTGTGTGTGTGTTTTTATTTCCTATATATTCTCCCATTTATTTGTATAGCAGTCCTGTCATGTTATGTTGTCATTTTTAAGCCATGGCGTTGTCAGTTCACTTTCGATTTATGAGTTTGACTGTCCCTCGGGTATCTTTCGTACCTCTTTAATGTTATATTTAACATCGACATGAAACCGGGAGGTTTGGCTAGCCACAACACCAGGTTAACCCATTTTTTCTTCTTAAAATGTCCTGTACTAAGTCAGGAAAATAGCCATTGTTATATTATAGTTCGTTTTTATTGTGTGTTACATTTTACTGTTGTGTTTCTGTTGTGTCATAGTTCTCCACTTATATTTGATGCGTTTCCCTCAGTTTTAGTTTGTAACCCGGATTTGTTTGTTTTTTCTCAATCGATTTATGAATTTCGAACAGCGGTATACTACTGTTGCCTTTATTTATTACTAGAGAAATAAAATTCTGAAATTCTGAAATAACAAAATCATAAACATAAATGATAGTTTATGTAACATAGAATATATTATACACATATAATATCACAGACAAAACTATCAATGAAGTATGCTTACTCCTGAAAAAAATAATAATATCACAGACTGATTTTATACAGTTTAAACAATTTTTAATTATAATGTAATGGTGTTACTATAAACAGTAGATACACATATACTATTGAATGTTCATTCATTCAAATTCTGAAATGAAATGTACATCACATGTCACATGTACTTTAATAAAACGATCGCTGTGACCGACATTTAAATATAACGCTAATCAGTTTCATCGTGATTACAACCAAATATGATTAACTGCATCTTTAAAATTACTTCTCGCAAGTACATGAAAGTTTACAATTAAACTTTATCAATATTACTACATTCAAAAAGAATTCACTATGTCTGAATATCGACATATAAATTATATACAACTGATTTCCTAAAAACGCGCAAATCGTAAAAGGAAATAATCCATGACTATTATTTCATAGTATAAAATAGTTTAAAGCTACAAATTATAAATATATATGTTATATCACGTCATTCGTAAACCTATATTTGAGGGCTTTAATGTCATATTTCACAAGTTGTGTCCATTTTATTCTTTTGCGACATTTTATCAAAGTATGGGTTCGCATTTTCAGTGATGAAAGAAAGTGACAATTCAATTTCGACGCACCTGCTTTTATGTTGTTTTTATTACATATGATTCCCAAGGTTTTGTTTTGTTTATCCTGAATGTTCTTAATTGATATATTAACTTGAATATCGACTACTGTAGTCCCTTTTAAAAGCATCCGGTTTATCCTTAGTCCCTTTTAAAAGCAGCCGGTTTATCCTTAGACCCTTTTAAAAGCATCCGGTTTATCCTTAGTCCCTTTCAAAGGCATCCGGTTTATCCTTAGTCCCTTTCAAAGGCATCCGGTTTATCTTTAGTCCCTTTTAAAAGCATCCGGTTTATCCTTAGTCCCTTTTAAAAGCATCCGGTTATCTTTAGTCCCTTTCAAAGGCATCCGGTTTATCTTTAGTCCCTTTTAAAAGCATCCGGTTTATCCTTAGTCCCTTTTAAAAGCATCCGGTTTATCTTTAGTCCCTTTTAAAAGCATCCGGTTTATCCTTACTCCCTTTTAAAAGCATCCGGTTTATCCTTAGTCCCTTTTAAAGGCATCCGGTTTATCCTTGATTTGATTCGTTATATTAACTTGAACTTCGACTACTGTAATCCCTTTTAAAAGCATCCGGTTTATCCTTAGTCCCTTTTAAAAGCATCCGGTTTATCCTTAGTCCCTTTTAAAAGTATCCGGTTTATCCTTGATTTGATTCGTTATATTAACTTGAACTTCGACTACTGTAATCCCTTTTAAAAGCATCCGGTTTATCCTTACTCCCTTTTAAAAGCATCCGGTTTATCCTTACTCCCTTTTAAAAGTATCCGGTTTATCCTTAGTCCCTTTTAAAAGTATCCGGTTTATCCTTAGTCCCTTTTAAAAGTATCCGGTTTATCCTTGATTTGATTCGTTATAATAACTTGAACATCGACTACTGTAGTCCCTTTATCCGGTTTATCCTTGATTTGATTCGTTATATTTCCACAGTTTTCAATTAATATTTTTAATGGAAATTCTAAATTTCAAAATAAGTACACTACTGCCTTTTTCTAAACTTTTTGTGAAGTCAGTGAGAATAAGAAAGACTGTCAAAAGGTGAATAACTCTGTTTTATTACAACTTATTGTCATATGAAAAAGAAATAAAAACTACGCCCAATAATAGTCCAATAGAGTTCATTATCGCCAAATCTACATAACATATTATGTATTTCTTCTCTTTTCTCGTTTTATCATTAAAAAGTTATTTCGGGGTTTTCTTCGCGTCAATTATATAAGTTAATTATTTCGAATCACATCTTTGAATTTTGAAAGGTATCATCAAAATACCTAACTTCAATTCAAACGCAAAATGAAGGAGGTCCATAAAAATCAGACAAAATGACAACCTTACGTAAAGAAGGGGAAAACAACTGCATTACTTCTGTCTAGGAATATGCTAATTTCGATGAAATTGGTGAACTAAACATGCGTCGAAAGCTAGCTTTGAAATTCCTTTCTTATATATCGACACTATAAGGAACACCAAAGATTTTACACTGCAAACTTAATCAAAACTTAGAAGGAGACCGGGCGGGGTTCAATGTTTTTTTTGCAATTGTCTATCCATATATCGGGTTATTATGGACACGAATCTCTGAACTCTTGGTAGGAAATTTCAAAATATATATATCGGTTGTCCTTCATTGTAAAACTGTTTGATGGATACGTCTCAAAATGTCTTTGGTATGTTTTACTGATTCGCCAGAAACATATCTCAAGGATTCGAATTTTCAAAAAAACGTTCCAAATCGACTTCCTTTGTTTTGTGTTGCATCATAACATTGAACGTGCAAGTTGACGTTATCTTCTACGATGTACCAAAAGTTATCAGAACCTTTTAAAACTGAATTATCGAATTCCTTCATGTCGCTAACAGAGTGCGTCAGTTATAGCCCACTGGGCAATGATAATTGAGCAGCATTCACTTGCATGTTATGCGATTTGAATTGGTGTTAGTGATAGTGGAAACAATTTATTCTTCCATCTCTATTTTCCACTGTAAACTGTACATGTTTTTTTTAATCTCCCAAAGCTGCTAGGCTTAATGTACAACTGAAATTGTAATTTAGCAGCCAACTCTTCGCTTTTGTATTATTTTGTCGTGGGTAATCTTCTTTGTCCGTCATGTTTTGCTCTATATTTATAAATTAGCCACGGCACAACTATAGTCCAGGTTGTGGCTATTACTTCGCTCTGATTAATAAGTATTCTTCATACACATTTTATTGATGTAATGGGTAGTTGGTCACAATGGGTGTACGAAGGTCTTACGCAATCAACAGGTAACGTTAGGGACATTAGTTTAATAACAATTTAATAGAAAACAGTTATAAAAAGTACCAGACTCATCAGTGACGCTCGAATACAAATGTTAAAAAGGCCAAATGAATTACGAAGTTAAAGAGCATTTCGGACAGCTAAGGTAATCTATTCCTAAGGAAGAAAAGCCTTAGTACTTCAAAGTTTTAATAGTTAATTTATGATTATGAACATATCAATGATATCTCAAGTCAACACAGAAGTCAACAACTCAAGTCAACAACGCGCGATTCGTCTAAATAAGACGCACCAGTGACACTCAGATACAAAATACTTCGAAAACCAACCAGGCATTAAGCTGAAGAGCATTGAGGATTCAAAATTCAAAATGTTGGTCCAATACGGTTAACCCCTCCTAAATAGCAGACTTGTTCCTGTATTATTGTAAATCCACTATCTGTTGTCCATTAGTAGAGCAGTATCTACTCACACTTGTAACGTATCTGAAATCATCACTGTGTTTGTATTAGGTTCTTAATTTTCAAATATGTTTGCTTTGATCATTAATGAAATGTGCAATTTGTTCTGAAATATTGGTTTTGTTAATTCTATTACACACCAATGGGTCAATACCGTTTTTGTGGGATGTTAGTTTCAGAAATTATGAATATTGTTTGATCGAAATTTAATGTTATACAAATTGTAAAACTGTCTTAACTGATGCAAAACGTTTATTCCTTGGCTGGATTTTAGTTTTCTTTACATCCTATTGATATAGGAGAAAGGCCCAATCAAATTTGTAATTACTGACTGATTCTAAATTAGGTACTGCAACACCTTATGGATGTAATAATAAAATAGAAAATGTAGGTAACTTGAGTAGTCCTATCTGTAGTTCAGTGAATGTGATGGATTTATTCAATAGGTCTCTTCGTCGACCAAGAAGCCATGGACATCGTCGCTATAATCCACCTGATATGCATGATGTTCTATAGATGGCCTTGCCGAACATATCAATAAACCTCTTGGAATTCATCACATTCGCTCTAAACTGTACTCACTTCCGCTTTCTAGACTGAACTCTCTATTGAAAACGTGCGAAGAATGCCACACTACAGATAGTCGATCCATCAAATATAAAATAGCTGCCATAGTGATGGATATTGCTAACCATTAGACCCGTTTTTGAACATTCGGAGGAACTGCAAAAACGTTTATTCTTCAATTTGAAGTTCACAAACAAGGGTATTGATGCTATAAATATAAGTAATATTCTTCACCATAAAAGAGTAAAAAGCAACATTCCTTCTTACTTTAAGGATCAATCTTCTTCTAAAGTTTTGCATTCCTACACCAACCCTGTTAAATCTAAAAATTTTAATCACAAAAAGGTGTTGCAGAATCTAAATATTTATGACCTCAAAGCTTAACCACCTGATTGTGCCTGTTCACATTCCCATTTCGTGTATAATCCTGTTGGCCATGTAATTTCTGGAAACCTAAACATAGTCAATAACTACAAGTTGAAACAACTTTTGTCCAAGGGTCCGAAATACAGAGAGCCACAGCCAATCAATTGGAAGCAGAACTTCAAAATACTAATGGATTCTGTTGAAGGTTAGGCAAAAGACTGGGCAAAAAGAGAAAAGGTTGAGATTGACACTCTTTCGGAGTGGGTAAAATCAGTGAGGTCATTGATTCAGATAAGAGTAAGTAAGCTAAAAGGGTCAATGAGCACCAAAGCTCCTTCCATCTTTAAGGACCCTCAGGTCATAAAGGAGTTGTCTTGCCTCCATGACAAATATGTTGTCGTTCCTGCTGACAAAGCCTCAAACAATATTGTTTTTGTTTGCAAGAAACACTAAATTGACTGCCTGATTAAGGAACGGGCGATAAATAACACACTTGTAAATCCTGCATATACACTTAGTACGCTTACGAAGCAGGAGATCCTGGAAACCACAAATTGGTTCTAATCTTCTTTGGTGTTAATCCAAAGGATGAAGAACAGGATCTTCCATCCTTATATTGGATTTTTAAGCTTCACAAGAATCCTTAAAGGAAAGGTTATATTGCAGGTTCTTCCAAGTGTTACACTAAACCCCTTTCTAAAGTTCTTACTGCCATACTCACTGCAGTCAAAGAAGGGCTTCAAAAATATTCCTAAACGGCATATTCAAGAAGTGGTGTTAATCAGATGTGGATACTGAAAAACTAAAAAGAGTTATTGGTGAATTTACAATCTCAATCATTAAAACATTGTACCAACATTAAAACCTTTGATTTTTCAACTCTTTATACCACTATAAACTTAAAGCTCGACTGAAAGAACTCGTCAGCTAATGTTTCATTAACAAAAGGACACTAGACGTTTTAAATATCTAGCTCACTTACTTTGTGAAAAATCATACAGAGTCAAGGAGAAAATTTATCGACGAGGATATCACTGCCATGCTGGACTTTTTAATTGACAACACATTTGTTGAATTTGGAGGTTTGGTCTTCCAACAAACTATTGGAATCCCAATGGGTACCAATTGCGCTCCTCTACTTGCATATTTGTTTTTATATTCCTATGAAGCAGAATTTATCTAAGGGCTTGTACAGAAAGGAGAAAAGAAATTAACCCAGTCTTTTAATTTCATCTTTCGGTATATTGATGATGTACTGTCTCTTTATAATAATAGATTCAGTGATCACTTACATTAAATATATCCAAATTAACTTGACATTAAAGATACTACCGACACAGATAAATCTGCTTCATTAGACCTTTTACTCGAAATGACTACTGATGGTAGGTTGAATACCAAAATTTATGACAAACGCGATGATTTTAATTTTCCTATAGTCAACTTTCCATTTCTGTGTAGCAACAAACCAGCGGCACCAGCATATGGAGTATATGTGTCTCAATTGATACGTTACTCTAGAGCTAGCTCAAAGTACGTTGATTTTGTTGAACGAGGAATACTGCTTTCACAAAAGTTGCTAAGACAGGGCTATGAATCAATCAAATTAAGGTCATCACTCAAGAAATTTTACGGTCACCATCATGAGCTGATTGGCCATTATGACAAAAGTGTGTCAGAAATCATATTTGATATTCTTCCTCAGTCATAATACCTTCCATCATTACCGAACTAAACAAAGAAATAACACGACGGGTTCCGTATACGATGCAAGAAATGCTTACCCTTCCGGGTTTTAGTGGAGTTCGTGTTGTTTCTTAATTATTATTTATAACTGTTGATGTAAATGTCCTTTGGTTTTGTGAGTCTGTGTTTACTCCTTAGTTTTGATTGTTATTGTCTTAATGAAACGGTTAATTATACAAATGGGATTGCATGCAAATTATAAAACAAACATATCATAGTTCTACTTTTTCAGCTATTTGTCACTGTGTTGAAAGCTTAAAAATGTCACAATCTGGTAAGCCTCTGATGCACACTCGAAAGTTTATTTTCTTACGATACACTTTCACCTATGGAAACATTATTTTTCGACGACAATACGTTATAGATACGTAATAAATATAAAGACTGTTGACCTAGGACTTATTTTTAGCATATATGCATGCATTGGTTCAACAATTTCGATAACGTTAAAATTACCAAAAAAATCGTTTGATATAAATATAAACACTCTGATATGAAAGATGAAAGCATTTTATGTAATAATGAAAGATTGTTTAATGCTACAGACAACAATGTTAATGTTTCTCTGTAATTTAGATGTAACGTCAATTTTCCTTGATAGAGGATTGCTGCTCACAAGGAAGCTATCAAATCAACAGTTCCAAATGGTGCAGTTGAAATCATCCCTCCATAAATATTACTGTCGCCATGACGAGTTGGTTGACCGTTATGGAATGAACGTTTCATAGATGATATCGGATATGTTCCTTATGTCGTAACTACAATACCTTTCCCTTTTCACGAATGTGACCTACCGCATAAGACTGCTTACTGAATTTCTAATGAAATAAGCAACACGACGGATGCCATCTGTGGAGCAGGATCTGCTTACCCTTTCGGAGCACCCGCGATCACCCCAGGTTTTGTTGTGGTTCGTGTTGCTTAGCCTTAGCTGTCTATGTTGTGTCTTCTGAACTATTATATATCTTATTGCTTTTTTTATATTTAGACATGGCGTTGTCAGTTTATTCTAAATCTATGAGTTTGACTGTCGCTTTGGTATCTTTCGTCCCTCATTTGATATAACTTCATTGTATTTAAGAACATAAATAAATATTGTTGGTCATCAGTCTAATTTGACCATTTTTTCCTCTTGGAACACATAGATGTCTTTCTCTTTAATAATTAAGGAATGTGCAATTATTCATGTTTTACATAACGCTGATTTATGATATACATTACTCAATAAATTAATATTTGACGACTTTTGATTCTTTTTGTAGACTTTAAAAAACAAATCAAGTTTAGAAGATACATGCATATTTGCATTTTGTTTTAGCAATCCATGGTCATTAATTCTTTCCTTATTTACTCCATTGATGTTTGGTTAAACAACTATTATCCACAACATATGCACATCCTGAATGTGTTTGCTTGAAGTAAACAGATGCGATGGCACATCGAAAAATAATAGAGTACAACAGGCTGAGTAACTAAATTATATTGTCAGGATTTGTTCAACAGTCTAGTTGATAAATACACAAAACAACTCAAATAGTTGTTCTGTTACATGTCTCTCTGTGCTTTAAACTATTTCCCTAAAATCAAAATTTGTGACGTGGCTTATGCAATACAACAAATGAAAATGCGTATGTTAAATACAGGGGAGTGTAAAAAATCATATTCATGATATTTGATGCTTTTTATAAAACTACGTACTTATTATATTTCTCTAGAGTCGGATAACGAATCTGACCTCGGAGTACTCTACACTATTTGATGGTACATACTACAATAACTGGACAGGTAGTAGGATGGTTAAAGATGTACATTTTCTACAGGGTTTTGATCACCATCCTTAATGGCAGACGCGTTCCTGCATTATTGTAAAACGTGATTAACCACCAAGCTCATTATAGAAAAAATTTACAACACAAAACGACATTTTTGTTTCGAAGAATTAGGTATTCTTACTCATACTGTGAATATTTAGTAAAAGGAATTTACTTCGAATAAAAATAATGAGAGTTATTGTCTTTTTTCCCTGTATGGAGATATAAGTTAATACAAACAAGAGTACATTGCCGGCTCTTCAGCATGTACTATACTTAGTTAATACAAACAAGAGTACATTGCCGGCTCTTCAGCATGTTCTATACTTAGTTAATACAAACAAGAGTACATTGCCGGCTCTTCAGCATGTTCTATACTTAGTTAATACAAACAAGAGTACATTGCTGGCTCTTCAGCATGTTCTATACTTAGTTAATACAAACAAGTGTACATTGCCGGCTCTTCAGCATGTTCTATACTTAGTTAATACAAACAATAGTACATTACCGGCTCTTCAGCATGTTCTATACTTAGTTAATACAAACAAGAGTACATTGCCGGCTCTTCAGCATGTTCTATACTTAGTAAATACAAACAAGAGTACATTGCCGGCTCTTCAGCATGTTCTATACTTAGTTAACACAAACAAGAGTACATTGCCGGCTCTTCAGCATGTTCTATACTTAGTTAAGACAAACAAGAGTACATTACCGGCTCTTCAGCATGTTCTATACTTAGTTAATACAAACAAGAGTACAATGCCGGCTCTTCAGCATGTTCTATACTTAGTTAATACAAACAAGAGTACAATGCCGGCTCTTCAGCATGTTCTATACTTAGTTAATACAAACAAGTGTACATTGCCGGCTCTTCAGCATGTTCTATACTTAGTTAATACAAACAAGAGTACATTGCCGGCTCTTCAGCATGTTCTATACTTAGTTAATACAAACAAGAGTACATTGCCGGCTCTTCAGCATGTTCTATACTTAGTTAATACAAACAAGAGTACATTGCCGGCTCTTCAGCATGGTCTATACTTAGTTAATACAAACAAGAGTACAATGCCGGCTCTTCAGCATGGTCTATACTTAGTTAATACAAACAAGAGTACATTGCCGGCTCTTCAGCATGTTCTATACTTAGTTAATACAAACAAGAGTACATTACCGGCTCTTCAGCATGTTCTATACTTAGTTAATACAAACAAGAGTACATTGCCGGCTCTTCAGCATGTTCTATACTTAGTTAATACAAACAAGTGTACATTGCCGGCTCTTCAGCATGTTCTATACTTAGTTAATACAAACAAGAGTACATTGCCGGCTCTTCAGCATGTTCTATACTTAGTTTAATACAAACAAGGTACATTGCCGGCTCTTCGGCATGTTCTATACTTAGTTAATACAAACAAGAGTACAATGCCGGCTCTTCGGCATGTTCTATACTTAGTTAATACAAACAAGAGTACATTGCCGGCTCTTCGGCATGTTCTATACTTAGTTAATACAAACAAGAGTACATTACCGGCTCTTCAGCATGTTCTATACTTAGTTATCTCGAAATCTTCATCGGAAAGTACCAAGACCTAAATTTTGAATATCATTGTCTACCTCGCAGATGACACAACATTGTCTTCAGGTACAGATTCAAGATGCTGACGTTGTGTACCTTTCAGTTTTTCTTTGTGATTTAGTTTGTCCGTATGAATGTTGACTTTGGCTGCATTCAGCTATCTGTTGTTTTACCTTTTGGCTTAGGCAGTTTCGTAGAATGATCTAGATATTCTGACGTCTGAGATTTTCACAGTGTTGTTTAATTGTTTTTACCTATGTATTGATATTTTATTCAATTTATACTTTATCGGAAACAAGATGTACTAATATGGCTTATGTTTTGTTGACTATCAACAACAAAATGTTGTTATTGTCGTCGTTGTTCAATAACGTGTTTGTTTGTCAGATTTATTTGTATGTTTGGTTGACGTTTTAAAAATAAAGTTGTATGGTTTGTCTGGATGTATCTTGACATAGTTTTGGCTGCTGAACCCCCATTATTATCACATTAACAAATAACGTTTGTAACGTTCTGTCAGTATGACGGGACTACTAACAACTGTCACATAAGATGATGGGTATTTATCCACAAATGGAGGCAACAGTACTATTAGTTTACCGCTGTTCAATAGTCATAATTCGATTACGCAAAAATAGATCTCGGTTACAAAATAAAACCGAGGAAAACGCATCAACAATAAGAGGAAAACAACAGAACAACTGAAACACTAAAGTGCAAGCGCAAACATATATAGAAACGGACTGTAGATCACATAAATGGATTTTTGTTGTCCCTATCAAATTCGTTTTCTTAATTTCGTGTCTGTAATGACTTTTCGATTTTGCGATAAATTATAAAGGGATGAATTTCGTTTCCATAATTTCCTTAAATTTTTTACTGTACTCTTAAATAATGTCAAATAATGTAATTTTGCACTAAACTTCAAGAATCTTAGATATGCCGTTCTAACGGTGATAATGTTTTCAAACATGCAAACTTAGATACGATTCTTACGTTTCATTGACCCTTTGCATAACTTAATCTTAAGGGTTATCAATTAAATACTGTAGTAAGACTTTTCATAGACCTTTAAATCGAATACATGGCACAAGAAACATAGCGCGCAAGGTTCTACAAACTTAATATTCAAGTCAATATTTAAAGGAGGGACGAAAGATACCAGAGGGTTAGTCAAACTCATAAATCGAAAATAAACTGACAACTCTCTGGCTAAAAATGAAAAGGACAAACAGACAAACAAAAGTACACATGACACAACATAGAAAACTAAGGAATAAGCAACACGAACCCCATCAAAATCTAGGGGGATCTCAGGTGCTCCGGAAGGGTAAGCAGATCTTGCTCCACATGAAGCACCCGTCGTGTTACTCATGTTATAACACATCCGGTAAATAGTCTAATTCGGTAGGTCACATTCATGAAAGGGAAGGGGATTGTAGTTACGACGTAAGGAACACATCCGATATCATTTGTGATACGGTTATGACTTCTGCTAACAGATAATACAGCCCGGAAACCGTTGACTTAGGAACGAACAGTGGTGGTACACTACTGTAGTCTTAATTTGATATATTCTGGAGGGTTTTGGTAGGATTTTACCCCTGATAGCTAAGTCATTTTTGACTGTTACTACGCGAGCTTTTTTCAACTTTGTACACATTTGTTTCATGTGTTTTGTGATGCAAAATAGTGATTTCATCTGATTTTGTGCAAAGTGTTTTGTTTTTCAGTTCATATTAGGGTAAGTTATCCATGTTCAGCATTATCCGACTTTCCTAAGACAATTAAATGATCGTCTCCCAAATTGAACCTACTCCTTTGCAGGTCCATTTCTATCCTTTGTAAAGTATTCCATACTCTTAGCTTATAGACAGATTTGTCTGAATGAAATTGTTGCATACAAAACAAATGATTGAGAATATTCGAGTAGATAGATTATTTTTGCAAATGTCATACAAACAAGAAAGATTTAGCTAACTATATAACTATGTTTAACCCTCCATTTTTTAGATAAGGAAAAAACTGCACAAAATCAGGAATAAAACAGATGTCCTAAATCAGTGGGACCTGCTAAAAACTGACATAAGAGAGTCTACTATCCAATACTGTAAATCAAAAGCCAGAGAAAGGAAAAATAATATTTTAATAATGGAAAAACAAACTAAATCTTTTAAATGAAAGATTAGACAAATTACCTGATAGGAAAAATAATGAACTTTTTAATCAAATAAAAAATTTAGAAAAAGATTTAGAAGAGATATACTCTTTAAAAGCCAAAGGAGCCCAAGTTAGATCAAGAATAAAATGGGTAGAGGAAGGGGAAAAAAATACTAAGTACTTTTTATCTCTAGAAAAAAATAGACAGGCTAAAAAATCTATTAATAAATTAATGACCAAAACCGGTGAGGTTACTGTTGATCAAAGTGAAATTTTAGATGTAAGTAAAGAGTATTATAAATCTCTGTACAAAAGTACATGTCCCGAAACTGAAATTTTAAAGACATACGTAGAAAATACCCCATTGATCATTCTTTAACTCCTTGTGAAAGCAAACAAGTGGATGGTAAATTAACTTTAGAAGAGCTAACATCTTCTATTTATAATATGAAACTAAATAAGACTCCAGGCAAAGATGGCTTAACAGTTGAGTTTTATCGACAATTTTGGCCAAATTTAAAACATATTGTATTGAATGTTTCTAATACATGTTATGATAATGAAACTTTATCTGAGACCCAAAAGATTGGGATAATATCATTGATTTTCAAAAAAAATGACCCTTTGTCCTTAGATAATTACCGTCCAATTACTTTATTGAATACTGATGTAAAACTTATTACATATATTTTAGCACAAAGACTAAAAAAAATCTTACCCCTAATTATACATAGAGATCAAAATGGTTATGTTAAAAATCGATATATAGGATTTAACGTACGCCAAATTCAAGATATTATAGATTATGCTGAAAACTTTAATATTGATGGAGCTATACTATTTATTGACTTTTCTAAAGCGTTCGATTCACTCGAATGGGACTTTATGCTGGAATCATTAAAAAAATTTGGATTTAATAAGTCTTTTCAAAAGTGGGTCAAAACACTTTACCATGATATAAAAGGATGTATTTTAAATAACGGGTGGATTTCTGAAACCTTCGGGATTCAACGGGGAATTCGACAAGGATGCCCTTTAAGCGCGTTATTGTTTGTTTTATCAGTTGAAATACTGGCTTGTAGGATAAGGGATAATAATGATCTGAAAGGGATACAAATAAAAATTGATAAAAATACTCACAGCCTAAAAATCTCACAGCTAGCAGATGATACAACTCTCTTTCTAAGATCTAAAAATGAAATAAAAAATGCACTTAATTTAATAGAAACTTTTGGATCTTTTTCAGGGCTTAAACTTAATAGAAATAAAACAGAAGGTATATGGTTAGGTAAACTAAAACACTGCAAAGACAAATTTGAAAGTATCAATTGGAAAGATACGGTGAAAAGTCTTGGCATTTATTTTGGCCTGAACAAAAAGAATGTGAAACAATAAATATAGAAAGACAGTTTGAAAAATCAGAAAGGATACTAAATGATTGGAAGAAAAGAAAATTGAGTATGATAGGAAAAATAACTATAATTAAAACACTAGTTATTCCCAATATAACATACGTTGCTTCATTGATAAATCTAAGCAGTGAAATTATTAGTCAATTTAAAAAAATCTTATTTAATTTTTTATGGGAGGGTGGTAGCGAGAAAGTTAAACGCTCAGTGTTAAGAAAAGATTATATTGAAGGGGGATTAAAAATGACAGATATTGACGCATACATTGAGGCTATTAAAATAAATTGGGTTAAAAGATTAACTGATGAAACTTGTGCTAACTGGAAAATCATACCTACTTTTTATTTTAGAGAGTTTGGGGAAAATAATTTAATATTTAAAATGAATCTAAATACTCATAAGTCACTAGAAAACCTTAAAAACTTACCTACATTTTACTTTGAAATTTTGAAATGTTGGATTAAAAATGGAGGTGGAAAGACGAAAGTACCTGATAATTATAGAGATATAAGAAAGCAAGTTATTTGGGGAAACCAATATATAAAAACAGGTGGTAAAAGTTTATATTATAGTAATTGGGTAAAGGAAAACATAATTTTTGTAAATGATGTAATTGATGATAAAGGAGAAATTTCTCATAAAATATTAGATAAACTTAAAAAGAAACAAAATTGGATTTCCGAAATATGTTCCCTTCGGAAAGCTTTACCCAAAAGTTGGATCCAAAAATTAAAGAGCAATATATCAAAACATACTAAAATTAACATTACACAAGACATTAAAATGTTAAGTAATGGATTGTATTACGATCTAGACAAAATTAAGTTTAAAGAAATTTATAATATTATTATCAGGTCAAATAAAGAGCTTCCAGTAGGTTTTTGCTCATGGAAAAAACAACTATCAGGTGAAAATGTTATATATTTCATTAAGAAAAATTTATCTTTCACCTTTTTTTTTAAAAGATAATAGATTAAAAATGTTTAGATGGAAATTACTGCATAATATTTTAGCTATTAACCATAATTTGTATCGCTGGAAGGTAGTTAATAGTGAAAACTGTGAACTATGTTCTAAATCTGATAGCTATAATCATTTTTTCTTTGAATGCACATGGGTAAAAAATTATTGGACATTACTACACAAAATATTTATGTATCTTAATATTGGGCAACATGTTTTTTGTCTACAAAATCTTGTAGTAGGGTACAAAATTGAAGATGTGGATTATCATGTACTTAATCATATTATAACAATTGTTTGCTTTGTGATTTATAAATGTTTTTATTTATCAGAAAAGAAACCAAATATGTGAATATGATGTCAGTCCTAAAAAACGAAATTGATACACAAATTTTATATCATCCGGAAAATTCCTTTTTGAGAAAATTTCAAAGAAAAGTTTTAGAAAATTGATTCTCTGGCTGTCATATTTATAGTTGATTGACCTACATTTTTGAGAATCACAAAAATGTCATTGAAATAAAAAGAAGACAAATTTCTAACGAAATTGCTTTTTAATTTTTTGTTTGATTATCATATATAGTATATCATTCAATGTTTAGCGTACTTGAAAGATAAGACACTATCTAAAAACTACCATAATTCAATTATACTGACCTCTTAATCCGATCGAAACCATGCTCTTTCACTTTCGATTAATCCAAAACTAAAAGCTAAACAAAAGACGGTCAAAGTTCCGTTTTTCTTTTCATTGTGAAGTAAAGTACATGTTGTAGACAGCTATTACTCTGTTAATTGTAACTAACACGCAATACTACATGTATGTAAAATTATAAAAAGTTTACCAATAAAATCCCCTGGTTTTATTGGTAATTAACCATACAGGGCAGAACCTTAATGCCATTGTTGTAACATTAAGGAGATTTGTTAACAACTATTATAGTAAAATAAAGTATCTGAAGTTGAAAAAAAAAAAAAAAAAAAAAAAAACAGATCTTTTCCATTTCTTTGATGTTATTGAGCTTTTAACTTTACCATTTGATGAAAGATATCCTGTTATTTTACTATGTAAAGAGTATGAAAAATGGGCACCTAATATTTTATTTGAATAGTTACTCTGATTAAAGAATTAAAAAATCATGTTTGAAAGGGATTTCATCGATATCTTTGAATGTTTTGTTATTGAACTATATAAATAAATTTTTGGGCATTTTGCTTTATTGAAATACAAGCTGTTCTTCGTTGTTAACTGTTTTTATATTAATTTTCGTCTTTATACAGGAAATGTGTAACAAAATTGATAAAACCAAGCCTTCAAATTTACTTTACAAATCCAAGTTTGATGACTATGCTAATAGCAATTATCGCATCATATATAGATTAATATAGACATTAAAGTTCGGATAAGAAAAAATCCTATTTACCCATTATGCATTTTCAATTTCTAATCAGTATCATTCAAATATGGTTATATGTGGTGTATGCACCTCCAAGCTGTAACGATATTCCAGAGATGGCATTTCCTATCATAAATATATTTTATATCTTTCTTAAACTGTCCCTGCATTATAATTAGTTATTGGTCAAATGTAACATCAGGGTTAATTGAAGATTTGTTAGATCGTTCTTAATCTGTGTCTCAGAATACCACAGAAATTATCCTTTTGCCAAACTCCTGGTTCTCTTTCATACTAGTTAAAAAAAATAATTATCACTGGATGTTTGCTAGCAACATGTTCACAACGGATACTGCAAACATATTATGAAATACAAACATTTCCAAAATAATCCCTTTGTGTTAGGATTCTTCAACCATTACGATGCTTTCTACCGCTTATTCTTTTTTGTCTTTTTCGCCGTTCTTGTTTTGGGTCATTATGTTTCTTTCCTTTTTTTACCTATGGTCTCAATTTACCTTCTGTATACTCCATCTTTTCTATTTTTATGAACCCATTTGTTTAATTGCACTGATCGTCATTTAAGAGACGGACGAAAGATACTAGAGGGACAGTCAAACTCATCACTCGACTACGCCATGGCTAAAAAAGAAAAACACTGACAGACAAATAATAGTACACAAAACTCAACATAAAAAACTAAAGACTAAGCAACACGAACCCCAGGTGCTCTGGAAGGGTAAGCAGATACTGCTCCACATGTGACAATCGCCATGATGCTTATGTTATTACAAATCCGGTAGATAGTCTAATTCGGTAGGTCACGTAATGTAAAGAGAAGGAATTGTAGCTACGACAAAAGAAACATTGGGAGATATATACATACTCCGTATGCAAGCGCTACTGGAATGTTGCTACATAGAAATGAAAAGTTCACAATTGGGAAGCTGAAGTCATCTCTTTTGTCGTAAAGTTTTGTTTTCAAGCGAAAGTGGCATCTTCAAACTAGTTAATAGATTTTTATTTTAGTATTATCATCGTTAATTATTGAATTACATTTTCTGTTTGTTAAAGTAATTTTAACGATCAGATTACCAACAATTTACAGATAGATTGTTACTAAACTCACAATTTACGGAAGGGTTTGTTACAAAACTAACAATTTACGGAAGGGTTTGTTACTAAACTAACAATTTACGGAAGGGTTTGTTTTAAACTTACAAAAGGTAAAATAACAAAAATACTGAACTCCGAGAAAAATTCTAAACGGAAAGTCCCAATGCAAATGGCAAAATCAAAAGCTGAAACACATCAAACGAATGGATAATAACTGTCATATTCCTGACTTGGTACATGCATTTTCTTGTGTATAAAATGGTGGACTAAACCTGTTTTAAAAGTTAACAAGACATATCACTTTTATGACACATGCATAAAATTCTGCATACAAATTACGGAAAGATTGGTATTAAATTGTGATATACAGATACACTCATCATTGATACCAGGATTGAATATTTTAATGCCAGTAGCCGTGTCTCGGATGATCACTGATGCTCGAATCTTAAACATTGCTATTAAACTAACAATTTACGGATAGATTGTACTTAGCTTACAAATTATAGAAAGGTTGTATTCAACTTCCAATTTCAGAACGGTTGACACTTAACCAACAATTTACAGAAATGTTGGTTAAACTCAAACAACAATTTACAGAATGATATCAAAATATCAATTTACACAATGGTTTGTACTTAACCAACAATTACAGAAAAGTTGGAACTAAATGTTTGAACACCCTTATGACATCTACGTCAGTATTTGGTAACCTTGGTTACCTAGGTTTTTACTTAGTAACCGTGTACTCTTAAATATCCGATTTCATCTTCCAATTATGTGTTTTTTGTCATAACCTTTGATTTGTACTTTTTCTTGATAACAGCGTACTTATGACATTTAGCTCCCCATTATATATTTCATCACACAGTAAACCGCACGTCGGAATAGGATTCTATAACTTACGGACATTTATTTCACCAAACATTATAGAATTGGCATCTCCTGTTGCTTTAAGCCTGGTTATTCATTAGAGATTTTAATTAGAGTGAGTATTTTAATTAATTGATATGACAGAACACATTGTCACAGGTGGTGTTCTTACCTACTATATATAGTATCGATTGTTGTTTTGATAGATATAATAAGTCATCACTCGGCTTGGAGGCTTAAAAAACTACAACTTGAAGTAATTAATGTCATTTTTGATAAATCTCACAACTTTATTTAATTTCGGGTAGGAGGTTTTGTTTCCGGATTTTAGCTTTAATGTCACATTAGGAATGCAGATTGGATTCAGTAGAAGTTGTGAGTCGTGACAAGAGGCTTAGGAGGTCGTTATCGACAAATTATATTTATTGACAAATACTTTGATTTGTGTATAACTGATAGCAAAACAGTCATCATAATGATGGTCAAACTAACACAATTCAATTGGTTTAATACAACAGTATCCAAGCATTGATGATCAAACAATCATCTGACTGGAGAGAGCACAATAAAGTTGACAGTATGAACTGCATGTTAGTTTGTTTTTAAGTAGACTACTAAATTTCTAATGGAATACATAATGCACAATATGACTACCTCCACAATTAACATAACTCTAGATGAGCAGATTACTCTAATGGATTTTATGAATTCTATGCATCCTGCTGATGGGATAGCAACCGTTGTACTCATTTGTTTCTATATCGTTATCTTTTTGATAGCAGTAGTTGGAAATTCCTTGGCAATGTTGGTTTTGACTCGTTTAACTAGATCGAGAGAGAGACTTGCGAAGAACGTCTACCTTGTCAATTTAGTTATAGCAGATTTATCAGGTAAGTGAATGAGTTTTAATATTGTTTATCTATATTGACTACCAATTTGTGTTGATATTCATAAAATTGTAAATTATCCTATGTAATAAAATTGAGAATGAAATGGGAAATGTCAAATGACACAACAACCGACATAGATAAAAACAACAGCAAAGGTAAAACCAGGTCTTCAATGTAGCGAAAAATTCCCGCACCCGGAGTGCGTCCATCAGCTGGACCCTAATCAAAATTATATTCAGTGATAAATGAACGCATACTAATTTACCAATTAGTACCAAGAAACTAAAATTAAATTTTATAAGACTAACAACGGCCAGAGGCTGTGATTTTGGGATAGGCGCAAATCGGCGGCGGTATTAAACATGTTTGTGAGATCTTAACCTCCCCTATACCTCTAACCATGTTGATTAGAAAACGCATAACAAAACGCTATCATTAAATTCAGTTCAAGGGTCAGTTGATGTCAGAAGATGTAACCAAGAGAACATAACAAAATTTAAATAATAATTATAACAGGCTAAGCAGTTAACTGCATGCTCCGCTCAGAAATCTTCATTAATTGGCTGTAAAGATTATGATTTCATCATATGACATCAGGCACAATCCTTCCAGTTCGGGGTTTAGTATCATAACATCATACAGTATATGAAGGAGAACAAAACCCTTGTCATGCCAAAAACTGGTTTTTAATATATGTGTTTAGTTCCGATGCAAAGACCATATAAGTGAATCAATTTAACGCCAAAATATGCAAATCTTTAATGACTAATATCGTTATCAATAACTATATCCCTTCTTAAAAGTCATTCAAAGTTTTGTAAGTTGTTTGAGGTGATTACTGACCATTTGTGCTTTATAAAGAATGTGCCATAAAAATTGATGGGGAAAAAACTGAACGTATAGAAGTCTGCATGTTGAGCTATATTACGAATGATGTCTTATTACGATGATAAAATTTGTAAATGTTTTGACTAGTTTGTGATATCGAACCCTGTTTTTAATTTTTTTTCGTTACATAAATTTTCTTTCTTAAATCAAAACATTGTTACATACATGCAGCGTCGTACAAGTTGAGATTATTATAACACCGTACGATGGTGACTAGTGAACTGTCACCATCAAAAATGGATAATAACGGATAGGAAATAAAAATTATCTCTTTTATCATAAATTTATATATTAGCTAATCTTTTATATTTTGATTTGGCAGAAATAAAAACCTGCTAAAATGCGCAAATTTCTACATTTTGAAATCTTAAAGATTTTACTGACGATCTCATTTAGTTGTAAGCTGGATGATGACTAAACTAATCGTAACCACAGGCTGTCTTTTTTTTCAATTGTTACATTAGCAAATAAGTCTCATCAGAATGGTCTTACCAATCAGTAACTCGAATGACTACTTACTATTTGATCATATCATACTACCATAGTAACTCGTATTATACTATTTGTCAGGATCTAAATACGTGCTAGTTCGATGACTACTATATTTGTCACTCTAACTACCCTTATTAATCGATGAAATTACTATTATCAGGATCTATACCCCAGTAACTCGATGAATACTACTATTTGATCAGGATCTAACTACCCTAGTAACTCGATGAATACTACTATTTGATCAGGATCAAACTACCCTAGTAACTCTATGAATACTACTATTTGATCAGGATCTAACTACCCTAGTAACTCTATGAATACTACTATTTGATCAGGATCTAACTAACCTAGTAACGCGATGAATACTACTAATTGGTCAGGATCTAACTACCCTTCCGAAGCACATGAGAAAACCTCAAGTATTTTATGGTTCATTCAGCTTGATTTTTTTAAGAAGTGGGATTTTATTGTGTTAAATTTAATGTTTTATTGATATCAGTATTGATACGCAGTACGTTGACCATAAACCAAGCGCTGATAGTTAATGCATATGCCAAAACATGACACTTATGTTTGTATTAGAAATATCTATTGTGTGCCTTTGTGCTCATTTTAAGACAGTGCTAATTGTGTGTATATTTGCCAAATTTTAGAAAGTGCTAATTGTGTGCCTATTTGCTAAATTTGAGACAGTACTAATTGAGTGTCTATGTGCTAAATTTTAAATTGTACTTCTTGTGTGTCTATGGTGTAAATTCTTGACAGTTTTGTTTGGGTGTTTTTAAATTATAGATTTATACAAATCAAATGATATGATTGGATTATATTAGAAAATTAAATTAAATTTATAATACATAGATATTATGACATGGTTTTGACGGAGATGTTCCTTTAAAAACTTTCATGAAAAAGACTTCTTCCTTTATTAGTGTTTCTGATAATTTTTTACTGATAGAGATTATCCCAGATGTTTTCTTACATTTTCACCAGAGAAAATGAAAAGCCAGAAACGTTAGTTTTATTTTATTTATTGAAAAATTATCAGGTGTTTGTCCTTCAAACAATAACCATATAAATTATATGATTTAATTATATTATTACCCGTTTATCGTAAGGTGTAGATTATTGTTGCGAATTAATTAAATCTATTAGGATAAAAAAAATCATTCCATTTTTTTTTTTGTCATTAGCATATTATTAGTTTTGATAATAAATTAAGTTGTACATAAATTCAAGTTTTGCACTCCAAAATCTAATCATTATTCTTTATGTCTTTTATTTTTATTTTTGCACTGTTCGTTACGTAAGAGATATAAAAGGTTTTCTTTTGTGATACCACAGGATTATATATTTTGATTTTGTCTCTTGGTATGATAACATGGTGTTACTTATATCTTTCTTACGGAGAAACTTATTCCTGTGATGTTGTCATCTGTAATAAAAAGGAGAATAAACGGGAAGTCCCCCCCCCCCCCCAAATGGCTCAATCAACAACTCAAACACTTCATACAAATAGAAAACAAATATCTATTCATAACATGATGATTTGTCATCTATCATGAAATCACATAATTATACTTACCTGCGATTTTATCATCTGTAATGATTGTTTGATTGATTGTTGGTATTTTAACGCCTCTTTAAGGTAGCACAATACAAAGATTTTATAATTCCAACTCCCAAGTTTTAAAATGCTGTAACTTTCTTAATAATGCTTGACAATTTATAAAAGTGGTAGTTATGGATAGCTTACAGATTAATCTTTCAAATAAATGCAATGTTAGTATGATGCAACAATTATAGGTATTCCTAGAGGATGGATTTTATTATTTGTTGTTCCTATGGCCATTATCTACAAAAGGGTGTCTCAGATTTCAGATAGAATGTATAGAACAACTTTTACACCTAATTAAACATTATCTTTCTTTTATGTGGTAAGAATGTTCACACTAATTAGAGATTTATGAGAGAATGAAATACCATAGGGACAATTTGAGACACTCTTTTGAAGCCCATGATGTGTTGATTAAGATTTCGTTAACATTTTCTGTATATTTAAAGAAATGAAAGAGCTTAAATTCGTTCAAGTAAACTGACCGAGATTTTTCCACTAATTACATAATAATTGATAACATAATGATTGCATAATAAAAATATTGCATTCATTTAAGAGTTTAATCTTTTATCTATCTATATATACCTCTTTTATTATTCTGTATGCATTCATAAGAAAGTTTAAGCATTTTAAAGGTTAGTGATTGGAAGTAAAACAATCTTTGTATTGTGCTACCTTAAAGCGCCATTTAAGGGCTATTTCGAGGCTATATATTATTGGTGATCGAGTGCCCAGTGAAAGCCACCAATCTTCGATAGGAAAACTGACAGTCCTAATAAAGTAGAATTGGAGTCGAGTGCACCTGCACCAACAAAGTTCGAATTCACAACCTCAGTGTGGACTGGTTAGTTATTACATTAGTAGAACTACTAATGCCAATTGGCCACTGAGGCCCCTTTCATCTGTAATGAGTTCACAGCATTTTCTACCTCTGATTTTATCACCTGTAATGAAATCACGTGGTTGTTTATACCTCTGATTTTATCACCTGTAATTAAATCATACGGTTATTTATTTTTGTGATCTTGTACATGAAAGTAACGTAATAATGTTGGTATTATTTCATCTTAAATAGTTTTATACTAATTTGAGTATGACAGTTGTTATCACCTCGTTTGATGTGTTTGGACTTTTGATTTTTGCTATTTGATTATGGGATTTCCTTTTTAAATTTTCGTCGGAGTTCAGTATTGTTTTATTTTACTTTTTTCTATTATGTACACATTTTCAACTTACAAATGGTTAATTGTATCCTTTAATACTGTATTAAAATAAACTAAATCATTATTACTAATGACATATATGTAAATTATTCGATGATATGATACATATATGAATTCTCCAACCAACATGTAGATGATTCCAACTAATTGAAACCTTATTTACGAATTATTTTATCAGCAGTATCATCACCAAAGAGAAAAAGATTTCTGTCGAACCGTATTTTAAATTAGTCAATGTCAAATATCAGACAAAATGCCACTGAAGCCTCATAAATAAATTGTACATCAAATGCCGTTCAAGTCCTTAGTTCTTATCAATCATAAATATATTGATTGTGGAAACCATGTATTGGTTTACTGTCCACGATGTCTCTGATGAACAGTTGATGTTAAGAAGCTTCATCCTTGTCACGCATACGGTTCGCTTTTTTTTGGACTTTTCTCAGGTTTTTTTGTTTTGTATATTTTTTGATTGGGTTCATGCTGTATAGTCTTAAGTTTCACATGCATGTGCTATATAATGAATACTGTTATTTGTCTTCGATCTTTACATTGTTGCTATGGCGTTGTCAATTAATTTTCGCCTAATGAGTTTGAATGTCCCTTTTCATCTTTCGGCCCACTTTACATGTACCCTTTTGATACGATGTAGGGTGATCGCGGTATAAATCAAACTGTTTTTGTAACATAGAATGTCGCTATATTATTTCTCTATAATGAACATTCTCATATACATAATTAAAAAATGAAATAACAAAATGGAGTTCACCGTTAATTTAAGCTCCCCAATCTGCCTCCGAAATAAGCATACAGTTTTGTAAATGTCCTTTTTTCTGTTAAACTAATAGGAGAAAGAGGGTTATATAGAATAAAAAAAGAACTAAATCGCCTTAAATTTTACAATTGTTTAGTTTAGTACAGCTTATTTGAAAAAAATATAAAAATATATGGTCACCGATGAGTGAAAATGATATTTCAATGTTAATGCCCAAAGCTTTACGTTACCCAATTTAGTTTGTTTGAGTCTTAAATTTTCGATCATTGGTTATCAGCCATCTTCTGTCCTCAACTTATCAGTATAAGTATACCCTCAGTAAACTCGGTACTGCTTAAGGTTTGTAGCGTTATAAAAGTATGTCCTACAATTTGGGACAATGCGTTTGGTGACAGTATTATGTCAACTGATCCAGCTATGGATTCAGGCAAACTGCCAATTGATGCAGGAGAACTCGCTGACCATCTTATAAATTATTGATTCACCGAATGATAAACAGAGTGCATACATTCAGTTGGCAGACAAAATCGAATATAGTTACTAAAAATCCAAACAAAAACACAGTGTTGCTTCTTTTTGATTAATACTTTCTAACATTACATAGAAATAGTTATATTTTTCTCATATTACATAAAAAATGTTTATATTTTTCTCACAAATAATAGACATATTGATAATTTTCTCACATAACAGAGAAATATGTATATATCTATCACATTACATGGTAATATTTATATTTTTTACATAGATATACTTATACAAAACCTAGACTTTAACTCGAAACATTGATTCTTCTTTAACTTTCTAAGTGCTAATGCAGACGATGGACGGCCATGACAGACGTTTTTGGTTCATAAGTCCACAGAACCCTTTTCGATAAGCGTAGTTTGATTTCGGAAAATTGCAGTTATATCTATATAAAAACTGTTTCGAGGAGGGTATTCGACTTCACTAACCTGACAAAGTTAAAGCAACCTATCCTCTATGTGGCCAGATTTAAGAAAAAGTCTTAGGATATCTATTCAAATGTTAATGCCCACTTAATTTGCTTTTCTTTACATCTGCAGTATGAAGACTATCTTGTTATTATAAAAAAACAGGGCAAAATTGACTCAAAACGTAAGAAACAGGTACAACAATATGAATGGAGCAAAACTCTAGAATAAAACAATATAACGTTATAAATAGTGTGATTTCAGTCAGAATTCTCTTGTTCGTGAAGTATCACCTGCTGTATCAATTTTGAAATCCTACAAATATCGTAAAGACAGCTTAAATGAATATCTGCTATCATTGAGATGTGTACTTTTACCATTTGCTAACTTTCCATTATTGATTGATAACATATAAACGGCTACTGTATTTGCTTTATATTTGTGGATATTCATCATTGAAAAAGACTTAACAATCCTCTGGCTCCAAGACGATGCATACAAGTCGGAGAATAATTATTTGTATTTTTTTAGTGAGAGCTGCTTTTTTTATTTTTTATTAAATTTTTATTTTTTATTGACGTGCAAAGCATGCATTTTTTTATAAACAATTAGGTATTCCAATTAGCAATACATACTAGTATCAGGTTGATTTTCATATGCAGTTTTTTATGATTTAATTACAATCAAAATTTCATTAAAAAAAAAGGAAAATGATTTATTTTGTAATTTTGAGTCCTCAATGCTCTTCAACTTTGTACTTGTTTGGCTTTATAGCTATTTTGATCTGAGCGTCAATGATGAGTCTTATGAAGACGAAACGCGCGCCTGGCGTATTAAATTATAATCCTGGTACCTTTGATAACTATTTGTCAACATGGTCAATGTTAAGGAGTTTAGCGATATTTCTACACGTACTAGTAGTGTACATGGGATTATGCTTAAGTCAGGTAATTTGTACACAACAACGACGACGTTTTATCTTAATTTAGGTTTTTTTCCTTTGACTTAGTTGTTCATTTACCCGTTTTATATGTCTACTTTTATATAATAATTATTGATAAACCTTCTAACAAATATTGTTTGTATCCTGATGTATCAAATATACATCACGACGTGTAAACACTTTTAATTACCTTATGAGTACATAGGCAGAGAGTATTATATATATAAAGAGATAAAATGTATTTATAACTCTACTTTATTAAAACATCCGATTTTAGTTTATTCTGAAAGAAATCTCATTCGTTTGATTTGTAAATTATTCTAGTGAGGTTAAAGAAATGTCAAGGTTTCCGAATGAATCGAATGGAAACAGAACTGATTGTTGTTATATATTTTTTTATTATTTCATAGACACTATTAGAATTCTTTTATCGATTCGTAAATATCTAATGTGTTATTAAGATCAGACATGAATCCTGCAATAAAAATAGAAATAACTTGTGTATAGTGCATGCGTCTCAGGAGTTTATTTCTAATTACCCCTTATGCGAACGACCAAACACAAAATTTTTAAACAAATGATGTATACCCGCAATAAAAGACACGGATAAATCACAAAAAAACTCCAATGAAATTTTAAACGGAAAGTTCACAAACAAACGGCAAGATCAAAATCTCAAACACATTAAACGGATGGATAGCTACTGTCTATACTTGGAACAGGCATGGTCTTATGTTCAAAATACTAAATTAAACCTGGTTTTAAAGCTATCTATACCTCTTACTTGTATGACAGTCGCATACAATTATATTTTATTGACAACGATGTGTGAACAAAACAAACAGATATAATAGGCAATATTGTCAAAAATATGGGTACAGCAGCCAACATTGTGTTTTAATTTTTATCACTATAAAAACAAACAAATATTAAACATAGAAGCACAAAAGCTTATAGACACATTAATGCACATTAGCAAAAATGAAAGACAAGAAAATAAACATTTACCATAGCATAATAACACAATAACGGGATGTTTAAGTATAGAGCCACGTCATCTGTAACAAAGAAACACAAAAAGGCATATAGCTTCACCTATAATGGTTTATTTTTATAAATTGTGACTTGAATGGAGAGTTGTCTCATGGGCACTCATACCGCATCTTTATATATCTATATAGACAAATCACACACGAATGATATCAATGACACATTTCTGATCCTTTGGTATTTCAACCAAAGATGAAGAACTAGATCTTCCATCACTGTATTGGATACCTAAACTACATAAGTGTCCTTACAAACAACGGTATATTGCTGGGTCTTCCAAGTGCTCCACGAAACCTCTTTCTAAATTATTAACATCTATTTTATCAGCAATCAAAGACGGGCTTTAAAGTTATTGTGAAACTGCCTATTCTAGAGGTGGCGTGAATCAGATGTGGATACTTAAAAATTCCAAAGATCTTTTAGAGTACATACAATCTAACTCTCTTTCATCTTGTAACAGTATTAAAACATTTGACTTTTCTACTCTTTCCACAAGTATTCCACATTCCAAACTAAAAGACAAATTGAAAGAGTTGGTATTACTTTGCTTCATAAAAAAGAATGGCCAACGTAGATACAAGTATCTTGTCTTAGGGAGGGATAGATCATACTTTGTAAAGAATCACTCTGATTCAAACAAAAAATTCTCTGAAACCGATATTATCAAGATGCTTGATTTCTTGATTGACAACATATTTGTAACGTTCGGAGGACGTGTTTTTCAACAGACTGTCGGCATCCCAATGGGAACAAACTGTGCCCCTCTACTTGCCGACTTGTTTCTTTATTATTATGAGGCTGACTTCATGGAGGAACTTCTTAGGAAGAAAGATAAGAAGTTAGCAATATCCTTTAACTCTACTTTCCGCTATATAGATGACGTTCTTTCACTAAACAATTCAAAATTTGGTGACTATGTGGAACGCATCTATCCCATCGAATTGGAGATAAAGGATACTACAGATACAGTTAAGTCGGCTTCATATCTTGACTTACATCTAGAAATTGACAATGAGGGTAGGTTGAAAACAAAACTTTACGACAAAAGAGATGATTTCAGCTTTCCAATTGTGAACTTTCCATTTCTAAGTAGCAACATTCCAACAGCACCTGCATACGGGGTATATATCTCCCAATTGATACGATATTCCCGTGCTTGCATTTCCTATCATGAATTTCTTGGTAGAGGGTTACTGCTCACAAGGAAGCTATTAAACCAAGAGTTCCAAATGGTGAAGTTGAAATCATCCCTTCGTAAATTTTACGGACGCCATCACGAGTTGGTTGACCGTTATGGAATAACCGTTTCACAAATGATATCGGATATGTTCCTTACGTCGTAACTACAATCCCCTTCCCTTTCATGAATGTGACCTACCGAATTAGACTATTTACTGGATTTGTAATCACATAAGCAACACGACGGTTGCCACATGTGGAGCAGGATCTGCTTACCCTTCCGGAGCACCTGAGATCACCCCTAGTTTTTGGTGGGGTTCATGTTGTTTATTCTTTAGTTTTCTATGTTGTGTCATGAGTACTATTGTTTTTCTGTTTGTCTTTTTCATTTTTAGCCATGGCGTTGTCAGTTTGTTTTAGATTTATGAGTTTGACTGTCCCTTTGGTATCTTTCGTCCCTCTTTCAGAACTCAAAAGTCGGAAAAAAAGATTTTACACTTTAATGGTAGAAAATCGTATGAAACCTAAAACAAATGCAATCCTCTCCAGTTCCAACGATTTTTTTTTTTGTGATTTTATGTTGCTTTGTTACACGAGGTTAATTGGAGGATTTTGCTCCTGAAAACATTATGTATGTGCCTATCCCAAGTCATGAAATTGGGTGGTTGTTGTTACTGTATTTCAGTTTTGATTTCCTTTTATTATTTTGTAATGAATAATACGTTATAATGAGTATCAAGACATCAGGGTCAACAAGTGTCGTTAGTTACCGCATGAAGTGCTGAATTGTTCAAATATTCTTATTTTCTTTACATAAAAGAGGGACGAAAGCTACCAGAGGGACAGTCAAACTCATAAATCGACAATAAACTGACAACGCCATCGCTAAAAATGAAAAGGACAAACAGACAAACTATAGTACACATAACACAACATAGAAAACTTAAGAATAAACAACACGAACCCCACCAAAAACTAGGGGTGATCTCAGGTGCTCCGGAAGGGTAAGCAGATCCTGCTCCATAACATTACTGTTGTGTAAAACATTAGGATTCTTATTTCGTTTGTTTCACGCAAAACAAAAATCGTGTTCCTCCCAAGAATAAGACAGAGAATTTAAAGTAATAGCAATGATAATTGTGAACTTCTGCTCTTTAAAATAGAAACTAATGATCAATAAAAATCTGTAAATCCACTCAATCAGATTATCTACAAAACCTTTTGATAATTTCATTAAAAACATTTGATGCAAATTGCAATAAATGAGTTTTACAATATAGGGTTTCTGATGAAAGAATTTGTTAAGCAAATTGCTTCCAACATAAAGAATATCTTAAAACAAAACCAAATAAATTGTCACAAAAGTAAAAATTTAACGATGAAACAATCAAAAGCTTTTCAATCAATCAATAAGCAGATAATACAATCGCAAAAAATATAAGAATACGAAACAACTAGAAAAAATACACGACACACTTGTAGGCGTTGTTGTATTGCTGTTAGTTCTTATAGGATGTTTCTGTCACAAAACATCAGGAGTTTTCTGTCTTATAAATCTTAAACTACAGTACTAGGCAGATACCTGTCATATTGTGTCCATGATGAACATGGTTTGTTGCAGAGCTACATACCTATGATCACTTCTCATATGAATCTAATATGATTTTTAAGTATAATCTTATTGTTCTACAAATACATATTTAAGCTACGGATAATACCAAGTGGTCAATCAAACATCATAGGTCATTAGAAACCTAGACATGTTTAAATACTGAAAACGGCAAAAATCTAAACGTTCATGAAACGCGTCACTGATAACTGTAACCGAGCAACGGAAACATCATCAAAAACTGTGTGTGACCTCAATTGCAGATACATTAAAGTAAGTCATGAAGGAAATACAATGAATCTGTGACAAGAAAACTATGGTATTCTAATATGGATAGCTGAACCCGTCATCTCGGCTCAAATTGACACTTTGTCCACTTTATGTGTCTGCGTAATTCTATTGTATTAAGATAATATGATAGGATTTCAATACATAATTTATCTATTTGTCACATGTATTTTATCAATAGGTCGTGTGATGTTTAAACTAAGTTATTGATTTCATATCAAGTATTAATAATATACAATTTTATTAGAAATATATATTTTTATCCATTCGTTTGATGTGTTTGAGCTTTTGATTTTTCCACTTGATTAGGGACTTTTCATTTTGAGTTCCGTATTTTTGTGATGTTACTTTTTGAACACATTTATAATAAGAATGTAACGTTCAGCAAACGTTACTTGAAAAAGATCCTTCCAAATCATGTGTACGCCATTCATATTTAAATAATGTAAAGGCCACCTTATTATGTCTTAGTACTATAACTATGAATGTGTTGTATAATTGAAAATAAGAATAAATCAAAAGCATGACCAAACAAAATAGAGAAACACTGATGTATACATCAGTCCTATAAAAATGTGATAAAACATAAGTAAAAAGACAAACAAAGCTGCATATTACAATTCTTTAAAGATAGAGCAACTCAAACCGAAGCAAAAACTGGTAGGGTGTCGGCATCTGGTAGCTTGTTATTTTACTTTTGACAGTATTAAGTACATCCAATATAACATTGAGAACTTTCCGACTTCAATACACCAAAGTTGAGCACGTGTAATAATAAGGAAAACCGTAGTTCCAATAGGTGTGATACATGCACAAGATAGTACCGATCACTATTTCATTTGCATAAAAGGACTTCTTTTCGGTGTTTATCGGGCAATAAGTTTGATCAAACAGAAATAATGGTCGGTGATAAAAAAAATATATATTTTATGCCATCTTATTTGACAATATCAAAATTATGGCAAACTTTTTAGTTTTACTTATGAAACTGACCAAGTAAGAGAAAATTGGAATGTCAAAATTATAATAGCATAAATAAAGGCAATAGTAGTATGCTACTGTTCGAAATTCATAAATTGATTGAGAATAAAACAACTCCGGGTTACAAACTTAAACTGAGGGAAACACTTCAAAGAGGAGAACGACGACACAACAGAAACACAACTTTAAAGTGTAAAACACGCAGAAACGAACTATGACATAAAAATAAACCATTATTACTAATGACAAATATGTAAATTATTTGATTATATGATAAATATTTGAAGTTTCAAACCAACATGTAGATGATTCCAACTATTTGAAACCTTATCTTTTCGACATAATTTTATCAGTAGACATGACATGTTCATTTAAAAATTTTAATTTTTCGAAAAACTAAGGATTTTCTTATCCCAGGCATAGATAACCTTAGCCGTATTTGGTACAACTTTTTGAAATTTTGGATCCTCAATGCTCTTCAACTATGTACTTGTTTGGCTTTATAATATTTTGATATGAGCGTCACTGATGAGTCTTATGTAGACGAAACGCGCGTCTGACGTACTAAATTATAATCCTGGTACCTTTGATAACTATCATCACTAATATAAGAGCAGAACAACGACACAACAGAAACACAACAGTATAATGTAAAACACACAGAAACGAACTATAATATAGCAATGGTCATTTTCCTGACTTGGTACAGGACACTTAAAAAATATGGTGGGTTGATCCAGGTTTTGCGACTAGCCAAACCTCGCGCTTGAATGGCAATGTTGAATATATTTTTTAAATGACAACATTACATGACAGGACTACAGTACAAATAAATGTACGAACATAAGTCCTATGATAAAATGTGTATAAATAGTTCTACAAATCTTATTTCTGAAAAAGTTGTACTTTAAAATAGAAAATTCCCTGAGTGTTTTAACGCAGCTTTTTCTTTATGCCTAATTCAATGCAAATAACTGAGATTCATGAATAAAATCCAAATTGGAGAACTAGTAAAATCGCAGAGATAATAGAAAAAGCTGTATATTCAAATATGAGTGTCAGTTTCCGAAAATGCTTGACAAAATAATAAATGATATGTAAAAATTAATAAAACAAAACACTTTTTAAACTATTAATCTCGTGTGTCCATGAATATAATATAAATCGTTTGTTTTTTCTACTCGTCTTTAAAAGGTATGAATCAATTCGGAATTGATGAAATGGATACGTATCGGCTTATCACGCATTTGGCATTGTTTTGACACATTTGAAGGGAAAGACAAATGTCTGAATGCATAAGTCTTCAGTTATCTGTTTTCTGTTTTCTGTTGTACACCCTAGACAGACAGACAGACACACACACACACACACACACACACTTCAAGAAAAATTTCCACATGTATGCTCTCTCTTGTAATAAGTTTGAAATACATTTTTTATAGCTCTAGAATTATGTACAGTATATAGATCGCCACAGTAAAATGTCTCGTTCTGTCTTTACATACACTTGAATTAAACCGACTGTGAATCGTCTCATTACGTCTAACAGTTTTATCTTAATACAGACATGTTGTAGCAAATATTAGATCCATCTGTAATTATCTGTGTAAAATTGTTTTCACCATTAGGAATTTGACCAGATTCATGTCGTTCGTTCAATATATTACTTAATATGTTAACAGATATAAAGCATTTAAAGATATAATTATACATACATATACAGATCAAAGGAATTTGCAACTTATTTTTATTGTCACTGACAAAATCCTTAAAGCTTTGAGGTATATTGAATATTGCTGTCTATAAGTTTAACAGATTTATCTGTTACCATGTGAGTAATATAAGTTCTTTTGTTGTCATATTAATGTTAGGGTTTAGAGGACAAAATGAAGGAAATGAGTTTATCATAGAATCGTACAGTAATTGCTTTCTCTAAGCACCGATGATATCCTTTGTCAGTCATTACGGAAATCTTCTATCGGCTTCCGTTGTCATTTTCAATTTACATCAATCTAAAATAAAAGTATCTTACTCCTACGTACTGAATAACATCTGAATGATAAAGGATATCAAAACATACGTACTTAATAACATCTGGATGATTAAGGATATCAAAACATACGTACTGTATAGCATCTGAATGATTAAGGATATCAAAACATACGTACTGAATAACATCTGAATGATTAAGGATAACAAAACATACGTACTGAATAACATCTGAATGATTAAGGATATCAAAACATATGTACTGAATAGCATGTGAATGATTAAGGATAACAAAACATACGTACTGAATAACATCTGGATAATTAAGGATATCAAAACATACGTACTGAATAACATCTGAATGATTAAGGATATCAAAACATACGTACTGAATAGCATCTGAATGATTAAGGATATCAAAACATACATCTGATTTTCAAATACACATTAGATTATAGCGGATGTTTGTATCGAGATGTGATGATTCGTATTTAAGGTTTGGTATCACCGTTATATCCTTTTGTAGACATTTTATGTTATCTTTAGTGAAACAATCGTTTACATAGGTCAATTTATTGGACCGCCAATTTGTTTTCCTCTTTCAAGTGTCAATGAGTGACCGATCATCCATATATCTCGAGAAAAACTTTGTCCGATCCTTTTTTTCTTCTGTCTTTAACATGATTCTATATAAGAGTATCATGTATAACGCTAAACAATCAAAATATTAAGGACTCATAAGGTGACTTTACCTAATTTCCAAGAAACTTCATTTCTGGTCTATAATTTGATTGTGTTATATCATCTGTCTTTAAAGGAAATAAAAGTAAACTAATTACAAGATGTCGTCAGACCAACTGTGATTAGGAAAGGAATTATCGGTTTAAATAGTGGAATCAATTTCACTTTAGTTTTTGCGCAACCGTCATGCTAAGTATTAGAAATTAAATGAAGTATCAAACAGTGCATTGCTATAATGCCCTTCTTTTGCAAAACTGGAAGTTCATATCTTTTTATAATTTCATTGAAACATAAAACATGTTCCGTAGTAATGGACTCTGTTGAGGATATTAAACTTGGTCCTGTGGTGGCAGGGTTTTTAGAAAGAAGTGAAATGATATTTTTTTATTATTGGATATATTTTCAAAAATAATGCGATAATATCTATTAGAAATCGGGTCAAATTGGTGAAAATCAGAAATAAAAACTTCATTGGGAGTGATATAAACTCCAAAAATATATTTTTTTTGTTAAACGAGAGGAAGAACAATAGTATTAAAATCTGACAAGGAAAAGAACGAGTAATACAAAAAGTAAAATCCCTAAAATACCGAACGCCGAGGAAAATTAAAACGGAAAAACCGTACTCAAATGCACAATCAAAGCTCACACACATCAAATGAATGGATAACAACTGTCAAATTCCAAATTTGGTACAGGCATTTTCTTATATTAAATAGTAGATAAACCTAATTTTATAGCGCTAAACCTGTCACTTGTATGATAGTCGCATCAAATTTCATTTTATTGACAACGATGTGTGAACAAAACAAAAAGACATCATAGGTAAACACTTCAAAAAATAGGAGGACAGCAGTCATTATTGTGTTTTTATCTTACTCACTATAAAAATAAACAAATATTTCATAAGAAACACTAAGGCGTATAGACAAAGGACATTAGTTAAAATTAAAGACAAGAATACAAAAATGTACAATAGCACATACAATAACACAATGACGGGATGTGTAAGTACAGTGCCACGTCAAATTGATATTAAAAGTAAAAATCAAATACTATACACGTTTTTTAAGATAATAAACAATGACAGTACCCAGAATCTATACTTCAAGACCATCGTGTATTATTTATGAAGTTTATACGGAATATTTGTCAACACAGTCTTGGTACCTTCCGATGAACGTTTTAAGAAAATGACGAGACGTTCTTTAACATACCCCAGGATCATCAATTTCTTCTCAGACACTGTTGACATTTTACAAAGTCTAAATATTAGCTGCTAGCTCTTGAATAGCGAATAAGTTTGAAAATATATATTCCATATGCAGGTGAAGTTGGTATATTGTTGCTAAGGCGAAGAAAAATTGATAATTTTATAAATAAAATCGTCTCGTTTGTCATAGATTCTGGTACTGAGTTGCCCGTGTATGTCAGATTCGAAGTATAAGTCTAAAAGTGAGGCGGAGGAGCTATGTCTGTTGTTTCGTTAATTACTAGTGCATGGTGATATATAAATGGAATATAATCATGCAAGTGTAGATTGTAAATAGAAAGAACATTATCAATATATCGGATGTGAAATTAAATTACCTAACATCTTTAATCTTCTTGTTTTTGACAAGTGTCTGAAGGTACACCGACTCATAAAGATAAAAAATAATACACATTATAAACCCACATTTAGATATAACATTATAAAATGATCAAACATGTTAAATAAGTACCAACTGATTCAACACTTTCAATGGTATCACAATTATTGTTCGTTTTTTATGATATACTGGTACTGATCCACTGTTTTGATCCTCGTACAATTTTAAATTCACTCCTTTCTGATCATCGTCGGACTTTAATGTTATACCCGTTTATATCCGGGAATTTAAATTTAATTCTAAACTCGTACATATCCTCGTTTGACGTTGATGTTACACTTTTTCTCGTTTGACGTTGATGTTACACTATTCCTCGTTTGATGTTAATGCTACACTTTTTCTCGTTTTACGATGATGTTACACTATTCCTCGTTTGACGTTAATGCTTCACAATTCCTCGTTTGACGTTGATGTAACGCTATTCCTCGTTTGACGTTAATGCTACACTATTCCTCGTTTGACGTTAATGCTACACTGTTCCTCGTTTGACGTTGATGTTACACTATTCCTCGTTTGACGTTGATGTTACACTATTCCTCGTTTGACGTTGATGTTACACTATTACTCGTTTGACGTTGATGTTACACTATTCCTCGTTTGACGTTGATGTTACACTGTTCCTCGTTTGACGTTAATGCTACACTATTCCTCGTTTGACGTTAATGCTACACTATTCCTCGTTTGACGTTAATGTTACACTATTCCTCGTTTGACGTTGATGTTACACTATTCCTCGTTTGACGTTAATGCTACACTATTCCTCGTTTGACGTTGATGTTACACTATTCCTCGTTTGATGTTAATGCTACACAATTCCTCGTTTGACGTTGATGTTACACTATTCCTCGCTTGACGTTTATGTTACACTATTCCTCGTTTGACGTTTATGTTACACTATTCCTCGTTTGATGTTAATGCTTCACTATTCCTCGTTCGACGTTAATGCTACACCATTCCTCGTTTGACGTTAATGCTACACTATTCCTCGTTTGACGTTGATGCTACACTATTCCACGTTTGACGTTGATGCTACACTATTCCTCGTTTGACGTTGATGTTACACTATTCCTCGTTTGATGTTAATGCTTCACTATTCCTCGTTTGACGTTGATGTTACACTATTCCTCGTTTGACGTTGATGTTACACTATTCCTCGTTTGACGTTCATGTTACACTTTTCCTCGTTGACGTTAATTTTTACACTATTCCTTGTTTGACGTTGATGCTACACTATTCCTCGTTTGACGTTGATGTTACACTATTCCTCGTTTGATGTTAATGCTACACTTTTCCTCGTTTGACGTTAATGTTACACTATTCCTCGTTGAACGTTAATGCTACACAAATCCTCGTTTGACGTTGATGCTACACTATTCCTCGTTTGACGTTAATGCTACACTATTCCTCGTTTGACGTTAATGTAACACTATTCCTCGTTTGACGTTAATGTTACACAATTCCTCGTTTGACGTTGATGCTACACTATTCCTCGTTTGACGTTGATGTTACACTATTCCTCGTTTGACGTTGATGTTACACGTTTCCTCGTTTGACGTTAATGCTACACTATTCCTCGTTTGACGTTGATGTTACACTATTCCTCGTTTGACGTTGATGTTACACTATTCCTCGTTTGACGTTGATGTTACACTATTCCTCGTTTGACGTTGATGTTACACTATTCCTCGTTTGACGTTGATGTTACACTATTCCTCGTTTGACGTGATGTTACACTATTCCTCGTTTGACGTTGATGTTACACTATTCCTCGTTCGTAATGCAACGTTGTTGACTTGATATACACTATTCCTCGTTTGAGTTAATGCTACACAATTCTCGTTTGACGTTGATGTACACTATTCCTTCGTTTGACGTTAATGCTACACATTCCCTTCGTTTGACGGGAATGTTACACTATTCCTTCGTTTGACGTTAATGTTACACTATTCCTCGTTTGACGTTATGTTACACTATTCCTCGTTTGACTGTTAATGCTACACTATTCCTCGTTTGACGTTAATATACACATTCCTCGTTTGACGTTAATGCTACACTATTCCTCGTTTGACGTTAATTACACATTCCTCGTTTGATGTATGTAACTTGCTTTACTACACTATTCCTTGTTTGACGTTGATGTTACACTATTCCTCGTTTGACGTTCATGTTACTATTCCTCGTTTGACGTTGAATGTACACTATTCCTTGTTTGACGTTGATGCTTACACTATTCCTCGTTCGTTGTACACACTCGTTTGCTTATGTTAACTATTCCTCGTTTGACGTTAATGTTACACTATTCCTCGTTTGATGTTGACACCCTTGTTGACGTTAGTACACTATTCCTCGTTGACGTTGATGTTACACAATTCTCGTTTGATGTTAATGCTACACTATTCCCGCGAGTTACTCTGTTTGACGTTGATGTTACACTATTCCTCGTTTGATGTTAATGCTACACTCGTTCCTCGTTTGACGTTAATGTTACACTATTCCTCGTTGACGTTAATGCTACACATTCCTCGTTTGATGTTATATTACACCGTTCCTCGTTTGACGTTAATGTTACACTATTCCTCGTTTGACGTTGATGTTTCACTATTCCTCGTTTGACGTTAATGCTTCACTATTCCTCGTTGCGTTAATGTTACACTATTCCTCGTTTGATGTTAATGCTACACTATTCCTCGTTTGAAGTATGTAATATCTTTTACAATACCATTCCTCGTTTGACGTTAATGCTACACTATTCCTCGTTTGACGTTGATGTTACACTATTCCTCGTTTGACGTTAATGCTACACTATTCCTCGTTGACGTTAATGTTACACATATTCCTCGTTTGACATGAATGCTACACTATTCCTCGTTTGAACGTTATGTTACACCTATTCCTCTTGGTTTGATATCCGTTTACTATGTCACACTATTCCTCGTTTGACGTTAATGTTACACTATTCCTCGTTTGACGTTGAATGTTTCACTATTCCTCGTTTGACGTTGATGTCTACACTATTCCTCCGTTGTCGTTAATGTACACTATTCCTCGTTTGATGTTAATGTACACTATTCCTCGTTTGACGTTAATATTACACTATTCCTCGTTTGACGTTAATGCTACACTATTCCTCGTTTGACGTTGATGTTACACTATTCTCCGTTTGACGTTAATGTTACACTATTCCTCGTTTGATGTTAATGCTTCATTATTCCTCGTTTGACGTTGATGTTACACTATTCCTCTTTGACGTTAATGTAACACTATTCCTCGTTTGACGTTCATGTTATACTATTCCTCGTTTGACGTTAATGTTACACTATTCCTCGTTTGACGTTGATGCTACACTATTCCTCGTTTGACGTTGATGTTACACTATTTCACGTTTGATGTTAATGCTACACTATTCCTCGTTTGACGTTGATGTTACACTATTCCTCGCTTGATGTTAATGCTACACTATTCCTCGTTTGACGTTATTGTTACACTATTCCTCGTTTGACGTTAATGTTACACTATTCCTCGTTTGACGTTGATGCTACACTATTCCTCGTTTGACGTTGATGTTACACTATTTCACGTTTGATGTTAATGCTACACTATTCCTCGTTGGACGTTGATGTTACACTATTCCTCGTTTGATGTTAATGCTACACTATTCCTCGTTTGATGTTAATGTTACACTATTCCTCGTTTGACTTTCATGTTATACTATTCCTCGTTTGACGTTAATGTCACACTATTCCTCGTTTGGCGTTAATGCTACACTATTCCTCGTTGGACGTTGATGTTACACTATTCCTCGTTTGATGTTAATGCTACACTATTCCTCGTTTGATGTTAATGTTACACTATTCCTCGTTTGACTTTCATGTTATACTATTCCTCGTTTGACGTTAATGTTACACTATTCCTCGTTTGACGTTGATGCTACACTATTCCTCGTTTGACATTAATGTTACACTATTCCTCGTTTGACTTTCATGTTATACTATTCCTCGTTTGACGTTAATGTTACACTATTCCTCGTTGGACGTTGATGTTACACTATTCCTCGTTTGACGTTGATGTCACACTATTTCTCGTTTGATGTTAATGTTACACTATTCCTCTTTGACGTTAATGTTACACTATTCCTCGTTTGACGTTAATGCTTCACTATTCCTCGGTTGACGTTAATGTTACACTATTCCTCGTTTGGCGTTAATGCTACACTATTCCTCGTTTGACGTTGATGTTACACTATTCCTCGTTTGACGTTAATGTTACACTATTCCTCGTTTGACGTTAATGTTACACTATTCCTCGTTTGACGTTAATGTTACACTATTCCTCGTTTGACGTTAATGTTACACTATTCCTCGTTTGACGTTAATGCTACACTATTCCTCGTTTGACGTTGATGTTTCACTATTCCTCGTTTGACGTTAATGCTACACTATTCCTCGTTTGTCGTTAATGTTACACTATTCCTCGTTTAATGTTAATGCTACACTATTCCTCGTTTGACGTTAATGCTACACTATTCCTCGTTTGACGTTAATGCTACACTATTCCTCGTTTGACGTTAATGCTACACTATTCCTCGTTTGACGTTAATGCTACACTATTCCTCGTTTGACGTTAATGCTACACTATTCCTCGTTTGACGTTAATGCTACACTATTCCTCGTTTGACGTTGATGCTACACTATTCCTCGTTTGACGTTAATGCTACACTATTCCTTGTTTGACGTTAATGCTACACTATTCCTCGTTTGACGTTAATGCTACACTATTCCTCGTTTGACGTTAATGCTACACTATTCCTCGTTTGTCGTTAATGTTACACTATTCCTCGTTTAATGTTAATGCTACACTATTCCTCGTTTGACGTTGATGCTACACTATTTCTCTTTTGACGTTGATGCTACACTATTCCTCGTTTGACGTTAATGCTACACTATTCCTCGTTTGACGTTAATGTAACACTATTCCTTGTTTGACGTTGATGTTACACCATTCCTTGTTTGACGTTAATGCTACACTATTCCTCGTTTGACGTTAATGCTACACTATTCCTCGTTTGATGTTAATGTTACACTATTCCTCGTTGGACGATAATGCTACACAATTCCTCGTTTGACGTTGATGCTACACTATTCCTCGTTTGACGTTGATGTTACACTATTCCTCGTTTGCCGTTAATGTTACACTATTCCTCGTTTGACGTTGATGTTACACAATTCCTCGTTTGACATTAATGCTACACTATTCCTCGTTTGAAGTTGATGTTACACTATTCCTTGTTTGACGTTAATGTCACACTATTCCTCGTTTGACGTTAATGTTACACTATTCCTCGTTTGACGTTGATGTTTCACTATTCCTCGTTTGACGTTAATGCTACACTATTCCTCGTTTGTCGTTAATGTTACACTATTCCTCGTTTGATGTTAATGCTACACTATTCCTTGTTTGACATCAAATCATATATTCGTTATTGTAAGCAGTTGACTTCAATGTATATAACACTCGTTCTGATCCTCATTTTACTTGACGTTTTTCCTGTTCTGAAGTTCGTTTGTTCGATTCTCTTCTTCCTTTTCTTCTTTTTTTTTTGTTTGTAAATTACTATTATATTTCTTAATGTTATCATTTTAGTGCTAATTCTGTTGACACTTCTATTAAAAAATATGCTTTTTTCAAAATTTTAGATAATTCATATATGTTTTCTAAACAAACTTATAAGTAAGGGTTATCGTACCAATATTGTAATTAGATCTCTGAATATAGTTTATATTGGCACTTATATCGATTTTGTCATTAGCAAATTGAAACATAACTAAATTGTATCTTCTTTTGAGGCGGGATGTATAGAGACACAGACACGTTAATTTTTATCTCTATAGAAATCGCTCCTCACTATCCTACTACCTGTCGATACATTTATTTTTGGCATTGAACAAGTCTTGCTCTCTCTGACTGTTCATTACGTTAAAATACTAAATCCCTGGGATGTGTTTTAGTTGTTTTTAGTCTCTGATGCATGATTTTTTTTATTATTAATTGTTTTTGGCTTTTAACTAGCTGTCAGTAACTGCGAGTACTCTCAAATCGTATTTTCTTGTTAATTCGACCTGTTGAAACTGTTTATAATGGTATTTTGTTATCTTATATTTATATGGATTTTGTCTATATACCAGCTTTGATTTTTTGGAATATTTTCTAAGTTTCACTTCTTCTTACTACACTTGTATAAACTTCAAGATTGACCTGTATTTTTTTAAAACCGGCTTTTTTTCTAAAGTGAATATTTTCGAAGGGTTAAATATTTCGCAGTTGTGTCTTGAAATGGCTTTGTTTGGACTTGTTTGTTTGATTTTTGGCTTTGAATGTTTGTCCCTAATATTTTGTTAACTGCATTTGCATTCAGATATCGCAGATCAAATTTATTCGTTCATAGCGTATTAATGTACGTTTTTTTGATTGAGTTAAGCCTGCCAATTGATATTTTATCGTGTGTTTTCCTATGTTGGGATGTTATGCTATTGTTTCAGAAAAAGGGAGAAGGTTTGGATCCATTAAAACGTTTAATCCCGCTGCAAATGTTTGCACCTGTCCTAAGTCAGGAATCTGATTACAGTAGTTGTCGTTTGTTTATGTAATTTATACGTGTTTCTCGTTTCTCGTTTTTTTATTTTATATAGATTAGACCGTTGGTTTTCCCGTTTGAATGGTTTTACACTAGTAATTTTGGGGCCCTTTATAGCTTGTTGTTCGGTGTGAGCCAAGGCTCCGTGTTGAAGGCCGTACATTGACCTATAATGGTTTACTTTTTTTAAATTTTTATTTGGATGGAGAGTTGTCTCATTGGCACTCACACCACATCTTCCTATATCTATCATAAGTTTGTGTAATAATGATTAGAAAATGATTAGTGTTTATAGAGATAAAACAGGAATGACCGGACAGTAATTTTAGTTGATCATATTCAATGGCGGGAATGTCGACTACAAAATGTTTTATAATGAATGAATGAAGCCGTTTTACTCCTTGGTATTTGAGTAAACGTCCCATGAGCGATTGTTTGTTCTTACGTCGCTGGGTTGCTTTGAAACTAGTTTTCATTCTTAATAATTGATGCCTTGTTTATGTAATCATTTCGTTTCTTATATTATGTATAGTGTATCAATGAAATAGATGGTTATATTTAAAATAACCGTTAATAGGTCAATGCTTATAATGAACGCCTGCATCTAGGATTACAAGATTTAACCTCCGGGGAAAAACTATCGTATAAACCAAAAAAACGAGTTTACATCATTAATATCTTTTTCCAAATGCCGCCTTATTTCATTCGTTCTATATGTTGTATTAGGGAAATGACCGACGGGGATATATTTCATCTTCTTTATCACATTTATCCTCGATCCTAATGATTCTATTTATCGTAACAGTCATTTGAATTTCTAGTTTGATTTGTATTTTGATTTGTATTTCTTTCTATTTAATTCAAGGATAAATTAGGCCCAAGAAGCTCCATTGAATAGCATCTTGAGATAATTTATATGTAAATGTTATCCTGTACTTTGTTACAAAAGATGAATAACTATACTATGTTGCGCCTATTATTGGTATAGACTTTACCAAACTAGAATTGATCATTATACAAAAAAAGATAACGGAAACGACCATTAAAGCTCTGATCAGAAAGATAGACAAATAAAACTGGAAAAGCTATTATGAAGACGCAGAGCATTCAATTAAATCGACAGTAGTTTACCAGTGTAACAATCTCTTCCATCGATTAGAAAGTGACACGTCAAGATATAAACAAGCAAAAACTGAGGTTATCACATGCACTCCAGAAGCAAGACCTTGTGAGTTGACAGGTTGACATAAGCACCACGACGGGTGCCACATGTGGAGCAGAATCTGCTTACCCTTCCGGAACACCTGAGATCACCCTTAGTTTTTGGTGGGGTTAGTGTTGCTTATTCTTTAGTTTTCTATATTGTGTCACATGTTCTATTGTTTGTCTGTGTGTCTTCTTTCATTTTTTGCCAGGCGTTGTCAGTTTATTTTCGATTTATGAGTTTGACTGTCCCTCTGGTATCTTTCGTCCCTCTTTTAAGATATAAACGAGCATAAGACTGCGGTTATCACCTGAACTCCAAAGAGAAACAAGACCCAGTGAGTTGACAGGTTAGAATATAAACGAGCATAAAACTGCGGTTATCACATAAACTCCAAAGAGAAACAAGACCTAGTGAGTTGACAGGTTAAGATATAAACGAGCATAAAGCCGCGGTTATCACATGAACTTCAAAAAGAAGCAAGACCTAGTGAGATGACAGGTTAAGATATAAACGAGTATAAAACTGCGGTTACCAGGCGTTGTCAGTTTATTTTCGATTTATGAGTTTGACTGTCCCTCTGGTATCTTTCGTCCCTCTTTTAAGATATAAACGAGCATAAGACTGCGGTTATCACATGAACTCCAAAGAGAAACGAGACCTAGTGAGTTTACAGGTTAAGCAACTTCTTTTATGCATGTAGATTCTGGCACACGGTCCACACTTAACGAATTTGACTCAATCGGTAACATATAAAATAAAAACACAAAAACACTGAACTCCGAGGAAAATTCAAAACGGAAAGTCCCCAATCAAATTGTAAAATCAACAGCTCAAACACAGCAAAAAGTAAAATCACAGCAAACGAATAAACAACAACTATCATAATCCTGAAATCTCAGACGGATATACTTGTATCTAACCATCTAATATAATAACATAGCAAATATTAGTGAGTTGAATACCATGCTGCAGTGAGAGGATGAGGAGAAACGTACATGTAAATTCTGTCGATAAGTCAAAAAGAAATATATTCATATGAGATTGCATATGTTGGCTTTAATATTGATTCACTTATAGGGTCTTTGCATCGGAACTAAACACATTTATTTTTAAAGAAACAGTTATTGGCATGACACGGGTTATTTTCTTCTCATATATCTTATGATAGTATGATACTAAACCCCTAACGGAAGGGATTGTACCTGATATTCATATGATCAAGACATAATCTTTCAATCAGTTTAATTGAGGTCTGGAGCTGGCATGTCAGTTAACTGCTAGTAGTCTGTTGTTATTTATGTATTATTGTCATTTTATTTATTTTCTTTTGTTACATCTTTTGACATCGGACTCGGACTTCTCTTGAACTGAATTTTAATGTGCGTATTGTTATGCGTTTACTTTTCTACATTGGCTAGAGGTATAGGGGGAGGGTTGAGATCTCATAAACATGTTAAACCCCGCCGCAATTCTGCGCCTGTCCCTAGTCAGGAGCCTCTTGCCTTTGTTCGTCTTTTATGATTTTTAATTTTAGTTTCTTGTGTATAATTCGGAGTTTAGTATGACGTCCATTATCACTGTACTAGTATACATATGTTTTGGGCCAGCTGTAGAACACCTACGGGTGCGGGAATTCTCGCTACATTGAAGACCCATTGGTGGCCTTCGGCTGTTGTCTGTTGTATGGTCGGGTTGTTGTCGCTTTGACACATTCCCCATTTCTTTTCTCAATTTGATATATATTTAACAATTCCCATAGTAAATAAAAGACATCTAGCTTCAGCAGTGGCGTCTCACTCAGGTACCTGCTTGAAAGGTCATTTTTTTTTTGCTCGACTTAAACAAGTGCAATATAAACCATTCACACTAGGCAAAAATAATACTTTCAAATAGGAACAAAATAGAATATTGAAAATAAGCCAATATACATAAAGAACATTCAAAGTTGGCCAAAATAGCGATATAGAATATCTAAAATGGACCTATATCGAGCAACCTAATAAGACACTATAGAATATTCTCAATAGACCAATATAGAATTTTCTCAATAGACCAATATAGAATATTCTCAATAGGCCAATATAGAATATTCTCAATAGGCCAATATAGAATATTCTCAATAGACCAATATAGAATATTCTCAATAGGCCAATATAGAATATTCTCAATAGGCCAATATAGAATATTCTCAATAGGCCAATATAGAATATTCTCAATAGGCCAATATAGAATATTCTCAATAGGCCAATATAGAATATTCTCAATAGGCCAATATAGAATATTCGCAATAGGCCAATATAGAATATCAAAATGATCAGTATAAAGCATTCAAAATCTGTCTAAATAAACATCCAAAATAGGTTAGTGTAAAACATTCACAAAATTTCAAATTAGAACATCAAAATATGCCAATATAAAACACCAAAATAGTGTTATATATAACAAACTCAAATATTCAAATTGGTCAATACAAAAATATTTAAATATGGCAAATATAAAACATTCGAATAGGCCAATGCTAAACGTTTAAATTTGGCCAATATAAGACATTAATGACAAAAAGTAAAGGGAACCATAATTAGTAAAATGATATAAAGATGTAAAATAGCGTTAATGATTGGAATGTTAAGAATGTGTTTAAGGTAGATCATCGGTATATGTTTCCTCGATGGAATGTTAAGAGTGTGTTTAAGGTAGATCATCGGTATATGTTTCCTCGATGGAATGTTAAGAATGTGTTTAAGGTAGATCATCGGTATATGTTTCCTCGATGGAATGTTAAGAATGTGTTTAAGGTAGATCATCGGTATATGTTTCCTCGATAGAATGTTAAGAGTGTGTTTAAGGTAGATCATCGGTATATGTTTCCTCGATAGAATGTTAAGAGTGTGTTTAAGGTAGATCATCGGTATATGTTTCCTCGATGGAATGTTAAGAGTGTGTTTAAGGTAGATCATCGGTATATGTTTCCTCGATGGAATGTTAAGAATGTGTTTAAGGTAGATCATCGGTATATGTTTCCTCGATGGAATGTTAAAGAGGTGTAGTTTTAAGGAAGATCATCGGTATATGTTTCCTCGATAGAATGTTAAGAGTGTGTTTAAGGTAGATCATCGGTATATGTTTCCTCGATAGAATGTTGAGTGTGTTTAAGGTAGATCATCGGTATATGTTTCCTCGATAGAATGTTAAGAGTGTGTTTAAGTAGATCATCGGTATATGTTTCCGCGATAGAATGTTAAGAGTGTGTTTAAGATAGATCATCGGTATATGTTTCCTCGATAGAATGTTAAGAGTGTGTTTAAGGTAGATCATCGGTATATGTTTCCGCGATAGAATGTTAAGAGTGTGTTTAAGGTAGATCATCGGTATATGTTTCCTCGATAGAATGTTAAGAGTGTGTTTAAGGTAGATCATCGGTATATGTTTCCGCGATAGAATGTTAAGAGTGTGTTTAAGATAGATCATCGGTATATGTTTCCTCGATAGAATGTTAAGAGTGTGTTTAAGGTAGATCATCGGTATATGTTTCCGCGATAGAATGTTAAGAGTGTGTTTAAGATAGATCATCGGTATATGTTTCCGCGATAGAATGTTAAGAGTGTGTTTAAGGTAGATCATCGGTATATGTTTCCGCGATAGAATGTTAAGAGTGTGTTTAAGGAAGATCATCGGTATATGTTTCCGCGATAGAATGTTAAGAGTGTGTTTAAGATAGATCATCGGTATATGTTTCCGCGATAGAATGTTAAGAGTGTGTTTAAGGTAGATCATCGGTATATGTTTCCGCGATAGAATATTAAGAGTGTGTTTAAGGTAGATCATCGGTATATGTTTCCTCGATAGAATGTTAAGAGTGTGTTTAAGATAGATCATCGGTATATGTTTCCGCGATAGAATGTTAAGAGTGTGTTTAAGGAAGATCATCGTATATGTTTCCTCGATAGAATGTTAAGAGTGTGTTTAAGGTAGATCATCGGTATATGTTTCCTCGATAGAATGTTGAGTGTGTTTAAGGTAGATCATCGGTATATGTTTCCTCGATAGAATGTTAAGAGTGTGTTTAAGATAGATCATCGGTATATGTTTCCTCGATAGAATGTTAAGAGTGTGTTTAAGATAGATCATCGGTATATGTTTCCTCGATAGAATGTTAAGAGTGTGTTTTAAGGTAGATCATCGGTATATGTTTCCTCGATAGAATGTTAAGAGTGTGTTTAAGGTAGATCATCGGTATATGTTTCCTCGATAGAATGTTGAGTGTGTTTAAGGTAGATCATCGGTATATGTTTCCTCGATAGAATGTTGAGTGTGTTTAAGGTAGATCATCGGTATATGTTTCCTCGATAGAATGTTGAGTGTGTTTAAGGTAGATCATCGGTATATGTTTCCTCGATAGAATATTAAGAGTGTGTTTAAGGTAGATCATCGGTATATGTTTCCTCGATAGAATGTTAAGAGTGTGTTTAAGGTAGATCATCGGTATATGTTTCCTCGATAGAATGTTAAGAGTGTGTTTAAGATAGATCATCGGTATATGTTTCCTCGATAGAATGTTAAGGTGTGTTTAAGATAGATCATCGGTATATGTTTCCTCGATAGAATGTTGAGTGTGTTTAAGGTAGATCATCGGTATATGTTTCCTCGATAGAATGTTGAGTGTGTTTAAGGTAGATCATCGGTATATGTTTCCTCGATAGAATATTAAGAGTGTGTTTAAGGTAGATCATCGGTATATGTTTCCTCGATAGAATGTTAAGAGTGTGTTTAAGGTAGATCATCGGTATATGTTTCCTCGATAGAATGTTAAGAGTGTGTTTAAGATAGATCATCGGTATATGTTTCCTCGATAGAATGTTGAGTGTGTTTAAGGTAGATCATCGGTATATGTTTCCGCGATAGAATGTTAAGAGTGTGTTTAAGGTAGATCATCGGTATATGTTTCCGCGATAGAATGTTAAGAGTGTGTTTAAGGTAGATCATCGGTATATGTTTCCTCGATAAGAATGTTTAAGTAGACATCGGATATGTTGATAATGTAAAGGTTGAGATCATCGGTATATGTTTCCTCGATAGAATGTTAAGAGTGTTTTAAGGTAGATCATCGGTATATGTTTCCGCGATAGAATGTTAAGAGTGTGTTTAAGGTAGATCATCGGTATATGTTTCCCGCATAGAATGTTAAGAGTGTGTTTAAGGTAGATCATCGGTATATGTTTCCTCGATAGAATGTTAAGAGTGTGTTTAAGGTAGATCATCGGTATATGTTTCCGCGATAGAATGTTAAGAGTGTGTTTAAGGTAGATCATCGGTATATGTTTCCCGATAGAATGTTAAGAGTGTGTTTAAGGTAGATCATCGGTATATGTTTCCGCGATAGAATGTTAAGAGTGTGTTTAAGGTAGATCATCGGTATATGTTTCCTCGATAGAATGTTAAGAGTGTGTTTAAGGTAGATCATCGGTATATGTTTCCTCGATAGAATGTTAAGAGTGTGTTTAAGGTAGATCATCGGTATATGTTTCCGCGATAGAATGTTAAGAGTGTGTTTAAGGTAGATCATCGGTATATGTTTCCGCGATAGAATGTTAAGAGTGTGTTTAAGGTAGATCATCGGTATATGTTTCCTCGATAGAATGTTAAGAGTGTGTTTAAGGTAGATCATCGGTATATGTTTCCTCGATAGAATGTTAAGAGTGTGTTTAAGGTAGATCATCGGTATATGTTTCCTCGATAGAATGTTAAGAGTGTGTTTAAGGTAGATCATCGGTATATGTTTCCTCGATAGAATGTTAAGAGTGTGTTTAAGGTAGATCATCGGTATATGTTTCCTCGATAGAATGTTAAGAGTGTGTTTAAGGTAGATCATCGGTATATGTTTCCTCGATAGAATGTTAAGAGTGTGTTTAAGGTAGATCATCGGTATATGTTTCCGCGATAGAATGTTAAGAGTGTGTTTAAGGTAGATCATCGGTATATGTTTCCGCGATAGAATGTTAAGAGTGTGTTTAAGGTAGATCATCGGTATATGTTTCCTCGATAGAATGTTAAGAGTGTGTTTAAGGTAGATCATCGGTATATGTTTCCGCGATAGAATGTTAAGAGTGTGTTTAAGGTAGATCATCGGTATATGTTTCCTCGATAGAATGTTAAGAGTGTGTTTAAGGTAGATCATCGGTATATGTTTCCGCGATAGAATGTTAAGAGTGTGTTTAAGGTAGATCATCGGTATATGTTTCCGCGATAGAATGTTAAGAGTGTGTTTAAGGTAGATCATCGGTATATGTTTCCTCGATAGAATGTTAAGAGTGTGTTTAAGGTAGATCATCGGTATATGTTTCCTCGATAGAATGTTAAGAGTGTGTTTAAGGTAGATCATCGGTATATGTTTCCGCGATAGAATGTTAAGAGTGTGTTTAAGGTAGATCATCGGTATATGTTTCCTCGATAGAATGTTAAGAGTGTGTTTAAGGTAGATCATCGGTATATGTTTCCTCGATAGAATGTTAAGAGTGTGTTTAAGGTAGATCATCGGTATATGTTTCCTCGATAGAATGTTGAGTGTGTTTAAGGTAGATCATCGGTATATGTTTCCTCGATAGAATGTTAAGAGTGTGTTTAAGGTAGATCATCGGTATATGTTTCCGCGATAGAATGTTAAGAGTGTGTTTAAGGTAGATCATCGGTATATGTTTCCTCGATAGAATGTTAAGAGTGTGTTTAAGGTAGATCATCGGTATATGTTTCCTCGATAGAATGTTAAGAGTGTGTTTAAGGTAGATCATCGGTATATGTTTCCTCGATAGAATGTTAAGAGTGTGTTTAAGGTAGATCATCGGTATATGTTTCCTCGATAGAATGTTAAGAGTGTGTTTAAGGTAGATCATCGGTATAGTTTCCGCGATAGAATGTTAAGAGTGTGTTTAAGGTAGATCATCGGTATATTTTCCTCGATAGAATGTTAAGAGTGTGTTTAAGGTAGATCATCGGTATATGTTTCCTCGATAGAATGTTAAGAGTGTGTTTAAGGTAGATCATCGGTATATGTTTCCTCGATAGAATGTTAGAGTGTGTTTAAGGTAGATCATCGGTATATGTTTCCGCGATAGAATGTTAAGAGTGTGTTTAAGGTAGATCATCGGTATATGTTTCCTCGATAGAATGTTAAGAGTGTGTTTAAGGTAGATCATCGGTATATGTTTCCTCGATAGAATGTTAAGAGTGTGTTTAAGGTAGATCATCGGTATATGTTTTCCTCGATAGAATGTTAAGAGTGTGTTTAAGGTAGATCATCGGTATATGTTTCCTCGATAGAATGTTAGTGTGTTTAAGGTAGATCATCGGTATATGTTTCCTCGATAGAATGTTAAGAGTATGTTTAAGGTAGATCATCGGTATATGTTTCCTCGATAGAATGTTAAGAGTGTGTTTAAGGTAGATCATCGGTATATGTTTCCTCGATAGAATGTTAAGGTGTGTTTAAGGTAGATCATCGGTATATGTTTCCTCGATAGAATGTTAAGAGTGTGTTTAAGGTAGATCATCGGTATATGTTTCCTCGATAGAATGTTAAGGTGTGTTTAAGGTAGATCATCGGTATATTTTCCTCGATAGAATGTTAAGGTGTGTTTAAGGTAGATCATCGGTATAGTGTTTCCTCGATAGAATGTTAAGGTGTGTTTAAGGCAGATCATCGGTATATGTTTCCTCGATAGAATGTTAAGAGTGTGTTTAAGGTAGATCATCGGTATATGTTTCCTCGATAGAATGTTGAGTGTGTTTAAGGTAGATCATCGGTATATGTTTCCTCGATAGAATGTTAAGAGTGTGTTTAAGGTAGATCATCGGTATATGTTTCCTCGATAGAATGTTAAGAGTGTGTTTAAGGTAGATCATCGGTATATGTTTCCTCGATAGAATGTTAAGAGTGTGTTTAAGGTAGATCATCGGTATATGTTTCCTCGATACAATGGTAAGAGTGTGTTTAAGGTAGATCATCGGTATATGTTTCCTCGATAGAATGTTAAGAGTGTGTTTAAGGTAGATCATCGGTATATGTTTCCTCGATAGAATGGTAAGAGTGTGTTTAAGTAGATCATCGGTATATGTTTCCTCGATAGAATGTTAAGGGTGTGTTTAAGGTAGGTCATCGGTATATGTTTTCCTCGATAGAATGTTAAGGGTGTGTTTAAGGTAGGTCATCGGTATTGTTTCCTCGATAGAATGTTAAGAGTGTGTTTAAGGTAGATCATCGGTTTATGTTTCCTCGATAGAATGTTAAGAGTGTGTTTAAGATAGATCATCGGTATAGTTTTCCGCGATAGAATATTCTTATAATTTGCCAAAATGAAGATTTGAATATACTCTTCTCCAAAAAATAATAAAAAAGATGGGTAACCGTGCTATTCTGTAAGCTATGAGTTGGTGAAAATTGCTGAAATTTTCTTAGAATATAATGAAAAAGTACATTTTTGTGCATAAAAAAAAATGTTTGAGATAGAATTTAAAAATAAACTGTGGGAAGATAGGTTTTATAATATGTTTTAAGAAAATAAAAATACAAAAATAGTTTCACCGATTTTGTTTTCTTAAATTAGAAATTTCCATTATAATCTTTTTACTAAAAGAGTTATCTCCCCTTAAATGGCTTAGTTGAAGAAAAAAATCTAAAACATAAATGCTTTGTATTTGTTTGAATATTTTGAATATTGCAATAAATCAGCAAGTGTTCTTCATATAAATAAACACAATAAATCAGCAAGTGTTCTTCATATAAATAAACAGTCAATTTAACAAAATGGCACATCATTCTACAAATATGCAGATTTGGGCAAAAGCTAGACTGATTGTGTACTGCGATAGTACAATCCAAGATGACAGTATATCATAAATTTACCTTAATGTTGAACTTTGTATATACAGCTGTTTCACAAGTCAAGCCTCTTTTGGGGAAATATATGATATTCATAGATATGTTAATTGATTAACGTACTGATTACCAGATATGTTCTCTGTATTTCATATCGTAGAGACATAACTTGGAAATGTGACATACATGTAAAAACATGGAAGTGCCTTAAATTGAATTCTTATGGGGTCAAAACGTGGAGGTTAGGTTAGTATATAATTTTAGTATAAGTTTAAACTCTTAGAATTATTGGACATATAAATGTTAAAAATATGCCGCACATCCCTATATTTTGACCTTTGAGTTAAATAGAAGTGGATATCAACTTTCTGTTCTGTGATATCATTTTTCTCGAAACTTCATAGTAAAAGTGGTACAGTAATAGCCGCAAAGGACGTTCCTATGTGAAATTGCAATGCCTATATTCACAGAAATGCAACCTTAAGGAGGTATACGTTCTAAAGATTTATTGTTTTGGAATATTTATTAAATCTTTTATTTTCGTCTTTTAACTTAAAATCATTCGTAATTTCCTTTCGGACAATAAAAAAAAATATATTTGGTGACTCCTGTTTTTTATATACTTAATATATCTCCGTCGTCTTTGTTCTAAGATAGTTGGAATCTTGTTCCAACTTGAAATAGACTTTTTCCATCCTATTTGAAATCACAATGTTTAACAACAAACTGTATTATGCACAAAGTGTTTATCATTTCCGCTCCAAGGGAAACAAAAATCACCACATTTCATGCTCGACTGAGTAGCGGTTGTAAAAATTGACTAAATATGAAAAAGGAATGATTGCATGTCCAATGTAAAAAATCCAATTACAATGACGGGAATATCCCTTTAGTATTTATTGACTTATGCTTTCAACATGTAATTGAATGATTGGGTTCAATTCAATCAGATTTAATAATTATTATTTCTGCAAAGTAGGTATATTAACTTGTTTGAGTACTTGATTGAAACATACGTAGATATTTACTTTTTTATATTAACTCCTTCCAATAATACTTGATAAGTGTTTACATTGGATATGGTTTATATTATTTTGTTCCTTTAGTGGATACTTTTATAAATCAAATCTATATGAGCATTCAGTAATGACTAGTGGATGTGACAGGGATGATGAAAGAGTAATTGTGTATGATATTAGTAACTAATTATTTCAATGAGGTATTAATAATTGCATGTATCATTAAAATGAAACATCGCCAACTGATTCTCGATGAGATGAAGCAGTATTAATTTTCTTGGATCTATAGTGATGGATCAAGGAACGTTATTCAAGTTGTTGGACAAAAATGTATCTGGAATGAATGAAACTACGATTTTAGAACTGTATAGATCCTTGCAAATATTTGACACCTATTTCCAAGAGGAAAGCATAGTTTTGACAGCTTTATATGTACCAGTATTTCTACTCGGATTTCTTGGAAATTTTATAGTTATTATTCTTGTACTAACTAACCAACAGCTACGAAATTCTACGAATCTATACTTGTGTAATATGGCGGCAGCAGACTTGTTCGGTAAGGTACCAAAATTGTTTAAACTACCTAATTTTTTTTGTTCAGTTTGCTTGCTATATATGGTCTTGTTTCAAATCAACATTACATTGTCCTTGGCATTGAATTTATAACAATCAGTGTAATGCTTTGCGGACATGACCAGTTCAATAAAGCAAACCTTTGTACCGACATGATTTTTTATCAAGGATAATTTGATAAGAATTTGCTGTTCATCGATTGCAAAACATAGAAAACATTGAACTTGATAATAGCTAGGAATGTTTGGTGTACATTATATTCGTTTATATTCCATTCACTGACATTTTTTATTCTATTTATAGTTTTCAATCAAAAAGTCGCTTATCAAACGTCAAAAGCAAAGGCTTTCAAATTCATTGACTTGAAAATCACTGTCATATTTCTTACTTGGTACAGTTATTACTTTATGTAGAGAATTGTGTATTAAACCTAGTTTTAACGCTATCTGAAAATATTACTTGTATGACAGTCGCATAAAATTCCATTATATTGACAATTATGTATGAACAAAACAAACAGACAATTTCAAACAATACTGAGTAAGAAGGGCACTTTTATTCATAGGAATAACTGTTAAAACATTACCCTTAGAAAATACAGTTCCCATATATACAAGGAAATATCAAAGATTTAACCAGCTGAAAACCTGTGCCTTAATTATGAGTGTAGAACAGATTAACTTTATATCTGAAAAAAGTTACAGAAATGAATCATGACACATGTCATATGATATATGATACATTATATATGGCTGTCAATATTTTTTTATATGAATTTAACTTTCTTAACGTTTACTTTATAATCAATATTCATGTAAACTATCCGGAATACACTTTAAATCATTTTTGATCTCCACAATATACGGTTACCTGGTTTGCTCATTAACACCTTCTGTTTCCGCCTTTTTTATCTGCTACATAAGAATCCTTATGAAATTGCACAAAAAAGGCTTCAATGATTACAACATTCAAAATGTCACGAATCTCTCTTTTGTTTTGTAAAAATCAAAAAAACTAAACTAACAAACATATTGATTTTTGCCATACTCTTATTCTAAGCAAGACAGATGTATTAACAAGAAGACGTGGTATGATGTAGTCTAGTTATTGTTTGCCCTAATTCTTGTTATTATGATTTTCCCCTCAGTTTTAGTTTGTAACCCGGATTTGTTTTTTTCTCTAGATTTATGAATTTCGAACAGCGGTATACTACTGTTGCTTTTATTTATTATACATTATCTATCGAGTGCTTCACATTTACATGTAATCATTCCAGGGTTTTAAGTTGATAACTATGCAGTATTTTTTGTGGTCATTTTTCAAAACCCTTGTCCGTTTGGTCGTTAGTGGATAGTTGTCTCGTTTGCATCAATTCGCATCTCCGCCCTTTCATAATGATATAAATCATAGAAATTCCAGCATTTAAATAACTACTCATATCAAGTTCCCATACTGGTTGTTGTTAGTATGATCTGTAACATAGTGTAGTTGATTGTCTAAACATTTAACCTTGAGTTTGTACACATTAATATTTCTATCCCATCTACACCGCATCTCCCTAGGAATCTGCGATGATGTATATAAAAAAATCAAGAATGTGTGCTCCATTATATGATATTTCCCTTTTATTGATGGACATCTATTAAAATCTATAACAAATGCAAAGATTTTACTGTTTTTAATATAACTTAGATATGCATCTACTTATATACATTGTATACCGTTTTTATATTTGACAAATAGAATACAGTTAGTTTTAATAATTCTTAGATGCTGACGAACTGGTTGTTGATGATTGTTATTTAATGTTGTTGTAACTCTTGTACAGCTTTGCAATTGTCTTGTTTTGTTCCATTTTTTTTTTTCACCCCTTTAGCTGTTAATGTGTTATGTGAGCAGTGGCGGATCCAGGGGGAGGGTTTTGTCCTGGGTTGAGAACCTACTCTTTTTAAAATGGCTGGATCCGCCCCTTGGGAGAATAAAATAAAAAAATGATAGAGTTTGTTTATATTTTGCCAAAATGTGGTACATTCTGTGAAATGTTCAAAAATATTATAGAATTTATTGGTCACCAAACATTTTCTCAAGCTGTAGGTTGTGACAAAATCACACATTTTGTATGGATTATACAGGTAAAAACATTATGTGATTAGAAGCTAAACTAAAGGAAAGAACTTTAAAATAAAATACGAGAAGATAGCTTTGAGAAAATCCTTTGTGAAAATCAGAAGAAAGATACGGTCACCGTACGTGTTTTTCGGCTCAAATATAAAATAGCAAAATTTCAAGTAGATTCCATTAGAAAATGCACTTTTTCAGAGCTACCTCCACTCAAATGCCAGTTTTAAAACATTAAACATCAAGCACAATAGTCTACGTTTGTAAAAATAATAATATTCATAAGCGAAATCTTTTTTGAAATAGAAATGCACAGTAGTTTAAAAGTTACATTCTACATCAATTTTTGCTAATTTGATTGAAGATCTAGACTTGATGATCCCTGTTTTACAATCCAAAATGGCGAAAGACACCCATACTACCTTCATCAAAATAATATTTAGTAAACGATGATTGGAGTTTTGGTATCGGCTTCTAACCTATCATTATTGGGATTCAGATAATCAGCTTAACGGCAAACCCATTCTTATCTCCTTTCTAAAAAGATAACAGGAAACTGAAACCTTCTCAATGATCTAAGTCTATTTTTATTGAATTATCAGATTACTTTTGTATGATATTACTATAGTGTGTATATTACAGCACTTATGTAAGACACTTTTTAACAGAAAATTAGTGTAATTAACCTTCCCAGGTCTATAGATATATCGGCTAATCCAAACGTGGTGTTGTATTGATTGATTAATTGATTGATACTTAACGTCTAACGTTTAATATAAGGATGATATAAATAAAATATTTATAATATTACTACAGCTATAAGACGACCAGACGGTAATGAAATATCTTTGGTGTTGGTGTAAAACGCCACTTTCTGGACTTTTTTTTGCTTGAAGGTCAGTTTTGTAAATGAGGAGAATTTCGAATTTCAACCATTGAATGCCGAAACACTTACTTCAATTATTAAAAACTATATTCCACTATGAGAGAGCATGTGTAACGACCTATTTATTGTATTCATATTTCTGATACAACATAAGGTGCAATATGAAAACATGTTTTATGATCCTAGAAACCTATTTAAATTCAACGACATATTCAATATAGATAGATAATAAAGTATCCGCTTATATGTTAGTAGATTTACTTTTATCCAGTTATTTAGTCTAGACTTTTATCTAAACCTTTATTTTGCAGCTGTTACACGACTTTCCATTATGCTTTGGTGCATTCAGTTTAATCTCCTCCTAGATACATGGTCAATAATCATATTAATAATGCTTTGGTGCATTCAGTTTAATCTCCTCATAGATACATGGTCAATAACCATATTAATAATGCTTTGGTGCATTCAGTTTAATCTCCTCCTAGATACATGGTCAATAACCATATTAATAATGCTTTGGTGCATTCAGTTTAATCTCCTCCTAGATACATGGTCAATAACCATATTAATAATGCTTTGGTGCATTCAGTTTAATCTCCTCCTAGATATATGGTCAATAACCATATTAATAATGCTTTGGTGCATTCAGTTTAATCTCCTCATAGATACATGGTCAATAACCATATTAATAATGCTTTGGTGCATTCAGTTTAATCTCCTCCTAGATACATGGTCAATAACCATATTAATAATGCTTTGGTGCATTCAGTTTAATCTCCTCATAGATACATGGTCAATAACCATATTAATATTGCTTTGTGCATTCAGTTTAATCTCCTCATAGATACATGGTCAATAACCATATTAATAATGCTTTGCTGCATTCAGTTTAATCTCCTCATAGATACATGGTCAATAACCATATTAATATTGCTTTGGTGCATTCAGTTTAATCTCCTCATAGATACATGGTCAATAACCATATTAATATGCTTTGGTGCATTCAGTTTATCTCCTCATAGATACATGGTCAATAACCATATTAATAATGCTTTGGTGCATTCAGTTTAATCTCCTCATAGATACATGGTCAATAACCATATTAATAATGCTTTGGTGCATTCAGTTTAATCTCCTCATAGATACATGGTCAATAACCATATTAATAATGCTTTGGTGTTCAGTTATCTCAATGGTTATAACTTTCTTCAAGTTATCCTCAATCTGGTCAATAACCATATTAATATTGCTTTGGTGCATTCAGTTTAATCTCCTCATAGATACATGGTCAATAACCATATTAATATTGCTTTGGTGCATTCAGTTTAATCTCCTCATAGATACATGGCCAATAACCATATTAATATTATATTATTTGTCTTCTCCTAGATACATGGTCAATAACCATATTAATATTACATTATTTGTCTCCTCATAGATACATGGTCAATAACCATATTTATATTATATTATTTGTCTCCTCCTAGATACATGGTCAATAACCATATTAATATTGCTTTGGTGCATTCAGTTTAATCTCCTCATAGATACATGGCCAATAACCATATTAATATTATATTATTTGTCTCCTCCTAGATACATGGTCAATAACCATATTTATATTTATATTATTTGTCTTCTCCTAGATACATGGTCAATAACCATATTAATATTACATTATTTGTCTCCTCATAGATACATGGTCAATAACCATATTAATAATGCTTTGGTGCATTCAGTTTAATCTCCTCATAGATACATGGTCAATAACCATATTAATATTAATTTGGTGCATTCAGTTTAATCTCCTCATAGATACATGGTCAATAACCATATTAATATTATATTATTTGTGCATTCAGTTTAATCTCCTCATAGATACATGGTCAATAACCATATTAATCTCCGCATAGATACATGGTCAATAACCATATTAATCTCCTCATAGATACATGGTCAATAACCATATTAATCTCCTCATAGATACATGGTCAATAACCATATTAATATTGCTTTGGTGCATTCAGTTTAATCTCCTCATAGATACATGGTCAATAACCATATTAATATTATATTCAGTTTAATCTCCTCATAGATACATGGTCAATAACCATATTAATAATGCTTTGGTGCATTCAGTTTGATCTCCTCATAGATACATGGTCAATAACCATATTAATCTCCTCATAGATACATGGTCAATAACCATATTAATCTCCTCATAGATACATGGTCAATAACCATATTAATCTCCTCATAGATACATGGTCAATAACCATATTAATATTGCTTTGGTGCATTCAGTTTAATCTCCTCATAGATACATGGTCAATAACCATATTAATATTATATTCAGTTTAATCTCCTCATAGATACATGGTCAATAACCATATAAATATTGCTTTGGTGCATTCAGTTTAATCTCCTCATAGATACATGGTAAATAACCATATTAATATTGCTTTGGTGCATTCAGTTTAATCTCCTCATAGATACATGGTCAATAACCATATTAATATTGCTTTGGTGCATTCAGTTTAATCTCCTCCTAGATACATGGTCAATAACCTTATTAATATTATATTATTTGTCTCCTCATAGATACATGGTCAATAACCATATTAATATTATATTATTTGTCTCCTCCTAGATACATGGTCAATAACCATATTAATATTATATTATTTGTCTCCTTATAGATACATGGTCAATAACCATATTAATATTATATTATTTGTCTCCTTATAGATACATGGTCAATAACCATATTAATATTATATTATTTGTCTCCTCATAGATACATGGTCAATAACCTTATTAATATTATATTATTTGTCTCCTTATAGATACATGGTCAATAACCATATTAATATTATATTAATTGTCTCCTTATAGATACATGGTCAATAACCTTATTAATATTATATTATTTGTCTCCTCATAGATACATGGTCAATAACCATATTAATATTATATTATTTGTCTCCTCATAGATACATGGTCAATAACCATATTAATATTATATTATTTGTCTCCTCCTAGATACATGGTCAATAATATATTAATATTATATTATTTGTCTCCTCCTAGATACATGGTCAATAACCATATTAATATTTTATTATTTGTCTCTTTTATCTACAGTATTCTATTTTATACAATTACACAGTTGCACTATTATCTCATTGGCTATCTTCGTTATTGCATTTATTGTTATGTATTGACCAGTGGTTACGGCAAAGCAACTGCATGCGAATGAATAACAGATTGTCCTGTTAATATTTTTCACTTTTATCCCAAGTAACCTATGTTAGTTTAAGTATGGTATAGGATTTGACAAGTTGTTGATTTATTTAGATGACAAATGACCTGTTAGTGTATTCATTTTTGTACTCTTCATTTGTTTGGCCACTTAAAAAATTTTCATTATGCTGTCCATTATTTTCTATTGTTTTTTTAAGCATATTAATAGTATCCTTAATTTGTTTTGTAGAAACTAAGATTGACTATTAAACGGTAAATTATTGATTCCCGAAAAGAAATTTATTTGAAATATCCAAATTAATATTTACATTCCGAAAACTCTCAATATCGCTAACTTATTTTCTATTCCTTTTTTTTTAATTTCAGGCATACAATTTTAAGTAATCAATTGAATAATGAATAAGTGGACTTTCTCTAAAATAGTTGCAACAGTGATCCTATCTTTATTCATTATCAATCAAATATTTTTATTTTCTGTTTACAAAAAAGTAAAATCACAAAAATACTGAACTCCAAGGAAAGTTCAAAACGAAAATACCCTAGTTAAATTGCTTAATCAAAAGATCCAACGAATGGATATCAACTGTCATAATTCTGACTAAGCACATGCAGTTTCTTATGAAGTAAGTGGTATATTAAAACTAGTTTAATAGCTAACTAAACCTCTCATTTGTTTGACAGTCGAATAACATTCCATTATATTGACAACAATGTGTGAACAAAACCAGCTGACGTAATAGGTTAAAATGACCAAATTAGGGATACAGCAGTCAAAATTGTATTATAATCTTAACTATAGTAACAAACAAATTGTAACAAGGAGGCATGAAAGTCATAAAGACAAAGCACATTGGCAAAAATTATTGACAAGAGTACTAAAGTTTACAATAGCACAATAACACAATGACGGTATGTATAAGTACAGAGTAACGTCATATGTATCAAAGAAACACAAAAAAGGCATATAGATACAGCAAATTAGCAATAATGAAAGACAAGAATACAGCAATTGTCATTCAACAATAACATAATGACGGGAGGTATTCCTATAGAGTCACGTGAAATAGATATGACCAAAAACAAACTAAACAGTAAAAGTAATATTCATAAAGACAAATAAAAGAATACTATAACACGCTATTAAAATGATTCACAACGTCAGTACCAAGAATTTATACTTAAAGACCGTCGTGTATTATTTGTGAAGTTGGTATGGAGTTTTTAAATGTTGAAACAAATCAAACGGATTGATAGCATCTATCGTATTTCCGACTTGGTACAGGCATTTTCTTGGGTAGAAAAGGCTGAAGTAAGCCAGGTTTTAAAGTAGCTAACCCTTTCACTTGTATGACAGTCGTATATAACCCCATTATATTGATAATGAGATATGAACAAAACAAACAGACATCATTGGTTAAAATGCAAAACATAGGGGTACCACAGTTAAATTGAGTTGTTTTTTTAATCACTATAAACAAACAAATATGTCAACAAAGAAAATCAAGAAAACATATAGAAAAAGCAAATAAACAAAACCAAAAGACAAGAATACAAAAACAATATGATAGGACAATAAAACAGTGACGGGATGTAAAGGTAACAAGCCACGTCAAATGAATATACCAGAATGGACTTAACATAAAGTAATAATTAAGAAAGATAGATCAAAGAACACAATTACTCGTAAATATGACAAACAAAGTGAATACATATACTTCAAGATCATCGTTAATTTGTTATTTGTGAATATTTATCAACACGGGCTTGGTATCTTCCGATGAATTCTTTTTAGAAAAAAAGACGAAACGTTCTTCGACATAACCCATGTTCATCAAATTTTGTAAGACACTGTTGACGTTTTGCAAAGCCTGAGTTGCAGCTACAAGCTCTAGAATACCGAATGAGTAAATTATAATTGCAGATGAAATAGGTATATTGCTTCTAAGGTGAAGTAATTGCTCGTTCAAATTAAAATTATCTCGTTTTCATATGTTCTGGTACTCAGATAACCGCTTATGTCAAATCTGAAGATTATTTAATTTCTAGTTCTGGAGGATATTTTAATGGAACCCAATACAAAATGCTTGGATTGTTAATGGAAAGAACATCATCAATATATCTGAAATTAAATTATCTGGCTTCTTTGATCATCTTGTTTTTGGCAAATGTTAGAAGGAAGTCTGACTTATATGAAAAAGAGAATATGTTGGTAAGGAGAGGTTCACAGTTCGTTCCGCCAATTTAGTGAAAAAGTCTACAAATATTCAACAGATATGTTGTCAATAAGAAACACTTGTTGCTCTCTGTATCATGTTTGATCTTTTTGTTTATTTTACCGTACTTTCTACCAATAATAAATTTATAGCGTTTGTTACCATTGTTATGTTGAAAAGCAAATATCGCCGTATTCAGACATAAAGAATGTGAATTGTATATCATCTCTTCACGATAAATATATCAAATGCATGTACCGGTGTTTCACAAGAAAGTTCATGGACCAAAATCTAGAAACTAGTTCATCAGAAGAAACCAGCACCTTGTTGATAACTATTCCGTATCACAAATTATACATGATGGTGTTGAATTATAGAGTCTAGGCACTAACATTGTTTATCATCTCAATTACGTGTAATAGTGTTGTTATGATTTGTCTCAATCTAATTAAAATTAAATATCTCACTCGCTCATTTTTTAATGCTTCGTCGCTGCGTCCAAGCATTAAAAAATGAGCGAGTGAGAGATTTAATTTTAATTAGATTGGATTTGTCTTTAAATATTTTTTAAGCTTTACTGTTTAGTCCATGTTTTGGTAATAATCTTTTGGCGTCGCCCAATATTTATACATCCCGCAATTATGTCATTGTATTATGGTCATTTTTGTTTGTATTGTAGTTTTTTATGTGTGCTAGTGTGCTTTGTCTATAGAGTGTCTACATACCATTTTGTTTTTCTTTGTTGACCAATTTGTTTGTTTCTAAAGGGATTAAGATTATATCACAGTGTTGACTGCTGTAACCCAACTATCGACATTTTGACCTAGTATGTCTGTTCTCACACATTGTTGTCAATATATTGGACTTTGTGGCGACAATCATACAAGTGAAAGGTTAAGCTAGCTATAAAACCAGGTTTGATCTACTTATGAAAATGTTTGTCCGAGGTCTGAAATATTACAATTATTTTCCATTCCTTTGATGTGTTGAGTTTTTGATTTTGCCATTTGTTAAGTGCCTTTCCGTTTTTAATTTTCCTTGGAGTAGAGTTCGATATTTATGTAATTCTAATATTTTCTCCGGTAAATTTGGTATTAATTATACATTTTACTTGCATTTTGATTATTTTACGTTTTAAGATATGATAAGTTAGATTTCAGACTGTTCAGTAGTTATTATTTACTTGTAAACATCAATCATAAATTGAATTGCCTGAAAAGCTTTTGCAAAAGATTTACTGCAAGGGACTTGTCTTAACAGTACTCATTTTGTCAAAGTGGATACGTCTGCAAATTGATTAAAAGACTGAACATAACTAGATATAATTCATTGTTCAGACTTTTCATATGCGTATAGTTAAAATATCTGTTTCAGACCTAAATTTCTTTCACTAGTGAATGTGCCATTAAAGATAAACGTATAGTGCTCTAAATATATTCCTCTGCTCCGCAACTCAAACAAAAGTAAATGGTAACTTTAATCCTAACCCTAACCCTAATGGTAACTTGGGTTTTACAAGATTTATCAAATTTGATATCTAATAAAACTTATTGGTATAAATCTAAATCAATTGACTGATGCAACTGTAACGCGGCAACAAAAACATTGAAATGAAACAATTTTCTTAACTTGTTGTCAAAAAACAGCTAGCAGCTAAAAGGTTTTCAATAACTTCTCTCACTTGCTAACATTTCATTAAAATTCGTTTCATCATCAATACTAATAAAGGAAAACTTGAATGATTTTTAAAGCTGCTGACCATTTGACATTTAAATTTCATTAAGTCTATGAACAATCTTGACGTTTTAATGGATATATAAATGTTCACAGAACTCTTTCTCCTAAAATGTACAATTTTGCAAATTAACTTCTTGTTAGAACATGGACTGTATTGTTGAAATTAAGAACTCAGCACAGTTTCACGCATAGATTGTCGTCTTTGAAGATATGAGGTATATGACGAAATAAGTCATGAAATTTGTGACGTAGACTAATAGTTCATTCCCATATAACGAAGCGTTCTTTTTTGTTTTACATGTTTTAAAAGCATAACATGCATTCTCACTTTCAAAGACATCAAGCCTTTAACACTACTGTTTAACAAATGTTCATACAGTATGTTCAGTTGTTAATAAATACATCTAAAGACATCAAGCCTTTAACACTACTCTTTAACAAATGTTCATACAGTATGTTCAGTTGTTAATAAATACATCTAAAGACATCAAGCCTTTAACACTACTCTTTAACAAATGTTCATACAGTATGTTCAGTTGTTAATAAATGCATCCAAAGACATCAAGTCTTTATCACTACTCTTTAACAAATGTTCATACAGTATGTTTAGTTGTTAATAAAACATCTAAAGACATCAAGCCTTCAACACTACTCTTTAACAAATGTTCATACACTATGTTCAGTTGTTAATAAATACATCCAACGACATCAAGCCTTTAACACTACTCTTTAACAAATGTTCATACAGTATGTTCAGTTGTTAATAAATACATCTAAAGACATCAAGCCTTTTACACTACTCTTTAACAAATGTTCATACAGTATGTTCAGTTGTTAATAAATACATCTAAAGACATCAAGCCTTTAACGCTACTCTTTAACAAATGTTCATACAGTATGTTCAGTTATCAATGAATACATCTAAAGACACCAAGCCTTTAACATTACTCTTTAACAAATGTTCATACAGTATGTTTGGTTATTAAATAATACATCCAAAGACATCAAGCCTTTAACACTACTCTTTAACAAATGTTCATACAGTATGTTCAGTTGTTGATAAATACATCAAAAGACATCAAGCCTTTAACACTACTCTTTAACAAATGTTCATACAGTATGTTCAGTTGTTAATAAATACATCCAAAGACATCAAGCCTTTAACACTACTCTTTAACACTACTCTTTAACAAATGTTCATATAGTATGTTCAGTTGTTAATAAATACACCTAAAGACATCAAGCCTTTAACACTATTCTTTAACAAATGCTCATACAGTATGTTCAGTTGTTAATAAATACATCTAAAGTATTAAGCCTTTAACACTACTCTTTAACAAATGTTCATACAGTATGTTCAGTTGTTAATAAATACATCCAAAGACATTAAGCCTTTAATACTACTCTTTAACAAATGTTCATACAGTATGTTCAGTTGTTAATAAATACACCTAAAGACATCAAGCCTTTAACACTATTCTTTAACAAATGCTCATACAGTATGTTCAGTTGTTAATAAATACATCTAAAGAATTAAGCATTTAACACTACTCTTTAACAAATGTTCATACAGTATGTTCAGTTGTTAATAAATACATCCAAAGACATTAAGCCTTTAATACTACTCTTTAACAAATGTTCATGCAGTATGTTCAGTTATTAATAAATACATCTAAAGACATCAAGCTTTTAACACTACTCTTTAACAAATGTTCATACAGTATGTTCAGTTGTTAATAAATACATCTAAAGACATCAAGCCTTTAATACTACTCTTTAACAAATGTTCATACAGTATGTTCAGTTATTAATAAATACATCTAAAGACATCAAGCCTTTTAATACTACTCTTTAACAAATGTTCATACAGTATGTTCAGTTGTTAATAAATACATCTAAAGAATTAAGCCTTTAGCACTACTCTTTAACAAATGTTCATACAGTATGTTCAGTTATTAATAAATACATCCAAAGACATCAAGCCTGCAATACTACTCTTTAACAAATGTTCATACAGTATGTTCAGTTATTAATAAATACACCCAAAGACAACAAGCCTTTAATACTACTCTTTAACAAATGTTCATACAGAATGTTCAGTTGTTAATAAATACATCTAAAGACATCAAGCCTTTAATACTACTCTTTAACAAATGTTCATACAGTATGTTCAGTTATTAATAAATACATCTAAAGACATCAAGCCTTTAATACTACTCTTTAACAAATGTTCATACAGTATGTTCAGTTGTTAATAAATACATCTAAAGAATTAAGCCTTTAACACTACTCTTTAACAAATGTTTATACAGTATGTTCAGTTATTAATAAATACATATAAAGACATCAAGCCTTTAACACTACTCTTTAACAAATGTTCATACAGTATGTTCAGTTGTTAATAAATACATCTAAAGACATCAAGCCTTCAACACTACTCTTTAACAAATGTTCATACACTATGTTCAGTTATTAATAAATACATCTAAAGACATCAAGCCTTTAACACTATTGTTTAACAAATGCTCATACAGTATGTTCAGTTGTTAATAAAAACATCTAAAGACTTAAGCCTTTAACACATACTCTTTAACAAATATTCATACAGTATGTTCAGTTATTAATAAATACATCTAAAGAATTAAGCCTTTAACACTACTCTTTAACAAATGTTCATACAGTATGTTCAGTTGTTAATAAATATATCTAAAGAATTAAGCCTTTAACACCACTCTTTAACAAATGTTAACACAGTATGTTCAGTTATTAATAAATACATCTAAAGACATCAAGTCTTTAATACTACTCTTTAACAAATGTTCATACAGTATGTTCAGTTATTAATAAATACATCCAAAGACAACAAGCCTTTAATACTACTCTTTAACAAATGTTCATACAGTATGTTCAGTTATTAATAAATACATCCAAAGACATCAAGCCTTTAATACTACTCTTTAACAAATGTTCATACAGTATGTTCAGTTGTTAATAAATACATCCAAAGACACTAAGCCTTTAACACTACTCTTTAACAAATGTTCATACAGTATGTTCAGTTGTTAATAAATACATCTAAAGACATCAAGCCTTTAACACTACTCTTTAACAAATGTTCATACAGTATGTTCAGTTGTTAATAAATACATCTAAAGACATCAAGCCTTTAACACTACTCTTTAACAAATGTTCATACAGTATGTTCAGTTGTTAATAAATACATATAAAGACATCAAGACTTTAACACTACTCTTTAAGAAATGTTCATAAAGTATGTTCAGTTATTAATAAATACATCCAAAGACATCAAGCCTTTAATACTACTATTTAACAAATGTTCATACAGTATGTTCAGTTGTTAATAAATACATCATAGACAACAGAAGATTCAACCAATAGAACATTTTACTATGTTTTAAATTGTTGACTTTTTCCAAAACAAGATGCATGCCAAGCGACATGAAAATATACGTAATTGTAAGGTAAAAGAGAGAGGAAAAAGGGAAGATATCATTTAACATAGGTGCCGTCTCACGGTAAAGTTGAAAACGAGTAGATGTACAAGTTAAACATATCCAATATAAAATGAAGAATAGCCTGATATCAGAGAAAGAACAGTTGCCTTCTTGACTATCACTGAGATATATCAAAACGAGCTATGACTTCATACCTTACAAAATCAAGACGGCATCTACCGTTGACAATGTCAGGATTATCTGATTTCAATTGACAATCTCAAAGAACAGTTTTGGGGATTGGTAAAAATGTCATACATTGGCCGATAAAACAAAGAAAGTATATAAGTATCAATCATGAAGATAATCATATGAGTCGACGTCATCAATATCTCTTTATGGGGAACATGTCTAAATGTGCAGCTAATATAATTAAAAACAAGTTCTTATATTGATCTTTGAAGTTTGGAATTGTACGCTTACCACTACATTTTCCTATATGAATAAACACTCTTGAAATGTAATGCACATCATCAATAGCTTGACAAAATTGACATGCTTTAGCACAACCAGACATTTGTGATATTTTCAAATAAAAATATTAATCGAGATCCACATAGTAAAATGATGGCAAAATGATGGCAAAATATCAAGAGGGCAATGCAAATACGTGGCTATCAAAATACCAAACTGGAAATAAAAATACCAAGATATCAATACAAATATCATGTGGGCAATAAAACACCAAGGTGCAAAATATGTACCAAGTGGGCAACAAAATTACCTAGAGGGCAATACAATTAGGGAGGTATTAGTACAATTACAAAGTATAAACTTACCACATAGCAATTAAAATATCCAGAAGACCAGGGAAATACACAGGGACAGAACAAATACCAATGTTAACAAATTTTCCACCAAGAGGGCCATGAAAATAGAAAGGGGGTATTAAAAAAGTACCTAGATGTAAATACCAAGGAACCAATAAAATGCTAAGGGGAAATGCCAATGTGTTGAAAGGAAAATACATAGGGAGTAATAAAAATTTCAAAAGGGAAAGTAAAAAGTGTTTATTTAAGACGGACAGACGATATCATAACAGATATTCAGTTACATTTTATAAAACAAATATACATGAGGTAAAGGAAAAAAATATATCTGCGATAACTGTATACAGATATTTATCATATGTGGTGAAACAGAGACGTTTGTTAAATACTGTAGTATGTAGACAATAGGTTTACTCGAAGAAAAGATCAGATTGAAAAGCTTTTACATGTTGTATCTATAACCTAATAAACATTCTGAAATATTCCCTTTGTGTAAAAGATTGATGAATATGATTTCACTAAGCTAATAAAGTAACCTAATTTGCATTTTTCTTTCAATATAAAATAAGATTATTGGAGGGTCAATATGGGGAACCATTGTTCGTTACAACATTTCTACTTCCCAACAATAAGTGTATTTCATGGTCATCTCGTAAAGTTGAAATTGTCTATTGTTGATAAGATTTAGGGGACAGTGGTTTACCGAGGTTCAGATCTCTTTAATCGAATCAAGGCAACAATACTAACTATGGGAAACGCACGAACTAAAATGTGACCGATACCATCAAGGAAACAATACTAACTATGGGAAACGCACGAACTAAAATGTGAGCGATACCATCAAGGCAACAATAATTACTGTGGGAAACGCACGAACTAAAATGTGACCGATACCATCAAGGAAACAATACTAACTATGGGAAACGCACGAACTAAAATGTGAGCGATACCATCAAGGCAACAATAATTACTGTGGGAAACGCACGAACTAAAATGTGACCGATACCATCAAGGAAACAATACTAACTATGGGAAACGCACGAACTAAAATGTGAGCGATACCATCAAGGCAACAATAATTACTGTGGGAAACGCACGAACTAAAATGTGACCGATACCATCAAGGAAACAATACTAACTATGGGAAACGCACGAACTAAAATGTAAGCGATACCATCAAGGCAACAGTAATAACTGTGGGAAACGCACGAACTAAAATGTGAGCGATACCATCAAGGCAACAGTAATAACTGTGGGAAACGCAGGAACTAAAATGTGAGCGATACCATCAAGGCAACAATAATTACTGTGGGAAACGCATGAACTAAAATGTGAGCGATACCATCAAGGCAACAGTAATAACTGTGGGAAACGCACGAACTAAAATGTGAGCGATACCATCAAGGCAACAGTAATAACTGTGGGAAACGCACGAACTAAAATGTGAGCGATACCATCAAGGCAACAATAATTACTGTGGGAAACGCACGAACTAAAATGTAAGCGATACCATCAAGGCAACAATACTAACTATGGGAAACGCACGAACTAAAATGTGAGCGATACCATCAAGGCAACAATAATTAATGTGGGAAACGCATGAACTAAAATGTTAGCGATACCATCAAGGCAACAATAATTAATGTGGGAAACGCACGAACTAAAATGAGAGCGATACCATCAAGGCAACAATAATTACTGTGGGAAACGCACGAACTAAAATGTGAGCGATACCATCAAGGCAACAGTAATAACTGTGGGAAACGCAGGAACTAAAATGTGAGCGATACCATCAAGGCAACAATAATTAATGTGGGAAACGCACGAACTAAAATGTGAGCGATACCATCAAGGCAACAGTAATAACTGTGGGAAACGCAGGAACTAAAATGTGAGCGATACCATCAAGGCAATAATTATAACTGTGGGAAACGCACCAACTAAAATGTGAGCGATACCATCAAGGCAACAATTTATAACTGTGGGAAACGCACGACCTAAAATGTGAGCGATACCATCAAGGCAACAATAATTACTGTGGGAAACGCACGAACTAAAATGTGAGCGATACCATCAAGGCAACAGTAATAACTGTGGGAAACGCAGGAACTAAAATGTGAGCGATACCATCAAGGCAACAATAATAACTGTGGGAAACGCACCAACTAAAATGTGAGCGATACCATCAAGGCAACAATAATACTGTGGGAAACGCACGACCTAAAATGTGAGCGATACCATCAAGGCAACAATAATAACTGTGGGAAACGCAGGAACTAAAATGTGAGCGATACCATCAAGGCAACAATAATAACTGTGGGAAACGCACGACCTAAAATGTGAGCGATACCAAGTGTATTGACTGCCATGTATGCATCATCCACCAGGCAAAACCACACTCAGTCAAAATAGAAAAATGGGAATAGGACACATTAGGAAATAAGAAGCAGTGCGATGTTTTATAATTATACATTTGTTTACAGAACAACTATTGCTAGAAATATGTTGAAGCCTGACGAGGGGACTTCTAACAAACATATATATGTTAACAGAACCGCTAGCTTGATAGGGCACTTCTTATAAAACAATACCATTGTTAACAGAACTACAGTTTTAAGAAATATGTCAAAGCTTGTTAAGAGCCATCCTAATAATTTACGTTTGATAATTCTAACATTTTTTTCAGAGAACAATTGAAACTCATTCCACATCGATTTTCTAAATTATTGATGAGAAGCGACAGTGTTTGGTCAGACAGAGTGCAAGTGTCACTAGTATGAGAGTTCTGTGTCAGACATATTTTAAGTGTCACTAGTAGGAGAGTTCTGTGTCAGACAGAGTTTACGTGTCACACGTACGAGAGTCCTGTGTCATTTAGATTGGTGATACTATGTCATCAGTGGTGATCTAGTAACAACAGTATGAGAGTTCTGTGTCAGACAGAGTTTTATTGTAACTAGTATGAGAGTTCTGTATGTGACACTTAAAGTGGTGATATAATGTCACATGTGTAAAGTTTATATGTCAGAGTGCTAGTGTGTGCGTTCCATTTAGAGGCACTAAAAAAAGAGAGTTTCTGTCTCAAACAGAGAGGTGAGGAGGTGTCACTAGAGTGAGAAATTATTTTTAGACAGAGTGCTAATGTCACCAGTGTGTGCGTTCCTGTATAGGACAGAAATGTGTCTGTGTCAGATGGTCGAACGCCACCGGAGTGAAATTTTCTTTGTCAGATAGAATGATGTACAAGTTGCACAGTTGTGAGTTTCTTGATGCAGTAATCATATATACAGTAGAAAGATTTGGCCATTGCTTCTATACAGTGATTTAATATAACATTCAATTCGAAGAGTTACTAGTAATCGTAGATAAACTCATTAATTCCTAGGTTTTACAAGCCTGATCTTTCCACTAATACTGTTTGAATTTTAAGACACAAATTGTTTTACTTCTCTAAACATTATTTTGGATAAATCTTTTGAAATTTGTCTACGCATTAATATGTTGAATAATTCATTAATCAAATAAAGTGCAAGACAGTAAGATGATTATGCAATACCATTACTTTAAAAGATCCCCACGTCATTGTTCAACCTTGTGACATTTTATTTATTTATTTTAAGTGACGTTCTCCAGAATTTGTGAACATTAGTTGATTGAAGGTTAGGGAATGCAGTCAATGTACCAGATGATTAGTGATTAAATATCTGCAATAATTTGAGTTCCACCATTGGATACTAAACACTTTTACGTGTGAAGTACTTATTTTATTGCTAAAAATGAAAATGGGTTCTGAAGCAATATGTGAAAACATAATGTCTAAGTAAAATATTATTCATAAGTGTGACGGTTGTGAAAGAATGGATAGTACAGAATTTTCAGTTGTATTGCCATTCAATATGTCTAATTCAGCCGAAATATTGGCTTTGTTTGATGAAATATTTGGCGTCGATTTGAGTTATGCCAATGTTATCTTGACAATTGTATATATTCCTGTATTTCTTCTTGGATTTGTTGGGAATATAATATTTATTTTACTTGTGTTTGTGTATCAACCACTGAGGAATTCTGCCAATTATTATTTGTGTAACATGGCTATTAGCGATCTTTGTGGTAAGCCTATTATTATCTATGTAACATGGTTATCAGCGATTTTTGGTGTAAGCCAATTATAATCTGTCTATCATGGCTATCAGCGATCGTTGGGGTAAACCAATTATTATCTGTGTAACATGGCTATCAGCGATCTTTGTGGTAAGCCAATCATAATATGTGTAACATGGCTATCAGCGATCTTTGTGGGAAGCCAATTATTATCTGTCTATCATGGCTATCAGCGATCTTCGTGGTAAGCCAATTATTATCTATGTGTCATGGCTATTAGCAATCTTTGGTGTAAGCCAATTATAATCTGTCTTACATGGCTATTAGCGGTCTTTGGTTTAAGCCAATTATAATCTGTGTAACATGGCTATCAGCGGTCTTTGTTGAAAGCCAATAATAATCTGTTTAACATGGCTATCAGCGATCTTTGTTGAAAGCCAAATATAATCTGTTTAACATGGTTATCAGCGATCTTTGTTGAAAGCCAATTATAATCTGTTTAACATTGCTATCAGCGATCTTTGTTGAAAGCCAATTATAATCTGTTTAACATTGCTATCAGCGATCTTTGTTGAAAGCCAATTATAATCTGTGTAACATGGCTATCAAGGATCTTTGTTGAAAGCCAATTATAATCTGTTTAACATTGCTATCAGCGATCTTTGTTGAAAGCCAATTATAATCTGTCTAACATTGCTATCAGCGATCTTTGTTGAAAGCCAATTATAATCTGTTTAACATGGCTATCAGCGATCTTTGTTGAAAGCCAATTATAATCTGTTTAACATTGCTATCAGCGATCTTTGTTGAAAGCCAATTATTATTTGTGTAACATGGCTATCAAAGATCTTTGTGGTAAGCTAATTATTATCTGTGTAACATGGCTATCGGTGATCTTTAGGGGTAAGCCAAATAATTTCTTTGTTACATTTCTATCAGAGATCGTTGTAGTTACGTCTAAATAAGACAATAAATAAGAAATAATAGTAAGCAAGCCAAACAAATATAAAGTTGAAGAGCATTGAGGACCCAAAATTATAAAAAGTTGTGCCAAATACGGCTAAGGTTTTCTATGCCTGAGATAAGAAACAGCAAACATTTAATTTATGAAATGACCATATAATTGATATGCATGTCAACACCAAAGTGCTGAATACTGGGCTGGTGAAACCCTCGGTGACGAAACTTTTTGATTGGCCTTTTCATTACTTCTACTTTATATATTTCTATTTTACAAATTCCTGTAATAAAAACTTCTACTTTTCATCTTTCTATATTAAATTTGTGTTTACATGTTTTTTATATAAAATGTCTACTTTATATATTTCTATATTAAAATTATCTACTTTACATATTTCTATATTAAAATAACTACTTTACATATTTCTATATTAAAATATCTACTTTACATATTTTTATTTTAAAATATCTACTTTACATATTCTATATTAAAATATCTACTTTACATATTTCTATATTAAATATCTACTTTACATATTTTTTTTTTAAATATCTACTTTATATATTTCTATATTAAAATATCTACTTTACATATTTCTATATTAAAATATCTACTTTACATATTTTTATATTAAAATATCTACTTTACATATTTCTATATTAAATATTACTTTACATATTTCTATATTAAAATATCTACTTTACATATTCTATATTAAAATATCACTTTACATATTTCTATATTAAAATATTACTTTACATATTTCTATATTAAAATATCTACTTTACATATTTTTTTATATTAAAATGTCTACTGTACATATTTCTATATTAAATTTCTTCTTTTCATCTACAAACTTTCTGTTAAATAATGATTTCGATATTAACATTTCTATTTACATATAACTTTATCAAACTTGTAAACCTTATATCTGTTTTTACATTTTACATATAACTATATCAAACTTTGTAAGCCTTACATCTGTTTCTAAATGAAAGGTTGGAGAAAAAATAAAGGAGAAGAATGTTCATTAGGAATATTGCAGTATTTGTGTCCACCAAAATTAACGATTTTATTTTTAAAAAACAAAGAGGAGAAAATGTTATGTTATTTATCAATATACTGCTATCGTTCTTATTAGAAAGAATACGAAACTACTACGTCGGGTTTTTTTTACAACTGAATATTAAAATAGTCGATAAACGCATTAGTTTGTGTCGATTCTTGAACATTTAGTATACTTTTTAATTCAAAAGGTAGACACAATACAGATATCGTCAAACCTTTAATGTCAATAACCTTGTACACCTAACACAATTACCTCACAGAAACAGTAATGTGTTTAGTATTATCGTTTCCTTCTTTTTTCTCCTTGTTTTATCGGGTTGTACACTTTGTACAGTGAAATGAATCATATCGGTGGTAAACACAAGTAAGAAACATCGTGGTTTTATCTCATATGTTTGTCCGGCAGTGAACATTTTTTATAGTGCCGTGACGATCTTAAGCTTGATATGCAAATTAATGAGGACTTTGTTTGACTTGTGTTGCTTTTGATTGTCATTTAATTAACATATTATTTATTCTTTTTAATCAGCACTTTTATGATGACTGTTAAAACCATTGAAACGGTCCAGAGTTATTTTCTCCATATTTTCTTTATAAACATTTTAAATTCTTCGAAACACTTATGATTTTCTACCCCCAGCGAAGATGGCTGTAACCTTATTTTGGCTGAACTTTTTGACAATTTAGATTATCAGTGCACCTCAACTTCCTATCTGATATCTGATATGGCCTTCTAAAACTTTATTGTCACGTGCAAATGATGAGTGTTTTTTGTAGTTGAAACACACGGCTGAAGTTACAAATAATAATCAATGTATATTTGAATATTTGTTTTCTTCACGACTGCGGTTAGAATAACATAAACCAGGGAAATTGATGTCGTTGCATCTATATTTCAGTGAGTTTGATATGTGTTCCTATGGCTGTTGGTCATGCTTTATACATCTCTATTTCAGTGAGTTTGATATGTGTTCCTATGGCTGTTGGTCATGCTTTATACATCTATATTTCAGTGAGTTTGATATGTGTTCCTATGGCTGTTGGTCATGCTTTATACATCTATATTTCAGTGAGCTTGATATGTGTTCCTATGGCTGTTGGTCATGCTTTATACATCTATATTTCAGTGAGCTTGATATGTGTTCCTATGGCTGTTGGTCATGCTTTATACATCTATATTTATATGAGTTTGATATGTGTTCCTATGGCTGTTGGTCATGCTTTATACATCTATATTTCAGTGAGCTTGATATGTGTTCCTATGGCTGTTGGTCATGCTTTATTATGACATCTATATTTCAGTGAGTTTGATATGTGTTTCTATGGCTGTTGGTCATGCTTTATTATGACATCTATATTTCAGTGTGCTTGATATGTGTTCCTATGGCTGTTGGTCATGCTTTATACATCTATATTTCAGTGAGCTTGATATGTGTTCCTATGGCTGTTGGTCATGCTTATTATGACATCTATATTTCAGTGAGCTTGATATGTGTTCCTATGGCTGTTGGTCATGCTTTATACATCTATATTTCAGTGAGCTTGATATGTGTTCCTATGGCTGTTGGTCATGCTTTATACAGAGTGTGGATTTATGGGGAGTTTATGTGTAAGGTTAACAGCCTATTTACAAGGTAAGATCTATGGACAGTTTATGTGTAAGGTAACAGCCTATTTACAAGGTAAGATCTATGGAGAGTTTATGTGTAAGTAACAGCCTATTTACAAGGTAAGATCTATGGGGAGTTTATGTGTAAGGTAACAGCTTATTTACAAGGTAAGATCTATGGGGAGTTTATGTGTAAGGTAACAGCTTATTTACAAGGCAAGATCTATAGGGAGTTTATGTGTAAGGTAACAGCCTATTTACAAGGTAAGATCTATGGAGAGTTTATGTGTAAGGTAACAGACTATTTACAAGGTAAGATCTATGGAGAGTTTATGTGTAAGGTAACAGCCTATTTACAAGGTAAGATCTATGGGGAGTTTATGTGTAAGGTAACAGCTTATTTACAAGGTAAGATTATGGAGAGTTTATGTGTAAGGTAACAGACTATTTACAAGGTAAGATCTATGGACAGTTTATGTGTAAGGTAACAGCTTATTTACAAGGTAAGATCTATGGAGAGTGTATGTGTAAGGTAACAGCCTATTTACAAGGTAAGATCTATGGGGAGTTTATGTGTAAGGTAACAGCTTATTTACAAGGTAAGATCTATGGGGAGTTTATGTGTAAGGTAACAGCCTATTTACAAGGTAAGATCTATGGAGAGTTTATGTGTAAGGTAACAGCCTATTTACAAGGTAAGATCTATGGGGAGTTTATGTGTAAGGTAACAGCTTATTTACAAGGTAAGATCTATGGGGAGTTTATGTGTAAGGTAACAGCTTATTTACAAGGCAAGATCTATAGGGAGTTTATGTGTAAGGTAACAGCCTATTTACAAGGTAAGATCTATGGAGAGTTTATGTGTAAGGTAACAGACTATTTACAAGGTAAGATCTATGGAGAGTTTATGTGTAAGGTAACAGCCTATTTACAAGGTAAGATCTATGGAGAATGTATGTGTAAGGTAACAGCCTATTTACAAGGTAAGCATCACAGATATTCAAATTTTCGGTATTGCTCGAGGTCATCTATCACTTACGTCTATTGTCACTCAGAGTATCTGTTAATCAGCAAACGTCAGGGGCACTCATGGTCAAATAACTCCGTCCACTGAGATTATCAGATAATTATCAAAGTTCATGGGCGATCAAGATTAAATAGCAACTCAGAATATCGGTTACAAACAAAAACTCAGGGACACTCAGTCGGGTCAAGTTAAAACTCCACACAAGAGATACTCACTTAAAATGAAATGTCATCATGGACAATCAGGATAATTATTCGACTTGAAAGCTTCTGTTTGTAGTTCTATGGGGTTGTTAAAACGTAAGTCGTGCACACGTTTATATTATCTAAAAGATTGCTTCTGTCATTTGCTATTACACTCAAATAAATCACAAAAAGAAGCCTCTGATTCCTAAATCAAAGTTAGCGTTGTTAGGTCCGAGTATCTTGTCATCCTATTACAATTAATAGGATCTGGTATTGTTTGCTAATACGTGTAATAAACTTGAGATGACCTCGGCATCAGATAATATATCAGAGTATAATGATGGATAATTGTCGATATCATCCATCTTCGTACCATATTTATTAGCGAACATATAAAACTATCCTATTTATTTATATTTAGGACTGAAAAAAACATGTGTTTTCACGCTGTAATTTGATATAAGTTAGAAAAGAGAATTAAATGTGTGCTAGTGTTTATTATTGAATTTTATATATTTAAAAATTTATTAATTGTATGTTATAAAAGTTTTATTGGTGAGCGTCATGCCAACAAAAATGTTTATTTTCATGACGTCTGAAGTATGAATTGACTGAATTCCTACACAGGAAAAAAATCTTTTTATCTTGGTTGAATATTTAAGTGTATTGGAAATAATATGTAAAACATTACATGTTCATGGCTAGGCCTCGGCTAGGCTCGTGGCTTACGAAGAATGGTATATAAAATATGTCGCGTAATTAAACATGTTTGTAAATGCTCAGCCTCCTTCTAACCTTTGTCAGGGTTCATAATAACACTACAGCAAAATGTAAACTCGACTGTAATGGGAGTATACTGAAGGCTAGTCCAAAGTCCAGGTTCAACTACTTAATAAACCTTGTTTTATCAGCGTTTACATACGTTTACCATACAAAAGTTCTTCTTTGTTTCAGGAGTAACCGTTGCTGCCAGTATTTTTACGATATCAACATTAAGTGTAGATAGATTCTTAGCTATCCGACATCCAATGATATTCCGTCGAGTGAGTAACACTAGAGCTGCTACCAGAATTATTATAGTCATTTGGATCGTCTCTATTGTCATCATGGCGCCACTACTTATTGTCAAGAAAGTCAACACTTTGCATTTATTTGAAGAACCAATACATTTCTGTCATGAAATATGGCCGCATATCACACACCGGCAAGCTTATGATATCTGTTTGTTTTTGTTTGTTTATGTTATACCGGGTATTGTTATTTTCATTGCATATAGTCTTATTGGTAATAAATTGTGGACCGAGGATAAAAACCTACAGCGAACCGAGTCAGAGACGAGTAAAGGTATTGGGAGACATGTTATGTCCGGGCGGAAGCGAGTCGCTAAGATGTTAATAGCATTAGCAGTATTATTTGCCGTGTGTTGGTTGCCTTATTATGTTGTTAGTTTGTACTTAGATTTCACAACAGAAGGTGTCAAGAACTTTTTGCTAGTTTTGCCGTTCACTATATTGTTAGGGCATTCTAACAGTGCTTTCAATCCTATATTATATTTCTATTCAAGTCAAAGTTTCAGAAAGTATCTTTACAGAGCTTTGAAATGTAGGTCAAATAGAACTAAGCGTTCGCTTGCCGTTCGATATACCCCTGCTCAGAACAATAAAAACCAAGATGCAAATGTCAAACCTCGCATACGAATTTCAAGTACAGGAAGTTTCAAGTCTTCGGGTACTGGAAGTTTCAGATTTTCAAGGTCATCAAATACGAGTCTTAAATCTTCGAACTTGTCAAGTCGATCACGTGAAAGTAGGAGTGACAAGAAACGTGAATCGGATAAAGATACATTGATGATCGAGAGAAAAAGTTATACTCTTCCTCTTGTCGTCATGCATGGAAATGGCGGGAAAAAATTACTTAAAGCTCATAAAAAAGAAATTCTTGATACCTCATTAAGTATTCCCTCCACAATCAATGAAGAAAGCAGCCGATTAGGATCAATTAGTCCTGTCAATGTGGTAACTACTTTTAAAGCTGATATAATGCCGGAGATAGAGGAGGCACCTGAAGATATACAGCTGTATCTCAGTGTGTCGAAAACAGAACTGTCACTCAAATGCATTGACTGCGAAGAAGAAATAGACGACGTATGAATTTCATTGAAAGTCAATATTAAATTATATTTTGTGGAAGTTGTTTTCTTACGCATTATTTTACAGCTAGATGTCACTCGGCTCATCTTATTAACACGTTAAATTCAAATGAATGAGATCTGGTAATAATAAAATCACAAAAATAATTTTCATGGTATAAACCGAATGATAAATAGAAAAGTCACGGAAACTGCAAATCAAACATAAATTATATATTTTCAATGACTATCGAACAGCTCATGGAAGTAATATTCAATATTACTTCCATGAACAGCCTAATGATTATCGTGTTTCTAACAAAATATAATTCTAGCACGTGTACAGTTCATTTCATATATTAAAAGAATGAGGAAATACTAAATTAAAGAAACACCCAGTTTCAAATAGAATACAGAAACCATAGGCGGATCCAGAGGGGCGCTTTGGTTGGAAAATTTGGTAGGTAAAAAAAAATGCTTCTCATATTACAGTGTATGGAAATAAGAGAAACACAGGCACATGCGCCACAGACAATATTTCATTTGCGCCAATAAAAAAAACATTGCATTTGCGCCCATATTACAGGTCGCTATAAAAATGGTATTTATTTTTGATATGGACTTTTATTACAAACTTTAACACACAGGTGTACATAATTGTTTGCGTAATAACTCATATTTATCAGAATTTTTTGTCATTTTTACCTATTTGTCTGTTTGTTTTCTTCCCACATTGTTGTCGATATAATGGAATTTTATGTGACTGTCATGCAAGTGAGAAATAAATTTGGCAAGCTTTAAAACCAGGTTTAATCCGTCATTTTCTACATAAGGAAATGCCTGCTCCAAATCAGAAATATGACAGTTGTTTTTATTAGTTTGTTGTGTTTGTGCTTTTAATCTTGCCATTTGAAAACGGGCTTTCAGATTTGAATTTTCCTTGGAGTTCGGTAATTTTAGTGTTTTACTTTTTGGTACGATCGTGGTCAAATAGTTCTTTTCTTTATATCCTATATAATAAGAAATTGACAGAATTACGGTCACGCAGTGGTCTCATTTTCCACTTTCATGAAAATAAAATAAAAATGGAAATGAGAAGCACACATAATTTAATGTCAAACGAGTAGTAAACTACGTACTTTATACAGGTTGTTATTTTGCTCTTACGAAAATTGAGACGGCTTGATGGTCTTTAAATTAAAAATAAAATTTGTTATTAAAACACCTGTTATGAATGTTATTTTACTAAATACGAAAAACATGCATAAATGAATTGTCCAGTCTGTGAAGAAGTGCATTGTAATAGTTATATTTGTTTTATCAAGAATCTCTATGTAATGTTAATTTTATGCATATGTCTGATGACGGTAAATTCGTATTCTTATATGTACTTTTATACTGCCATATTCTGCAATGAAAAGTAAAATCACAAAAATACTGGACTTAGAGGAAAATCAATTCGGAAAGTCCATAATCACATGGCAAAATCAAATAACAAAACGCATCAAAAACGAATGGACAAGAACTGTCATATTCCTGACTTGGTACAGGCATTTTCAAATGTAGAAAATGGTGGATTAAACCTGGTTTTATAGCGGTAACCCCAAATGATAAATAGAAAAGTCACGGAAACTGCAAATCAAACATAAATTATATATGTTCAATGACTATCGAACAGCCTAATGATTATCGTGTTTCTAATAATCTAACAAAATATAATTCTAGCACGTGTACAGTTCATTTCATATATTAAAAGAATGGGGAAATACTAAATTAAAGAAACACCCAGTTATCTTTTATATATGTCACTGTAAAGAACAAACCTGCGTACAGGTAGATAATGCTGTCACTATACCGTTGGTTAACAGGTTAACGTCCTACCTAAAAAAAAAGTCATCTGGATTTCTCCACAAATTGTTCACAATATACGAACAAGCACATATAAAGATAAAATTTGATTTAAAAAAGGAATTGGAAAGTCAATAATTTTGAAGGGTATTTGCTCGGGCAGATTGGATTTTGGAAGTTTTCAAGAGACGTTTCACAAGAAAGTGACAAATGAAGAAAACAAAAAAAGTTCGTGGACTTATTTTAGATTAAATCTGCACAATTCGTACAGTGCTGAAAGTTTGACGAGCTTTAGAAACAAAGAAAAAAGTGAGGCTCGCCAAGCTATTCTTAGGTTTCGTAGCAATATATACGAATCAGTGGCAGATCCAGGGGTAGGGGATGTTCCGGCGGTTGAAATCCACCTTTCTGAAAATTAGTTGCATGCTGAATTGGAACATATCATGGTTAAGCATGTTCGCTCTGGGTTCCTTCGCACTACTTTTGTAAAAAAAAACAACATTTGAACAGATTTCTGAGGATAATAAATATATTTTTGTAAAACAGAAGAAAATAATTTGCATTTCTTTGTTGCATGTTCATTTTTGAAATTGAAATCCTCAGATCTATGTTTATGATTTGTTTTGATTAAAGAACAATGAAGGGAATCATTTTGAAAAAAAAACCAACAATAACAACGTACGTTCACACATGTTGGCGTATGAATACACAACGTCAGAGTGGGTGTGTCACCATAAACATTGACAAAATTGCAAATAAAAGTAATACTTTTAACCAATCAGAACACAGTTTATACACCAAACTTATTTATATTGATATACATGATATTTGCACAGCTATGTTTCAGCGCTAACTTATCACTCAAAATGAAGTAAAAGAAGCTTTGAAGTTATTTTTGTACCAGATTTTTCAACTGAAAGTTTATAATATAGTGTACCAAGTCTTCTTTGCTATCTTATAGAACTTTGGAATATGATGATATGAGGATGTTTTACGTCCGGCTATCCTGGATATCCTGGATATTACGGACTGGAAAAAAACTATTTACAGACCGGTGTCTGTTTGTCGTTTGGCCTTCATTTTACTCCGTCTGCGTTGTTGTGGTCGTTCTGCTAGCATGGCTGTTTGTATTGCCTCTTTCGATTCAATGTTGACGGGGGATGTGTGTGGTGGTGTTCGCAGTAGGTCTGGGTCGTTGATGTCAAACCCATAATCAAAGTCGATCCAGCTGCGCTTGCCTCTGTCATTTGTGGAGGTGTAGAATACCAGGCGATGCAGGCAGGTCTTTTTGGGGTTGTAAGGACTGGTGACAATATCCTTATTGACTACAACCCCAACTGGTTTCCCTTTGTACTTTGTTGGTGTAAGTACTTGACCAAGTACGGTGTCTCTTGCCTCGGTTTGCGTGATGTGGTATACGCTGGTGGTTTGTTGATTTTGAGTAGCAGGTATACACAACGGCTGTTTTGTTGGCCATCCACTGGGCGTAACGGTTAGCGTGGTGTCTCCTGGTAGATGGTGGCTTGTTCTTGCTTTACAGGGTCGGATCAGGTTTCCTAGATGTAGTATCTGGTTCCTTGACCTAGCTTGATGCACGTGAGCTGAACCGATACTTGGTCAGAACTGGCGGTGATTTTCCATTCCGTCTATTTTCCATCCAACTTCATTGTTACCAATAAGGCTCTCAGTTCATTAGGTAGTTCCATAATGTCTGTCAATGATGTTTACGATTCTAACTTTTATACTTTACTATATACCAAATTGACATAAGTCAGGGATAGTAACTCCTCTTTAAAAAAAGGGGGAAGCTGTAAAGATCGTAGACATTACTCTGTAATTATAATTACTCCAACATTATCTAAACTCATTGAAGCAGTTTTAAAGATCATAATTAAATCTGACATTATAAAATATCAAAATCCATGACATCTTGGTTTACTAGAAGAACAGCACAATTAAACTTCTTTCATTAAACAGAAGAATTTCTTAAATGATATTGATCAATATGTATTCTGATGCTTGAAGCGAAGTCGGCATGTGATGCAGCAAAACATACAGAGCTAATAAGAACATAATATCAACTGAAAATTTTAAAACAATCTGTTTTGATAATTAATAATTTATATAATAATGCTGTTTCTTGTGTACAATGAAATATTCAAATATCAGACACTTTTAGAATAGAGCAAGGCGTAAGACGAGGTTAACACTTAGTGTAATCTTGCGTCAATTTCATATACATACACTTTTAGACATTAACTGATATATATATGGAGGGAAAATTAGATAATTTTCATGTTTTGCTCCAACTTGGACAGAAGATATAGCCATACTAAGCAACATGCGTATGACACACAGTTCTTGATTAATATGACCTTTAATTGACTTCAGAGGTCGAGAGGGATATTTACTACAACCAGCCAAAAAATGGGTCATACAGTCTAAATCTCGTCACCATGAGGAATTTAACATTTGTTTTAAACATTTAAAAGTTGGGAACCAGTTATTAACATATTGTAAGTTTAAAAAAAAATCGAATTGGAAAAATATTGAAGTTGTGGTAATGAAAATTGAAGAAGACTGTTAACTTAATTTGAAGTAAGCTCACACAACCTCAACATTGAGAAGTGAAGATATCGTAAATGTCATTTATGTAAATTGTCTGTTAAAGATGAAATCCAATTCTAAATTCAATGCACATGCTTAACCATATTTTGATCATTCAAATAATAATAATAGTAATTTTAGTAAACTTTTTGATGAAAACCAATTAATTTGGCTTATAAACAACGAAGACACAGAAATCATTTATATAATTCCTTAACTTTTAAAAAAAAATTCTTAAGGAAGAGATTCAATATATATTATAATACATCATTGACTAAAGAGCTTTTCCCCTTTATTATTATTTCTATTTAGCTGCGAAAATGTAGATCTTAAGGTCCTTTTGATGATTTTTTATATTTGAGAACCATAAACAAACAAAAAATCAAAGGACAATAGAGCTGCGTTTTCGCAGCTATATTTCTATTATGCATGCATTTTTTTTATGTTTTAAGCAGAATCCATATTGCTGGTTTTAATTAACAGGAACTCGTCTCAGAAAATAAATCTCTCTGACAAGTGTTTTAATCACCAGTATAAAGATTTTGTTTGTGTTGAGGTATGAATTAACCAGACTGAGTCAGCTGTCCAGTCAATATTTTGTTACCAGTTCTTTTCTTTAAGGGACATAAGCATTCAAATTCACCAATTTGACTAAAGTTTTCATATTTGATTTATAACATACTAAAATATAAATCCAAATTATGTATATAAACTTGAAAAATTAAATAATTAACTATGCATGTAGTCGGTAATATGTTTCAGCATTTCGCAGTTTATATTTTAGTCTGGACACCATCTAGTTAACCATCGAGGTGACCTCCGAAGACTGTCAACAGTCTTATAACCCGGTATAAAAATAAATTTAGATGTAAATATATATTGAATACCTTTTCAATGAATTTTTTTTTCTATGTCTGTTTGATTTCATATTGAAGATTGGTGGCCCAGTGGTCTAGCGCGTCGGATACAGTGCAGACGATTTGGTGTCACGATATCACAGTAGCATAAGTTCGAATTCTGGCGAGAGAGGAACAAGAAATTTGCGAAAGCAAATTTACAGATCTAACATTGTTGGGCTGATGTTAAGACGAGTTATATATATATATACAGAATATACCCAGCCATGTTAACTTGTATCATCATCACTGCCGGCGATCCGATTGATAAATCTGTTGTAGAGTTGTCACTGGTTCAGACGTACTTAATTTATAATTATAATTATTTTTGTGGCTGTATCTTGCATTAATTTGTAGGATCCTTTACAATAGATATTTCAGCTGATCTGTAACAATTCCATCTTCATGCCTAAAATATCATGTACTGTATTACGACGCTAGATAAAAACTGACGAGGAAAGGTCACACCCGGCCACCGTAAGCTTTATTATTGTGAGGCCAATGTGGTCAAGTGGTCTGGCGCGTCGGGTACAGTGCAGGCGATTTGGTGTCACGATATCTTAGTAGCATGAGTTCGAATCCCGGCGAGGGAAGAACAAAAAATTTGCGATAGCAAACTTACAGATCTAACATTGTTGAACTGATGTTTAGACGAGTTGTATATACACAATGTACACAGCCATGTATCACCATCACTGCTGGTGATCCGATGGATAAATCTGTTGTAGAGTTGTCACTTGTTCAGACGTACTTATAATTATAATTATTTCTGTGACTGTATCTTGCATTAATATGTAGGATCCTTTACAATAGATATTTCATCTGATCTGTAACCCTTCCATCTTCATGCCTTATATATCATGTACTGTATTACGACGCTAGATAAAAACTGACGAGGAAAGGTAATACCCGGCCATCGAAAGTTTTAATATTATGAAGCCAAGGGGGTCGAGTAGTCTAGCGCTGCAGGCGATTTGGTGTCACGATATCTCAGCAGCATGAGTTCGAATCCCGGCGAGGGAAGAAAAAATCGACTCTGACTGGCTGACTGACTATAAACTTCGGAAATACATACCGAAATATGATACAACATATATACCCATCTCAGTGTACTGAAAATGCAAAATATGCTGTCATTGTGTCACTGTCAGTTATTGTATAATCTAGCTATATTTATCAAGAAGCTATCTACCTTCATTTAGAAAGATGCATGTATCTTACAAGTTTTATGATCTTTAGAAAGTACACTTTTATTCATTAGTTACCTATCTATTCTGTCATTTATTGTATTTGACTTGTAATTTGTCCTTATGTAACACATATGTTGTGTGAGTGTAATTAAAGAATTGAATTTGTTTACTTACTTTTTTTATAGGTCCGAGTAGTATTTTTTTTTTCGATCAGCCTAGTCTTTATTAAACATTTGTCTAAATTGTCTACTCGTACTCGGTTTCATCAATTAGCGACAAGAAGAATTTTGGCGACAAGAAGCGAAAAGAATAATATCAGTTAGCAACAAAAATCATCACACATTTTTGAAACCTAATTGTATTTATCTATGATCATCAAATATTACGTTCTTTAAATCCTGTCGTATTATGATATTAATTTTTACTTGAGTTTTAGAACCAGAACAATTATATACATGTATTCATCTTATGATTCTTTCAACACTTTCTTTGTTTGATATATAATAAGCTGAATGCATTCAAAATGCATTATTTGTGCATCATTGCCCAGAAAATACAGACATAATTTGTGAAATACAATGAAATCAAACAAGAAGAAAACGTAAATGGCAAACTGTGAATATTCAGTTGCAGTATCATTTTATTTTGTGTATTGCCTCCTCAAACGATTATGCCTATGCATAGTTTAATATCGATTGAATTGAAGACAAATGTTTAATTTCTTTTATCATATGTTTAGTAGTAAATACAGTAGTTTTGCATATTTGATAAATAGCCTGCTGTTTAATCCATATCGCGCAACTTTGATGCGCACCCTTTATCGCATACCCTTTATCACACCCCTACCCTTTATCGCATACCCTTTATCACACCCCTACTTTTTTTTTTTTTTTTTTTTATTAACATAACGTCAGTTTTTTTTTTGTTTTTTTTTTTGCTTTTATATAAGAAAATTTTTCCTCAAAATAGGTAAATTTTATGAATGACGTCATTGTTTGGTATGCGACGTCACGAACGTCAAGTTTTCATATTGTATGTGACGTCACGAACGTCAAGTTTTCATATTTTTTTAACTATAAAAAAACAAAACACATAAATAAATACAATAATAAACAAAATATTTTTAAAACAACAGCACGCAAATTGTAAGGCAAACCAGGTGCTTCGGATAAGTAATTGAGCAGTTCTGTTAAGGCCTTTTAAACAAGACAAAAGTAGAACTGAAGGTAACCCAGTGCTATGGATCAGAAAACAGTTCATATTATATAATACTCTTCTGTTGAAATATATGATAAAGCGTATAATACATATATAGGGGCAATAGTTAAGTGATAGGTCTATAGCAAGATTTTTTTTTATATTGATACATAGAGAATAATATATGGCAAAATCCGTATCATATGTCGTATCATCCCGAGACATCAATATCAGCCCAAGGGCCATTAGGCCCGAGGGATGATATTGGTCGAGGGTGATACGGCATGTGATACGGATTTGCCATGTATTATTCTCTATGTATCAATATAAAAAAAATTCTTGCTATAGACCTATCACTTAACTATTGCCCCTATATATGTATTATACGCTTTATCATATATTTCAACAGAAGAGTATTATATAATATGAACTGTTTTCTGATCCATAGCACTGGGTTACCTTCAGTTCTACTTTTGTCTTGCTTAAAAGGCCTTAACAGAACTGCTCAATTACTTATCCGAAGCACCTGGGTTGCCTTACAATTTGCGTGCGGTTGTTTTAAAAATATTTTGTTTATTATTGTATTTATTTATGTGTTTTGGTTTTTTTTATAGTTAAAAAAAATATGAAAACTTGACGTTCGTGACGTCACATACAATATGAAAACTTGACGTTCGTGACGTCGCATACCAAACAATGACGTCATTCATAAAATTTACCTATTTTGAGGAAAAATTTTCTTATAAAGCAAAAAAAAAACAAAAAAAACTGACGTTATGTTAATAAAAAAAAAAAAAAAAAAAGTAGGGGTGTGATAAAGGGTATGTGATAAAGGGTAGGGGTGTGATAAAGGGTATGCGATAAAGGGTGCGCATCAAAGTTGCGCGATATGGATTAAACAGCAGGCTATTTATCAAATATGCAAAACTACTTTATCATATGTTTAGTAGTAAATCTAACAGTAGTTTTGCATATGTGATAAATAGCCTGCTGTTTAATCCATATCGCGCAACTTTGATGCGCACCCTTGATCGCATACCCTTTATCACACCCCTACTTTTTTTTTTTAATTTTTTTTTTACATAAAGTCAAGTTTTGGGTTTTTTTTTGCTTAAGAAAAATTTTCCTCAAAATAGGTAAATTTTTTGAATGACGTCATTGTTTGGTATGCGACGTCACGAACGTCGAAGTTTCATATTGTATGTGACGTCACGAACGTCAAGTTTTCATATTTTTTGGCACACTAAATGCAACTATGAAAAATGCAAAACACACAAATTGATACAATAATAAACAAAATATTTTTAAAACAACAGCACGCAAATTGTAAGGTAACCCAGGTGCTTCGGATAAGTAATTGAGCAGTTCTTTTAAGGCCTTTGAAACAAGACAAAAGTAGAACTGAAGGTAACCCAGTGCTATGGATCAGAAAACAGTTCATATAATATAATACTCTTCTGTTAAAATATATGACAAAGTGTATAATACATGGCAAATCCGTATCACATGCCGTATCACCCTCGGGCCTAAAGGCCCTTGGGCTGATATTGATGTCTCGGGATGATACGACATATGATACGGATTTTGCCATGTATTATTCTCTCTATATATAAACAACATTTAATACATATTTTTTTAATTTATTCATTTTGAATATATAATTTTAATAAGATTTTTTTTTTATTTCTTGTCGCAATAATATAGGGTTATTGCATGAACATTGGGGAATATTGTCCCGAGTAGAATTTTATATTGCACGAGCTTGCGAGTGCAATATATGTTCTACGAGGGACAATATTCCCCAATATTCATGCAATAACCCTTTTATTGTATATCAATATAATATTTGAAAGTAAAAATTGGTTTAAACTAAGATTTTTTCGTTAATGACGTCATGAATTTTAAAGATTTATTGCACTAGTGCATATTAGAATTTCTCTTATGGTTGGGGCCTGTTATCTTTTTCTCGCATGAATAGATAATTCTCGTATCACACTGTCCGGAGTGTGATACGAAAAAGTGATACGAAAAATGCGTTAATTTGATTGGCCAACGAAACCTCCTGAAACGATATTGCGGCATTTTCATTAGTGCATTGAAGGTGGTGGATGTGTTTTTATATCGTTTTTATATCGTGCGACAATTTTTACCTTTTACAGAGTACCTGAACATCTTATAGGGCTGAAAGTGCAGGAATACGCATACAATACATATTTATCACTTACTTAAAAAGAAAATTGCAATTAATTGATCACATTTCCAATTTTTCCAACAAAAAAACAAATTTTACCTGACGCGCCAATCATTCAAAATGGCGGGCTTTTACAAAAGTTAATACTGCAGCCATGTGTGCCCTTAAAATTACTTAATAAGTAATAAGTTCATTCCATTTGCTTATATTACATATTATCCTACGCATATTTCCTTTAAAATTTTATTATTTTAAGTGCACTTGACCGATTTTACTTTTTTTTTTTGGCCACGTGCGTTTGATATTTTTTTTTTTTTTTATTATTTTTATATCCCCATAGTTATTATATTATTTGCCAATTGAATTAATTTGAATTAATTTTATTTCAGGAGTACATACAAATTCATATATTTTAAATACAGTCTCAAGTTCAGATAAATTAGTTTATTGTCTGTTTAAGTGGGATTTCTTGACTAAACACTTAACACCCTTGTATAGTTTTCCTTCATATTTTTGATCTTATTTGCCAATTAAATTTCATTTCAGGAGTACATACATAATTATATATAAATTAAATATAGTCTTAAGTTCAGATAAATTAAATTATTGTCTGACCTAGTGTGATCTTCTCACTAAACATTTAACACCCTTGTATAACCTTTTCATCATATCTATTATCTACTAAAGACTTATATACTAGCAGTTATTATTCTTATATACATCTTATCCATTATTAAATAAAAATAAATATATATTTACTAAAACAAATAGACCTAAACTTTTTGCATTAATAAAGTTAATACATGACTCTGCTTCTTCACTAGTGCTTCCAGCTGTCATTATTGATTAAGCTTTTAAAATTATAAGGAAAAGCAACTGTCTACTAGGGTATACGGAAGAACATTAGTACCTGGCAAATATTGTACTAAATTGAAACACAAATGACTGAACATAAGCTAGAAAAATATCTCAAAAAAACTTTCAATCCGCCTATTGGTCCGTCTAGACTTGTACCAGTTGTGTTGTCCGACAGCAAAGCAAGATATTTACAAAGTGAATGTAAACTGTCTCCCGAGATAGATATCAAATGGTGGTTTAAGTCAGGTCAAACTTCAACAAGCGGTCTTGCTTGGCTAAAAGACAACTTAGCGTCTAAAATTGGACATCTCGATAATATTTCCCTGTACGTGTGGCTAGGTACATGCGACTTCACAGATTATAGTCGTAGTGATAAGATTATCACATTAAAACATAACCCTGAGGAAGCAGCATCACAACTTATAAACAATTTAAAAGAATTTGCAACCCTTCTAGCTGAATATCCTGGATGTAAAGTCACATTTCTAGAAATCCCTATATTTTCTATATACATTTGGAACCGTCTTCATGATCACCCTGATCCCAACAGATTTAAAGCAGACGACAATACATTAATCAAGCAAATTCTAGTTGTAAATGACCAGATAAGAGCCTTAAACAACGATCACTCGTCAAGATCTCCAAGCTTCTCAGCCGACATATATCATCCAATTTCCTGTAACTCGAAAAACACACACAGGCATGGTAGAGACTTGTACAATTTTAACTTATACCTTGATGGCATTCATCCAAAAAGTGTGTTAGCCAGAGTATGGCTTCGTAAATTAGCTCACAGAATTAAATTGGACTGTTGGTAAAATAAAATAAAAAAAAAAATATTATTATAGATAATTTAGTTCTTTTAAATTTTAATATACAACAAATTTATATTCCACTTTTATTATAAAACTGTATAAGGCGATGGTGGGGCTTACCACAACGTCCTTACAGTAATCGCAATAAATATTTTGATGGACATATAATATTTATATTGAATATTGCAACTTTCTTACCATTTACATCATAAGTATTTAGAATTTTCATGATGAATATCCAACCGTATAAAGTTGATAACATACAGAAAACCAACTTGGTTAGTGTACATGCACTTGCTCAAAATAGTTACAACAATAACTACACTCTCAATATAGAAAAATCACTGAAGAAAAAGCTTGAAAGTACTAAAAGATCTGTAATAGAGTATGTCTATACTGGCGGTGGCGTTACTATCAAAATGGACACCATATCTTTTGAACTGTTCATATATGCTCTGGAGCAATATTTTAACGATCCTTCTTTCAAGTTTCATGATTACCGCAAAACCATAGCAACAGACAAAGGAGGAAATAATGTTCAATATACCTACCATATTTTTGACAATCCAACTGATAGTTACACAATTAATGCATACCTAACAAAATGCAACTTACTAATCAATGGGAAAAATGTGGACAAATTGTTCTATAGAGATATTGAACACATACACAAGATCATGTCTAATACGCAAATCAATGGTGCAAATATAAACACTGATCTCCTGAATAAAAACCTAGCATCAAAATTAATTGAGGCACTAGATTGTCTTAAAAAATCAGCAACACCGAATCCTGGCTTACCTGAGAACAAATCTACAAAAAGTTCAAATGAGGAGCGTTGTATTAAGTGCAATAGGAACTGCAAATCTAGGGCAGTATTGTGTCATAACAATCACTGGGTTCATTATAAATGTGACAAGTTGTCTGTAGAAGATATTTCCTCCATCGAAAAGAATGATAAAACATATCAATGTAAAAGTTGTGACAGTACAAAGGTAAATATACTTGACACACAGAGGGGCAATGGTGGGACTTACCACAACGTCCCTTCTGTGTTAAAGTACCACCAATCCCATATAACTTGTACTACTAGTCCTGAAACACATCTAAAAACATATGGAAATAGCATCCAGTCAGAAGTAAGACATATTACTAGTGCAAGAGCCATACTTATAGAGGAGAACCTTATACAATGCTCTGTATGTGATGAAGCCCTAAATGATACAGAAAATATCTGTCCAGAGTGCAATTTAGTATGTCATAACAGCTGTCTTGATACCAATACAAATTCCTGTTACACTTGTGCTGGCTTGTTAGATCAGAGGTCCAGTTCAAATACATTAGAAACAGTTTACAAACTCCATACTTCTACAAATTCTATCTTGGTACAGGACATTATTGATCAATCTCAAGATGGACATCCATTATCTACAAAATCTTCAAACCATTCGGATTGTCTCAACACACAGTTACCCAATCTCAATACTGAAGACTTATCAACATCCTTTTCAGATCTAGAAACAGTTGTTCAAACCACATGCAAATCTATTGAATCTAATAGCCATGTAGCTAAGAGTAATCACAACAACATTGAATTAGCATGTACCAACACGTCTGCAGTACCTAAAACTGCCAATCCTTCCATTCCGGATATTCCTATGCCTCACAATCATCATGTTACAAATTCAAAAGAAACAAGTAAAAAAGATCAGGGTAAAGAAATTTCGGCCAAAGACTTTAAACTTCTAGAGCAAAAGTTAAAGAAAAAAGAAGAACAATTAAAGATTAAAGAAGCTATATTAAATGACAAATCAAATGACAAGTCAAGTATTTTAGATAGACTATTCAAAGCAGAAAGTAGAAACCTAGAACTAGAACAATCTCTTAAAACCCTAAATCAATGTTTAGATAACTCTGTGAAGAATCAAGCCCACATGGATAGTAAGACAACTGACAACCATAAACAAAAACAGCCAGCTGAAGATCTCATCAGAGGTATACATGAAAGAGTAACCGAGTACGTCCTAAAAAAAGTTGATCGGGAACTTAGTCTTCTCCAATCCTTGGATACAGATAGTCCTCTACAAGAGAAATCTACACATGGCAATAGTGCTCCAACTAGCTCCGTCCAACACAACGTTGAATATGCAAATTATCGCAATAGTGCTCCAACTAGTTCCGCCCAACACAACATTGTCTATGCAAATCCACATTTTCCGAGCTACCCATACAACACTCACTATTCCAGAGATTACAATATTCCAGCCACTAATTATAATAGTACATCACATTATCAGTGGGGCAATGGTGGGACTTACCACAACGTCCCTACTGATAGTCATGATCCGTGCTATCCACACTCTCACAACTGGAATAATTATCAGGACAATATCCACAAGAGTTACTACCCGGAAACAAGTACTCCAGATTATTATACCCAAGGTAACTGGTGGGGCAATGGTGGGACTTACCACAACGTCCCCCCAGAAACCTTTCATCATTCTCATAATCGGCATTCTGCAGAAAATCATGTTTGTTTTTCTAATTTAATCTCACTTACTCCGACTCAACTTTCTGCTAATTCTGCTAGTAATACAGAGGCAAATTGTAGAGAAAAAACATCTACTGCAAGATTTCATAATTCTTCGTCTTCCTCTATAACGAACACTCCAGAAGAGAAAGATAAAACTTCTCCAATGCTTCACGGTTCAAGAATAGGTCAACCCCTATATTATTCACAAGACAAATCGGAGCAGGATTTTTTATACAAGGAACTGTTCCAATTCGAAAGGCACAAAATGTTGTCATAAACATCGACACGTTACTTACTGAACAAATGAATACAAGCAGTGATGGAATTATTGAATACGATGTTTTAGATTTTAAAAATGACTGTATAAATGTACATTGTGTAAATAAAGATAAAGATGTACGTAGCAACTCCACTCTGAGGATTTTAGATTTTAACTGCAAAAACATATTGACATGTGGTCCACTATTTAAAGAGTTGGAAAGCAAAATTGATATATTTCTTCTCCAAGAACACTGGCTATATGACTGCCAACTAAATCTATTACAAGAACTACATAATGATTTTACTGGAACGGGTAAAGCAGTTGATTCTAATGATCCTATTCAACCTCTTCATATGCCTCGTGGCTATGGAGGTGTAGCTATATTGTGGAAAAAGAATCTTGACAAACTTGTTACAACTTTACCAATTGGAAATGAGAGAATACAGTGTATTGAATTGTCTGGAAATCAGAAACTTTTATTTATTTCTATTTATCTTCCTTGCAAATCGTCAGATAACCATCTAAATGAACTTTATGAATGTATTGACCAATTACATGAGATCATGGAGGTTTATAAAACCACTCACCAGATAATTATTGGTGGAGATTTTAATGAAAATATTTTTAAAGAAAATAACTCTAATAGAAAAAATTATATACTGGATTTCATGTCAGACCATAACTTGTCTACTACAGAAGTTGGAATTACCTATACACATACCAGTGGCATATCATCTTCTGCAATTGATTATATACTTTACCAAGAGAAATTTAAAGACTTCATAATAAATATTGAAAAACCTGACATTATTTCAAACGTCTCGGATCATCTTCCAATTCTACTACAACTCAAATATGAATTTCCCTGCATTAATTCCGTAAGTCAAACACAGGTGACTACCCACCATAAGGTCAAATGGAACAATATAGATAGAGATAGATATAAAATTCTAGTTGAAGAAGGCATAGCTCTATTAAAAGTCGATCCAATGAACCCTAATGAACTGGATCAAGCTTTTCAGACTCTCAACCATACTCTTACTAAAGCTACTTTGGCTGTTGCTCCCAAAAAGAAAAAAAAGATACGGAAGAAGAAATTACAAATTATGACTGAAAATATTTCTCAAGCAATATCAGAGAAAAAAATAGCATTCTTTCAGTGGAAACAAAATGGTCGTCCACCTGACCCCAACCATCCTCTTACTATTCAGAAGAAAATCACAACTTCCTCTCTTCGTAAACAATGCAGAATAGAAACTGCACTACAGAGAATACAAGAACGGCAGAAAATCATTGATGCAGGGTATAACGATCCAGCACTTTTCTACAGCCTTATAAAAAAACAAAGAGGTAGACTTTCACGCTTTATTGAGGAACTAACTGTTGATGAAGAAATTTTCCAATCTCCAGAAAATGTAATGAAGGGCTGGAATAAACATTTTGGTGACCTAGCAAAAAAGTCCAACAATAACTCTTTTGACACTATTTATCTAAATTCAATTGAGAAAGAAGCTACCCATATTATTAACAAATGTAAAGATACATATATTCATCAGGAAATTTCTACTGAAGAGATAAAAAGAGCTGTCTCAAAACTCAATACAAACAAAGCTGAGGATTTTTATGGTTTAACAGCTGAACATTTTATCCATGGAAGCGAATCTTTATTACAACATTTACAACATCTGTTGAATATCTGCTTTAAATTCTGCTACATACCGGATTTACTGAAAATCGGAACTTTATTTCCTGTATTCAAAAATAAAGGGGATGTAAAAAATGCCAAAAATTATAGAGGAATTACTATAACTCCAACATACTCAAAAATTATAGAAAAAATATTGAAAGAAAGAGAAAATCCAAAAATTATAATTTCACAAAACCCTCTTCAAAAAGGATTCACTGAGGGCACGTCTCCACTGATTTGTGAACTTTTTATAGAAGAATTTGAAAGGGAAAGCAAAGACCTTAAACTTCCAGTCTACATAGCCTTATTAGACGGCAAGTCAGCTTTCGATGTTGTGGTACATGCTAATTTGATCCGTCGTATGTTCCAGATAGACTTCACGGAACAATCCATACTATTACTAAATAATCTATATGTAAATGCATCTTCTCTTATCAAATGGAATAATATAATGTCAAAAGAGATGTTCACTATTGATCAGGGGGTCCGTCAAGGAGGTGCATTCAGCGCTGACTTATATAAAATTTACATTAATCCTCTGCTTAACATTTTAAGTACATCAGGTCTTGGTGGAAGAGTAGGGAACATAAATTGTTGTGCTCCTACATGTGCTGACGATGTAGCACTTGTCTCCAACAACCCTCTAGAATTACAAACCATGATTAACATTGCTTTGGATTTTAGCAAAAGAGAAGGGTATTTATTACAGCCTACAAAAAGCGTTATTATTCCAGTAAAAACATGCCGCAAATTTTATGAAATTGAAGATGGATTTTGGAAATTAAATGGAAAAAACATGCCAATTGTTTCGAACGCCTCACACATAGGAATTCAAAAATCTGACAAAAATTCTGCTGAATCGACAGTAAATGAAAATATAAAGAAAGCACGTAGAGCAATGTACAGTTTAATGGGTACAGGCCTCCATGGAGAGAATGGTCTAGATAGTAAAACTTCAATAGCATTGATAAGAACATATATTCTGCCAATATTAACTTATGGTTTGGAAATTTTATTACCTAAAGGAAAAATACTAAATAATATATCTATTCAATATAAAAAATGGATCAAACAAATTCTGTCTTTAAATTCCAACGTAGCAGATTCTGCAGTTTATACTTTATCTGGTTTACTCCCTATAGAAGCTGAAATCCACGTCAAAGCTATCAATCTCTTTGGAAACATATCTAGAGCGAATTGTGATTCAATTGAATGGCGGTTAGCCGAAAGACAGTTACAGATAAAATCTCATAATAGTTGCAGCTGGTTTATTGAAGTCAAGGAATTATGTTTAAAATATGAAATTAATGACTTATATGCTTATTTAACCAATCCGTTATCAAAATTCCAATGGAAAAAGCTAGTTAAATCCAAAATTCATGTCTATTGGACATCTAAAATTACTGATGAGTCAAAAGGTTACTCAACTCTTAAATTTATGGACCATAAATATAATATTGGATCTGTACATCCTTTAGCTATATCAGTTAATGCAAATCTAAAGGACATCAGAAAAATTCCTGTACGTCTTAAAATTTCAACTGGGAACTATATCCTGCAAACCCACAAGGCATCATTTTCAAAGAATAACTTTATAAGTCCAACTTGTAAACTCTGTGGTAAAGCGGATGAAACGGTGGAACATTTTATTCTATTGTGTGAAAAGTTAGAAGAGACAAGAATACCACTTTTGTCAAAGATCTTAGATAATGGAAGCCTGATCCTAGCCAAAGTTGCAACTTCGTTTCCAATTGATCTTATCCAACTAATCATCAATCCGTTCTGTTATGTAGACATTAATGCAAACAGAGCTGTTTTTAAGGAAACCAGTAACATTTTGGAACCCTGTGTAGACAGTTGCTTTATAATATGCATAACAAACGCTATGCTTTATTAGCTAATATAGATAAGCAAGACAGTAGAAAATCTAACTTCTAATTGCTTAATAGTGTAGTTTAGTAAGATTGGCCTTGCAAGTACATATCGGGCACACATGGTCCCAGAATGAATTGTTTTTGTATTCAAAGAACACTTTAGTTTTATTTCTATCAAAGTTTTTCTAATGTTTTATTTTGTGTATGTAACATAAATTCTTGAGGTGGCGGAAAATTTTAATATATGAAGTGATGCGCGTTGTATTGTGTTATATTGCGTATTGACATTTTCCTCTGTGTGAATGGAGGTGTGCCTTGATTGGCAGAATTACGATTATAGATAGATAGATAGATTGGCTATTCTTTAGGTCAGTTAAAGGTCACAATGATGTACATTTCCTCCATTGCAACGGAGATAAGCGATTTCTTCAATAATATAGAAAATACGCACACTTTTCACCTTATTATATATTCTTATTCAAATATTATTACATTCTGAAGCGTACAAAATGTTTAAAAAATGTCTTATGTTGAAGATTGACGACGAACAGGACATATGACGTCACAATGCAGTTATGTTCAAGCGACTGGGTCGACGTTTCGCGGATTTTTTTTATTAAGCACAAAAAGCATGTTTACCATAAGAGAAATAGGTTTCACAACTCGGGAGAATTAGATATCGTTTGATATCAACTCTCTTTATTTAATTTAAATAGTAATAACAAACTCGCCACAGGCTCGTTTATTATTATATTGAAATTAAATAACTCAGTTGATATCAAGCGATATCTAATTCTCACTCGTTATGAAACCTATAATTATTGCACACTAACTTTTGGTTACGTTCTGTGGAAAATATTATATTGCTATACAATAAATAGTCTTCTTGACGCTTCTTGTTGCTAAGTTATTCTTCTTGTCTCGTCTTGACGCTTCTTGTCCTTGGGTGTCTCAAAGCTGGTCCGAGAGGTATTGGTCCCAGTTAGCTTTGGTCCGAGTTGACATCTATCGTTAACTTTATTACCGGAAGTTTATCTTATGAAATATGGCAGCGCTCAGCAAGCTCACGCCGCAGAGGTCGGCGATCTTAACCGTAGCTGCAGTAGCCTCTTACTTTTTGTATAAAAAAATTGGTTTGAAACGAAAGAGCAGGTATAAAATATATGTCCTTCAAACGTTTTCAAAAATCTAAGTCTGTTATGTTTAATAATCACGGAAAAAAGCAGTGTCAAAGTCCAATGTTTTGAAAGGTCAGAAAGTAGAACGTTTATATTTCAGTCAAAATAGCCATAGAATCCACAGCCATCACCACGAATGCCTAGAGACTCTACATAAGTAAAAAAATGAGATGCTTCATGATTAATTACACCTTTTCTGTATTTCAAAATCTGTGCCAGTTGTCTTGACCTGATAATACACCGTATGTTTTCCCAGCTGACACAATAATGTGTACGCTTGAACTATTGATGTAATACAACAATCATTTTTCATTGTGACGTCAAATATTTCGTATTAGGATGTCCAAATTTTACAGGAACCTGTGTGATATCCAGTAATGGTGGACAAATAGCAAAGATGTATGAAAACAACTACCTCTAGTTCATTGAAAATGGACATTACACATTATAACATGCTTCACCCCAAAACATATAAATGAACTAAAATTAAAAACACACTAGACTAGCAAAGGCCTGAGGCTCTTGACTTGGGAGAGGCACAAAAATGTGTTGGGTTAGATATGTTTTGTGAAATCTCAAACCTCCCCTATACATGTACCTCTAGCCAATTTAGAATAAACAAACACTCTACAATACACACATTAAAACTCAGACTACAAAAAAAAAAGAATAGGAAACAAAAGAAACAAAGAAAAATGATAATGATACATAAATCAACAAAGGACTACATCAAATGAAAATCAAGCATGCACCCTCCTGTAAGCTATAGAGTTTTATTATCATACCATCATAAAAGATACAAGAAGAACATTTGTGTTTATTTCCTTGTTAATCAATATTAATACCAAAATATGCCAACTTTAATGACCCAACAACAGTATTGTAACTACAGGTATATCCCTTCTAATATAAATCTGTTTAAAGGTTTGGTTAGTTTTGGAGGTGAAAGTCAATATTTATAATCAACTTCAAAAAATTGTGTGGTGGTATATCATTTTTGTATATATTGGAATCAGATTCGATTTACTTAAGTATTATAAGTAAATAGAAATTTATGAAAATTATACACAAGGTTTAGGATACAAAAGGAAGGTTAGGATTGATTTTTTTGGGGGGTTATCTAGTCCCACCAGTTTAGGTATTAGGAGCCAAAGAGGGGCCCAAATAAGCATTTTTCTAGTTTCCAGATAACAACTTGTGGAATGTTGTATGGATCATTGTCGATCTCTCTGAAATTATACCACAAAGGGATGGTAAGAATTGGCTTTGGGGGTTATGGCTCAAACTGTTGAGGAATTATGGGCAAAAAGGGGGAAAAACAAAGGTGTCCTGGTTAATGGACAATTACTTAAGTACAAAAAATGATTTAAAAGCAATGTAAGGGAGGTATTCCAAACACAACTATGGCTTAAATTAAATTACAGTAATCAGCACTTTTAAAATAATAACTTCTAAAAATAAATTGACAGCTAAACTATATCATGTATATAATCACCAAGACAATACAACATTTCTTTATACATAATTTATAAGCAGTGTAAGGGAGGTTATTGTCAATGCTGTGTTTGGAATACCTCCCTTACATTGCTTTTAAATCATTTTCTATTCACCATCATGTTCATGTTCACAACAGCATAGTGAATTGCACAAAAGCAAAATAATGAATATAAATTCAAATCACATAACTTATTCAAGGTCTTTGTTATTCTGTGTCAGAAACTAGTAATTATGTGTCAAATATTTAATTACAATCCAAATTCAGACCTGTATCAATTGGAATATTGTGTCCATTTTTGCCCCAACTGCTCAGGGTTGGACCTCTGCAGACAGCTGTGCTCAGCTAAGCAATTTTTTGTGCTATTTTTTATGATATGTAGTATGGGCTTTGCTCATTTTTGAAGGCTGTATGGTGACTAATAGTTATTAAATTTCTGAGTCATTTGGTCACTTGTGGAGAGACTCTCATTGGCAATCGTACCGCATCTTCTTTTTACATGATAGAATAAATTACATGTACCATAAAAATTGGATGTGAAATACCCAAATTATAATATGTCTGCATGTTTATTTATCATTATTTATATTGACAAAATAATGTCCTTTAAATTTTACCAATACATACATTTACTTCCATTCTCAATTTTGTGTACATGTATGTAAGTGTGCATCCAATGAATCACAGGCATTACAACAACACACTTCATTACCAGTGTTCTAGCCAGGATTTGAAAAGGGCAGGGTGCTAGTCAGAAAAGGGGCAATTTTATGCATAAATGTCATTGAAAAAAGGGCAAATAATTAAGCCTCATATAACTCAGACACTATCAAGTTTCAGTTAAATTAGGGTAAAAATATTCAATACTTTAGACAAAATCCTCTCTGTATAACTTTAATGATATGGTCATTATATGTACACTTTCATTTACACCTGATTTAAGTTGACTGTTTCTTACCCTGAAATTGGCTGAATCAGTGTTCACTGCAGGTTTCAAAAGTAAAATCTCTTTATGATATTTGTGTTCAAATTAATACTTCAATGCACTTGATAAATCATTTAATGGAAGTAAAGATTTAAAAAATTGTTTTCAAAATAATTTATTATATAAATGTTTAAAGGTAAAAATATTTAAAAGTAATGTTCTGATATGCATTAGCACTTAACATGCTTAATTGCTTATAAATTAAAAAATAATTTCAAAAAAGAATATAAACTTCATGAACTTGAGAAGAATATTTTGAAAGGTGATCAATAAAAAAGGGGAAGTAACTATATTTTTTTTTGTCAAACGTTTTTGAACTATACAAATTATGTATGACCTAAAACTAAGGTAAATGTACTTGGTTTAATTAACAATGTGTTTGACACCAAAGCTGTCAAGTTAAGCCATGCACTTAATGGGTCACTTAATTGAACACAGCTAGCTGAACTTCCTGTTCATGAAAGAATTACAAATTTGCCAGTATTTCAAAGGCAAAAATGCCGAGATTTTTGCCATAAAAACAGCATGTTGCAAGGGAAACGACAGAAAAAAGGCAAGGGCATCAATAAAAAAGAGCAGGCGCTGTGCCCTGTTCAAACTTGTAGCTAGAACACTGATTTGCCCTCAAGGGACTTACAATACCTTCTACATTCAAACGTAAAGTCCCCATCTTTGCTAGCCAAGGGTTATGATCAGTCCCCTTCTTTATACCCTTGGCAGATTAAGCCAACATTTTTATGCCCCACCTACGATAGTAGAGGGGCATTATGTTTTCTGGTCTGTGCTTCTTTTCGTCTGTCCGTTTGTTTGTCCGTTCGTCCCGCTTCAGGTTAAAGTTTTTGGTCAAGGTAGTTTTTGATGAAGTTGAAGTCCAATCAACTTGAAACTTAGTATACATGTTCTCTATGATATGATCTTTCAATTTTTAATGCCAAATTAAAGTATTGATTCCAATTTCACGGTCCACTGAACATGTAAAATGAAAGTGCGAGTGGGGCATCCGTCTACTATGGACACATTCTTGTTGATTATATGCTGCGCCATATATCATGTATATCAGAGGATAAAAGTCATGCACATTCCAACATCATCATTCTTTACCAAAAATATGGCAGCAAGAACATTAAAATGGTCACCAAATACCATTATTCTTTACATGTGGCAATTAGTTATTTATTTTTTCTCATTTTCACATGGTCATCTTAAGGATGCCTTTTGATTTGCATGATACAGCTGGTTACAACTGACTGAACTGCGACCAATAGACAACAATGATAGAAATCAATACATCGTTTGAATTGTTTTACATTGTCTTATCAGGGCCTTTTATAGCTGACTATGCGGTATGGGCTTTGCTCATTGTTGAAGGCCGTACAGTGACCTATAGTTGTTAATGTCTGTGTCATTTTGGTCTCTTGTGGACAGTTGTCTTATTGGAAATCATACCACATCTTCTTTTTTATATTGTGTCTCTGAAATTCTATCTTAATCCACCATGAATGGGGAGAAGGGGACTGGATTTTAACCCTTGGCTTGTGAAGATAAACAGTCCCAGGCATTTGCAATTTAGACAAAATGCATTATAAACTAAATCATGTTATATTTTACAAATTTTCAAACTGCAATTAAGACTGATTGAGTCAAGACTCGCTGCTTTATACATGTACATAAGTTTTTTTGTATAAAGTAGTTAAGTTAATCTTAATTGTAGTTTGAATGTAAATAAATTTTGTTGAGTATTCAATCATACTAGAACACACCCACGAAATCGGGCATATACAGCTTGTGAACTGTTGTAGGATTATTTTTTGTAAAAGATATTAGGTATGGGGAATTTCATAAAAAGTATCAAAAGCCTTCTCCCTTTTTCCAAAGTCCGATATTTGTTTCCTTTCTGTTAAATTCAATTATTTTCATGTTTCTGGCCTCAGACCACAATTATTCTTCTCCTTTGCTACAATGCATCTTTTTGTAAAAGTCAAATTAAATCAAAAATTTGCACCGCTTTAAACATGAAATAAATGTAACTGCTTATATAAAGACCATTATTAGTCTAATAAAATATGCTTCTAGAACAATCCATGTGCTTTTTTCTTTTAAGAGACTTATTAACATGCCAATGGTAGGATGTGAATCTTGTATAAATAACTAAGACCGACTTTTGAGGGGTGGTCGGAGGGTCCCAAAATCCCGGGCTTAAAAACATAAAATCCTGAGATACAGAATTTAAAGAAATTCATATCCCGAAATCCCGAAATCAAAAATATATTCCCGGATCCCATTGGGATCAATCCCCAAATCCCGAGCTTAAAAACACCCGATCCCGAGGTCCCAAAAAAGGTCCTGCCTCCCTCTAATCTCTACCCTACTTTCATTTTTGCCAAATCACTACTTTCAATTTTAACATTAAATTGGTATGCCTCATTATTGGGCATTATGTTTTCAAGTCTGTGCATCCGTGCGTTCATCCTTCCGTGCGTCTGTCCCGCTTCAGGTTAAAGTTTTTGGTCAAAGTAGTTTTTGATGAAGTTGAAGTCCAATCAACTAGGAACTTAGTAAATATAGTGCCGATGTGGCATCCGTGTACTATGGACACATTCTTGTTTCCGCATGTTTTACTTATTTTAATATATATGCAACGGGTATGACCCCTTAAATAGTAAACATTTCAAAGAAAACAGAATACAGCGAGTCTCTATATATTAAAGTAGTATATAATAGCAATTTACATGTAGATAAACTCAAAAAATATTTGTCTTCTCCAAGGAGGTATAATAGTTGTGGTTCTTGCGATCTAAACACCATGATATGAAGAACGCTCTGATTGGCTTATTTATTTTTCATTTTTGTTAACTATCATACGATTGGTTGTACTTGTGCATGTTTCAAACTGGAAGTTTTATCAATGACTAAAAGTCAGTCTGATGACGGAATCATATCCGGACCCCTTTTTTGTAGTTTTTCTCAAAAAATAACTCAATCTGAATAATCATTAGAATGGATGACAAATACAACTATGCATGTTACAAAATGTACCTAATGAACACAGAGGCATGATGAATAATTTATTGTGGAAGGAAGAGAAGCGACACACAAAGTGAAGTCTTCTCGTTTATTAGTATAGATTCATATATTAGTCGTGTTAGTTAATATTTATTTATTTTGTATACTTTTTATATTTGACAGAGCTGAAGAACCAGAAATTAAAGTTGTTATACATGAGGTATGTTGTCTTTGAATAAGAAGCCTTCATGTGGTTTTTTTACCATAACATGTAGTTATATGTCAAATGTATTTGTTGTTTGGTGTAATTGCATGAAAATAGGATCTTTTATCCATAATTATTATACATGTACACAGTGTATGTTATCTGGTGTTATTAAAAGAGCAGCTTTCCATATTATTACATGCATTGACATGCAAAACTGTGATTGCTTGTGTTCAGTGATTAATGGCAGATGAGATAATTCAAGAAACTTTCCATTTTTCAGACTGGAGGTAAAAAAGAAAGAGCTGCAGTAGATCTTGATTTCTTCAAGTGAGTTTTGTGTTATAAGGTTTTGTAAATCATTTTTAAATGTAGCTGTATATGTACAATGTTTGTATATCATATGAATGTATTGCACCCCAGGCAAATAATTGACAATATGATGGGTATAACACTGTAACATGGTGGCTCCCTATGAATTTCGTAGGGCTATCATGTCTTGATGTCTACTATTAATGTTGACATCTTCTATTAAAGTTATGGTATATCATTGTATATTTTTATGCTTTAGAGCTCGACATATAAGATATACAAACTAAGTATCTGAAGAAAACATAAAATACATGCTCTTTTCAATCGCAATTTAAGTGGCTGAAAAGCGTACATGCACCTTGTCAGCTCTTTGCCTACAATCGCAACAAATGTCAGAAAAAAAACATCACAGTGTCTGCACTTTTCCTAAAATCACAAAAGTGTCCTAAACAAAACATAAAATACATTTACCTTGCCTGCTCTTTTCCAACAATTGCAAAAAGTATCAAAACTAAAAATACACCTTGCCTGTCCTTTTCCTACAGCTGCAACAATTGTCAGAAAAAAACATAATTTATTACCCACTTTTGACTCTAGATTTTATTATTTTTTGTCTGGTTACTTTATTTGTGTTAAGACATCTGGTACAATATACATGGTCAGGTAAGAACAACCAAAAGAAGTCAAATCAATACACAATCAGTGCAATTTGGACTGCAAAAAAAGACTGCAGTTTTCTGATGATTTTGTCATGTATAGAAAACAGTTACGGTAATTTTTTTAATGATTGAAAGCTTTATTTTACCGGTTTATGTTTCTTGACATAGTTGCAGGATATCCTACCACACAGTATGTAACCTATCGAAAAATTATAAATTCTGTCTATTATAATGATTACTTTTATACAATGTTATAACATGTTTAAAAACGAAATCTACAGTAGTATTTGATAAAGCTAGTGTATCACATTCATTTATTGAAATGCTATTTAAAAAAACTCTGTCGATGGTCAAGTTTAAGTTATTAATAATTACAACTTTATTTATTTTTTCAGGAGGCTATGGTCCTTACTAAAAATTCTTATACCAGGATGGGTAACAAAAGAGGTGAGTTTTTACCATTGTCTTAAAACTCTCAAAGATAACTTTTAAGTAAAACAAATAAGCATGATAAGATATTGAATTAGCTATGTTTGAAACACTCCAAGTTTTACAGACCTAAAATTGGATAGCCTGAAATATACAATGAACAAATCCCATATTGCATAGTCAGTTATAAAAAATATATAAAAATTCAAAGCAGAAAACTTACACCCACATTTATGGACAAAACAATGAATGTAAAACAGATCTTAGATACTTCAACAACAAACAACCATAGTATTACAGACTCTTAACTTAGGAAAGGCACATACAGGGTTAAACTTGTTTGTTGGTGCTAAACGCTTCCCCCAATCTGGGGCAGTGGTGTAACTGAACAACATAAGAACAAACTATAAAAATCATTTGAAAAAGGTTTAACTTTTACTTCATGTTTTATACTTTCAGGCATTTTACATGACTTTAGTAGCAGCGTCATTAATAGCCAGAACGTATGCAGACGTTTGGATGATACAGAACGGTACATCTATAGAAAGGTGGGTGTGACTTACATCTCATCTTACAGAACATAAGTATATTACACAACATCTCTACAGCTAAATGTGATGACATTGGATTGGAAATCAGATAACATTATTGATTTGGGAGATGAGTGTTTTATAATGCCCCACCTAGGTGCATTATGCTTTTCGATCAGTGCCTCTGTTCTTTCTTCTATCCATCTGTCCCACTTCTCATTAAAGTTTTGGTCAATATAGTTTTGCTGAATTTACTGTCCAGTCAACTTGAAACTTAGTACACCTATTTCATCTGATATGATCTTTCTAATTTTAAATTAAAAGCCAAATTAGAGTTTTGATCCTAATTTCATGGTCGACTGAACATACAAAATGATTGGGCAAGTGGGACATACATGTATACATTCTTGTTTAAACTGCTTTGCAGTAACACAAAGGTGAAATTTATTTGAATTATTCATTAAAATCATATAGAAGATGGTCTATGTTCAAGAGACATTGTACAACGTATTAAGTTTATTGTATCATACAACTTTAACTATGTTGAGTTTGAAATCATGATGTAAATAAATATTCAGGGGGTGCTACATGTACTCTATTATGAAGTTCATTTATTTTACTCTTTTATGTTTTTGTTTTACAGTGCTATTATTGGAAGAGATATGTCCTTATTCAAAGTTCATCTATACAAATTTATCTACGCAATGCCATTGGTGAGTGAGTTAACAAATTTATCTATGTAATGCCATAAATAATAATTGTACAAATTTTTCCTTGCCATGAATAAAAATTCTACAATATCAAATTTTAGTCCTGGTATCTATGATGAGTTTATGCAATACCATTGGAAAGTATTCATACAAAGGAGTAGGTCTGGTAAGGACCGATTTTGGCCTCAAATTTCAGTTTCATCTGACGAAAGATTTTGACCACTTTTTAAACACTTAAGTGTCTATTTCATTTGATTCAATTAGTTTATGTGAAAGATTTTAACTGAAAAAGTCATTAAAAACGCTCTGATTCAAGCTCAAATATGAAAAATCTACCAAATATGCAGAAAAATGTCACTTTTCAGATGGTTTTTGTCAAAATTGAAAGTGGCCACATCCGTGTTCATCCCCAACCTTTGTATATGTTATGTATTATCATCAAATACAACTTACATTCCAATATCAAGGATGAACACAAATGCTGCCACTTTCGTTTTACACGGAAACCGTCTAAAATTTAACTAAAATGCTAGAATTGTGAAGATTTCAGTAATTTAGCATGACTTAATGGTGCTAGTATCCGACATATGTGCATTATATTGTCAAAAACAGCCCATATTTATGTAGCAGAACCATTCTAATGTCCAAAAATAACTTAATAGTTTACATTTTAACAATTTTGTAAAACTGCTATATTTTGGGGCCAAAAAGGGGTTTTATTGAACCTACTCCTTTCATCTGTGCCATGCTTTTGATGATTACAAAGAAAAAGATATCAAAAACTATATGTGAAGATAAACATAGCTCAATAAAGATCCTGATAAAATAGCAAACAGTTCAGTCTATGAATCACTTTACAGAAAACTTATAATTGAGAAAGATTAACCTCAACAAAAGCCTATGGTCAGCTCAAGTTCTCTGTAAAGAGGAAATTTCTCCAATGCAACTAAGGCATATATTATAAGCAAAACATAGATCACACAGGTTGTAACTGGATCGGAATGAAACTTGTACTAATGGAAGATAAAAGGAAGGGGGAAAAATAATTCCTGGATTGTAATATTTTTACTTGATGTGCGCTCCCATACCATTGAAAAGTTATACAGATATATTACATATGAAATCTCTTAAAATATATTTTGTTTTTAAAAATACCATGTTGATATTATAGGTCATTTGCCTCTTAAAGCAGACATAGGAATTAGACATTTTACATGATTGTAGGTGCTTGAGAATTGGAATAAAGAAACATAAACCTATTAAGATATTGATACTTAATAGATAGGAAGTCACTGTAATCATATGTAAGATATATTGATATAACTATGTTGTTTTGTGTTGTAGATATCAGTTGTAAACAACATGCTGAAGGTAAGGTTTATATTTACTAATTAAAGATTATGTTGTTTAGTCCGTCAATAACTATCAAGTTGTCTTCTCTGGCACCCAATTTATTCCTTTTTCTTATATCTTTTTTCATTTATAAACCTAAGGTTTACAGGTCGTTTCATACAATTATCTGGTATGGAGTTATATTAAATACGATTTGTATAATATATTCCAGTTATTTGTTCTAGTATATGTCATTCGCCAGTTGTCTTGATAAATTTGACCAAAAATGTAATGTTTCTTGTAAAATATATAGGTTAAACACTGAATGCTTAAGATATTGTATAAATATGATAGAGGTAAGTATGTTGGATTGTAAATAGATGTTAATTGAAAATATGGAATACATCACAAGAAATGATATTCTTTCTATTGTGTCACAAGAACAACTGTGACAGGGTTATTTTCCCGGGATGAACATATATGCCATAGACATGTCACTGTTATATTTCCATTTCAGTATGGTTTAAATGAGTTGAAGCTGAGATTTAGAACAAACCTGTCTCAACACTTATATGATAAATACTTAAGGTAAATTAACTATGACCTTAAAAGGTTAAAGCTGAATCCAAGAAGCAATCCACATACACCAATTTATGATGCACTGAGAAAGCAATTCATATAGTTTTAAGGGATGATACTAGAAGATGTTAGATATATCAAAAACTGTTAAGATATATTCATTTACCATAAATATTTGAGTTGCCATGACAACACCTTGAAATGTGTTTGTTATGCCTTTGATAACACTTTATAATGATGTGTCCGTATGTTATGCTGTACACCACTGTACCTACATGCTAGAACTTTGATCGTCTTTGAAAATTATTCACAACTATGTTTAGACCCCAGCAAAGGTTAATTAGATTTTAGGTTATCTAAACCTACAAAAAGAGTCTAGACTCAGTAGACTGTCAACACTTCAGGTTGTTAATTTAAAACTCGGCATTTGATTCCAATCTAATTTACTAGTCTTGTCAGTTTTCTTACAAAAAGTCTTTGATTCTCTTGGCAATCTGGCTTCCTCCATCAATACAAGCTGACTGCTATGAAATAGAGTGATTCTTCTGGCAATTTGGCTACCTCCATCAATATAAGCTGACCGCTATGAAATAGTGATTTTCTGGACAATCTGGCTTCCTCCATCAATACAAGCTGACCCAAGAAGTCTGTGATTCTCTGGACAATCTGGCTTCCTCCATCAATACAAGCTGACCCAAAAAGTCTGTGATTCTCTGGACAATCTGGCTTCCTCCATCAATACAAGCTGACCAAGAAGTCTGTGAGTCTCTGGACAATTTGGCTTCCTCCATCAATACAAGCTGACCCAAGAAGTCTGTGATTCTCTGGACAATCTGACTTCCTCCATCAATACAAGCTGACCGCTATGAATTAGCCAATAATGCTCAAAGTGGCCTTAAACACCAATAAATTTACCTCTACATTAAAAGACTTGATATTGTAAATATGTGATGAAGTATATTGATATATGTATGTAAAGATTTTCATTGAACTAAATATCAGATAATAATATGAAAATAATTTAATTTCAGGGGGTTTACCTACTATAAAATGAGTAATTTAGATAACAGAATATCTAATGCTGATCAGTTACTCACTCAGGATGTAGAAAAGTTCTGTGATGCTGTTGGAGAGTTATACTCTAATCTGAGTAAGGTAAGAGTCAGTTACTCACTCAGGATGTAGAAAAGTTCTGTGATGGGGTTGGAGAGTTATACTCTAATCTGAGTAAGGTAAGAATCAGTTACTCACTCAGGATGTAGAAAAGTTCTGTGATCCTGTAGGAGAGTTATACTCTAATCTGAGTAAGGTAAGAGTCAGTTACTCACTCAGGATGTAGAAAAGTTCTGTGATGCTGTTGGAGAGTTATACTCTAATCTGAGTAAGGTAAGAATCAGTTACTCACTCAGGATGTAGAAAAGTTCTGTGATGGGGTTGGAGAGTTATACTCTAATCTGAGAAAGGTAAGAGTCAGTTACTCACTCAGGATGTAGAAAAGTCCTGTGATGCTGTTGGAGAGTTATACTCTAATCTGAGTAAGGTAAGAGTCAGTTTCTCACTCAGGATGTAGAAAAGTTCTGTGATAGGGTTGGAGAGTTATACTCTAATCTGAGTAAGTTAAAGGTCAGTAACTCGCTCTGGCTGTACACAAGTTCTATTATAGTGAGGGTGAGTAATACTCCAATCTGAATAAGGTAAAGGGTCAGATATCATAAATTACTGTCTAGATGAAAATACACATGAAATGCTGATACACTTTATCAACTCCATGCATTGTTAATTGTTCTTTTTATAATTTTTGTCGAGCCTGCAACTTTTGTTGCAGAAAGCTCGACATAGGGATAGTGATCCAGCGGCGGCAGCGGCTATGGCGGCGGTGTTAGCTAACTTCTTAAAAGCTTTATATTTTAGAAGGTGGAAGAACTGGATGCTTCATACTTTGTATATAGATGCCTCATGTTACGAAGTTTCCGTCAGTCACATGTCCAATGTCCTTGACCTCATTTTCATGGTTCAGTGACCACTTGAAAAAAAAGTTCAAATTTTTTGTAATGTTGAATTCTCTCTTATTATAAGTAATAGGATAACTATATTTGATATGTGCGTACCTTGCAAGGTCCTCATGTCTGTCAGACAGTTTTCACTTGACCTCGACCTCATTTCATGGATCAGTGAACAAGGTTAAGTTTTGGTGGTCAAGTCCATATCTCAGATACTATAAGCAATAGGGCTCATATATTCGGTGTATGGAAGGACTGTAAGGTGTACATGTCCAACTGGCAGGTGTCATCTGACCTTGACCTCATTTTCATGGTTCAGTGGTTATAGTTAGATTTTTGTGTTTTGGTCTGTTATTCTCATACTATATGCAATAGGTCTACTATATTTGTTGTATGGAATGATTGTAAGGTGTACATGTCTAGCGGGCAGATGTCATGTGACCTTGACCTCATTTTCATGGTTCAGTGGTCAAAGTTAAGTTTTTGAGTTTTGGTCTTTTTATCTAATACTATATGCCATAGGTCAACTATATTTGGTGTATGGAAATATTTTATGATCTTTATGTCAGTCGCGCAGGTTTTATTTGACCGTGACCTCATTTTCACGGTTCATTGCACAGTGTTAAGTTTTTGTGTTTTGGTCTATTTTTCTTAAACAATAAGTAATAGGTCAACTATATATGTTGTATAGAAGCATTGTTAGCTGTACATGTCTGCCTGGCATGGTTCATCTGACCTTGACCTCATTTTCAAGGTTCATTGGTCTTTGTTTAGTTATCTTGGTTAATGTTAAGTTTATGGTACAGTTGTTATAAAGCTTAGCTTTATACTTAGGACTATCAACATAATATCAATGATTAGTATAGAAGGCGAGACATTTCAGCGTGTGCACGCTTGTTGTAATTTGGATTTAAGTTTTAGTGTGTTTTTAATCAAATATAAGAATTTTATTAAGTTGGGTGAACATGAGTTTGATAGCTAATACCCCTTTAACAGCTTATGATAAATCTAAAAAGATATTTTATATTTTCAGCCTTTACTGGATGTAGGATTATACACCATTAAGTTGACTGGCAGTATTGGAGCACAGGTAATATATATTAAGCCCCTTCTCTGAAACGAGGAAGTTTAATGATTTTCATCTCTCCATCTTCTTCTGTTATTTCCTTCAAATTTTGGTTGCACTTTTCTCAGGAACTATAAATCAGAACTGTTTGAAACTTAAAATCAGTTTTATGTGAGCATATTTTAATTTGGAAGGCATTTTTTGAATAACATAAAATGTTTTAAAATAGAAAATTAAGTTATTTGGATAAATAAAATTGAGAAAGGAAATGGATAAAGCATTTTTTACAGAACAGGAAAAATGTGTGAACAAGATAACAGAAAAAAATTAATAATTGGGTATTAATATAATTATAATTGTCCATTTTGTCAAATTTAGTCTAAAATATTGTTTTGGTTACTTTCAAGCTCTTATCAGTATTTTTATTCTTAGGATTATTTACATGCTTAAAATTTCATTCTATTTTGAAGAATATGTAATTTAGGAAGTGTTGTTTACTTTTGATTTGATCTAAATCCTTATATGGATTACTAAGTTTAAACCCTAGATTTTATATTATTTTATTTCAGGGTCCAGCAACTATGCTAGGATATTTAGCAGTTTCAGGACTAATCTTAACAAGGTAATTTATTTCAAGGTTTAGCTGCTGTGTATGAATATTAAGAAGTTTATTGACTTATCTTAACAATGTATTGTATAACTGCCAAACCTTTACCGGAGAATAAACAATGATTTTGTTACATTTTTGTTTGCCATTTATAAGTTTATCCTGTCTATTTAGAACTAAAATTGTATTATATTTATAATGACCAGTCATCATGGTCTTAAATGTTTATTCTGTGAAGTAAAAGAAACGTGTGTGTTGGGGGGACGAGAGTCTCAACATATAAATTAACATCCATCAATACTTCCCGAAATTGGTTTCCATTATTGTACTAGCTTGCTTCATCCAAATGTTATGAAACTTATACACAATGCTAACTACCAAAAAACACAGATCAAGTTCAAATTTGTGTATCGTCACCTTTACTCTTCTTAAATTATGTCCCTTTATGATGTTATATGCATGTGGGGGCACCATCTGTGTTCCATGACACGTTCCCTATTTATTTACTTATATTCTTATGGCTCTAGATCTTGTATGGATTTGACTTAAATCTGAAAATTTTGTTGATTACATTATTTCTATATTCAAGTATGATTATCAAAATTATTTGTTTCATGTTTCATGTATGATGGATATAAGAAGACATGGTATGAGTGCCAATGAGACAACTCTCCATCCAAATAATAATTTATAAAAGTAAACCATTATAGGTAAAGGTACAACCTTCTACACAGAGCCTTGGCTCACACTGAATAGCAAGCTATGAAGAGCCCTATGAGTATACTTTGTGACTATAATAGTTCTTCTCTCTTTTCTATAGATTACGGCGACCTATTGGAAAGTTTACCATGCAAGAACAAAAGTTAGAGGGAGAATACAGATATGTTAATACCAGATTGATAACTAACAGGTAACCAGTTTTAAGACCATTCTGAAAACATAATTATAACCAAAACCCTAGAAAAGATTTCTTGTAGTAGAAATAATTTTGTTTCCTTACTGATTATCATTGTAACTGAAGTAGAAAGAAAAAGCTACAAAATCAACAATTCAAGAAAAAGAAAAACTAACACTGAAGTGTTTTTTGTGTGAGATAATCAGTCTAGCTTGAATACATCCCATTACTACATGTACCTTCAAAAGAAAACAGTTTAAAATGACATTCATAAGTAGGTGTCTAAAACTACTTTTCTGTAAATTAATTCTGTATAAATTGCATCTGACATCAAATGATATTCTGTTTCCCTGTATAGTCCCTTAGAAATAGAACATAAGAATACCTTGGTAAGGAAGGTGTAACCATTGAAATCTTTGTTATATTTCAGTGAAGAAATAGCATTTTACCAAGGAAACAAAAGAGAACAAACCATTATTTTAGCTACATTTAGTAAATTGGTAAGTCAGCAATGAATTAAGAATTTGATAGATGTTAATCTCTACAGGTCACATAGCAAACCTCTCAACTAACTCCATTTTATGTAATTGTAATCTATATATTTACTCACTGAGACTTGTTTATGATCCATCTTGGTATTTAAAGTTAAGTATTTGACCTGTATACACCCATATTCTAGTTCCTCAAAGTTTCATGTTTAAAACACTAAAAATAGTTAAAAAAAATTATATTATTGATAATTAATTACATAAAAAAATTACATTATTGATAATTAATTACATAGTTAACTGTTTAAGTTTAATGTTATGAGTGAATGAGCTATGTCACATTTTTTAAACAACTTTGGCTCATTGAACTATTACCGTAAATAATAAAAATATGCATTTATCTCATTTATAATCTTATATATATATTACTTAATGAATTCATTTATTATTATTTTATAGGTACGACATTTACGGAATTTTATATCATTTAGAATGCAGATGGGATTTGTAGATAATATTATAGCAAAATGTAAGTTATCTTAAATATTTCTAAACAAACCAATTCTTATTACATGAACCATGCTATAAATAGATTAGTCATATTCACACATAGATGAAGAAAACATAAATTATACAATATGTTACAAATGTGTTTATCTTAACAAAGATTATCTTTACCATATCTTGCAGTGACCGTAATATGACGGTCTTACCAAAACTACTGTTATTTGGCTTTAATGACACTCCATACATTTAGATGTCAACTTTACAACAATAATTTCAAAGTTTGTACAAGTTCTCTCAACCTTAGGGTATATATGGTCATATATTTTGAGCTGAAATACAACTTGATAATTTGAAATCCGATAAAACTGTTTTTTTCTGGATGGGTTGACTTTCCTTGGGTATCAGTTCAGAGGCCCTAAGCTTTAATAGAATAGTATTAATTAGCAGGAACTACTGATCATGTTTATAATTGAAATCTATTTGTTAAATGACCACTGCCAATTGCAGGTCCAGTTGAAGCCAAAAATCTGGAAAAAGCATTTTGGGGCAAATGACCTTTTTTAGACTGTTTTACCCACAGGTGCTTGAGGACAGGATCCTGTATGAGCCCTATATAGTCCCTCCCCCCTTTTTTTTTTTTTTTTTTTTTAATCATTTATCTCAGATTTTTCGATATATATCACTTATTTGTACCATATATATACTAATATACCATATTTATACTCTAAATATGCATGTTTACTATCAACGTGAATCTCGACTATAGAGCGAAGCGAAAGGTTGCCAACTTCGTTTCAAGAAATTGGGGCAATGGTCAGGAAAAATTGTTTTAAAATCTAATAAAATGTCTCTTACCGGTCTAGTCAACGAGTACTTGCTGTTCCCATATAATTATCCTTATTGAATATCAATATCCAGACATAATATATTACTGTTTAAACACTTTTAATAAGTTTTTTCACTGGCGGTGTTGCAGTTTTTTTGTCCATTCAACTTCGATCAACGGAAGTTACAAAACAACGACATCTGTGTGGTCTTCAGCTCAAGAAGGATAACTCCACCTGAAAACGCGGGAAATTAGATGAGTTCCGGGGTAGAAAAAGTCAGAGATTTTCGAAATGTACACATTCGAAATTCTCGTATGTTTTCTTTCCCTGCATTTACCCCGGAACTCATCTAATTTCCCGCGTTTTCAGGTGGAGTTATCCTTCTTGAGCTGAAGACCACACAGATGTCGTTGTTTTGTAACTTCCGTTGATCGAAGTTGAATGGACAAAAAAACTGCAACACCGCCAGCGAAAAAACTAATTAAAAGTGTTTAAACAGTAATATATTATGTCTGGATATTGATATTCAATAAGGATAATTATATGGGAACAGCAAGTACTCGTTGACTAGACCGGTAAGAGACATTTTATTAGATTTTAAAACAATTTTTCCTGACCATTGCCCCAATTTCTTGAAACGAAGTTGGCAACCTTTCGCTTCGCTCTATAGTCGAGATTCACGTTGATAGTAAACATGCATATTTAGAGTATAAATATGGTATATTAGTATATGTATGGTACAAATAAGTGATATATATCGAAAAATCTGAGATAAATGATTAAAAAAAAAAAAAAAAATAGGGGGGAGGGACTATATGGGGCTCATACAGGATCCTGTCCTCAAGCACCTGTGGTTTTACCTTTGACACATGTTTGTTTTTAAAGGACAGAAGGACTGACACATGACATGACGGGGAAGGCTGCAGAACCTTCTTTCAATTTTCTGATCAGGACTGAACGAATTTCTACATCACTGTTAGGCAGTTATACTATGTTGTATTTATATGTTATATATTTTTTGTGTTACCATTTTTAAATGTTTATTTTCAGATGTAGCTACTGTATTTGGTTATTTAGTTGTCAGTCGACCATTTTTAGATTTAGCAGACCCACGCCATTTAAACAGCACTTCTAGTGAAAGATTAGAGGTAAATATATCAACCATATAAACATTAAAGTGGAAATAAAGATTTATTGGGCCCGTCCCAAGTCATGAGCCTTTGGCCTTTGTTAGTCTTATAAAAACGAAGATTTGGTATGATTGCCATGAAACAACTCTTCACAAGAGACCAAATGACACAAAAAATAACAACTATAGGTCACTGTACATCTTTCAACAATGAGCAAAGCCTGTACGCATATAGTCGGCTATAAAAGGCCCCAAAATGACAAATGTAAAACAATTCAAAGGAGAAAACAGCCTAAAAAATGTACAAAAAACAAATATATGTAGCAAATCAACCAAACTACAACCACTGAATATCAGACTTTTTATGTTTTTCAGTTTTAATTCATTTATATATTTTGGAGTTTACTTGAATTGTCTATTTCAAATTAAACCATGATAAGAGACCTGACAATAATTTTTTCTCTTTCATTATTCAAACAGATACGAGGAGCTGGGACTTTCTTCTTTCAAATATTTTTGAATCAAATAATACATCATAAGTAAGCATGGTTATTATGTTTTTTCTGTAACAGGATTATTATAAGAGTGGCAGAATGTTAGTACGAATGGCGGAGGCTATAGGTAGAATTGTATTGGCTGGGAGAGATATGACACGATTAGCTGGGTAAGTATTTTAAAAGTCATGAAAACAAATAAGTGCAAAAAGGTCACGTTTAATCCAATGCAATATATAAATGTGGAAATTTAATATGATTGTAATTAAGACATATATAAGACAAAAGGAAAAGGATGTGATTATTTAGAGATCACTGTACAGCCTTCAACAATGAGCAAAACCTATACCATATAGGAAACTATAACCACAGAATTTCAGTCATTTAAAGACTTGATTCATCACATCGGTACTAAGCACAAAAACAGGACAAAAGACCACAATGTACCAATCTCTGAATATCACAATTACTACATTTATATGATTTATAGGCTGACATTTCTTATAGTCATTTGTCTATTGTTGAATATTATAAATTATTTTGTTGTGTCATTTGATCTGACTATATCCCATAGTTCCTTTTATGCCTACTCACAGATCTTCCAACTTTATAAACTCCTGACGATTCAAAGCTTGACATATCACATAGACAGCTGTCTGTTAATGATGACTGGATGTTGAACTTTTAGATATCTTTTAATTTTTTGGGGTGATTGGGTTGCTGTCTAGATGTATATCCTACATCTCCTTTAACTCGTACTGACAGTAAAATGGTTGGCAATTATGTGACTGTCAATTTAATTTTTTTAATATGTATTGTTAAACTCAAAGTGAAGTAGACATCAGCTTTACTTCATGTTCAGCAAGGGGACATGGTGATTGAAAGGTCTAAGTAAATACTACTGTAATCACTAGCCAGTCAACACTGAGGTTGTAAGTTCGAACCCTGACACAGTTTTTCCATTCAGGATGAGTTGTTTTCTCCTGGCACTCTGGTTGCCTCCACCACTAAAAAGTGGCAGCCACGAAATAGCTGCAGCATTTAAAACACAAAATCAAATCATGTTCAGCAATCTTCAATGAATAAAAAACTTGTAAAATGTTGATATGAATTGTTCATTGGATGTCTTATATAAGTAGTTCCAATATTAAGACACATATGATTGTTTTACATTGGTTTATGTATTTTAAGGTTTACAGCCAGAATTACTCAGTTAAACACAGTTTTAGATGATTTAAACAAAGGACAATATGAAAGAACCATGGTTTCTGATCAGAGTGGTAAGGCAAATTGTTACATGTGTTATACTGTAAACCAAAATAATTTTGCGAGCGAATTATTTTCGCGACTTTTGCGAGTAGAAAAATAACGCAAATATAAATTGTCGTGAATATGTAAAACTTGTATCTTTCCTTATTGAACTTCATCAAGTAAATAAGAAAATCGCTAACTTAAATAGTCGCGAAGTGGTGAAGAAAGGGTAAACCGCGAAATAAAGTATCCGCGAAAAAAAGTTGTTTACAGTAATCAAAGCTGTCATGGAATACAGAGTTATCTCTCATACTGTATGAATTATCTTATGAGAAGACATTAATTCCTACCTATCTAATAAAATATACCCACATTTTATTGCAGAACATTTTGAGTCCCAAACATATATGATTGATATTTCAAGGCACCAGTCTTTTTAATATTTGGTGTTTACAATGAAATATTTTGTAAACTTGATGATACATATGGTGACTAAATTTGTAAACCAGGAAAAAGGGACAAAAAGTTGCTTGATTTACTTTCATTGAGGTTATTTTCTTATATGAAATTGAATGATTTGTGAAATTTTGACTGTAGTTCTGGACAGGATAAACATTTACACATGCCAAGTTTTTTACTTCATTAAAAGAAAATAAAGATTAATTCTACCCAATTTTTTTCAATCAAAGACTATTAGGGGGAAAATAATATGATATTAGCCTGTACAATACAGAGTTACCTCCCATTTCATGAACAAAACTGCTTACCTAACCTTATGAATGTAACTGGAAACAGACAAGTTGTTTTATTTGGCCTCAGTTTTTTTTGTAAAAGTAAAAGTTTCCCATGTTGCCTGTTGTTTTTTGGGATACGATTGCTTTCAAGCAATCTGTAGACTTATACCGGATGCTCAGAGCAATGCCCTCACGTCAGTTGTTTTATTCTAAACATTAAGGAAAATCTCACATTCTTATGATTGTCTTGCTTTAAAAGGTAAAAACAAACAAAGGGTTTGAACTTAAACAACTTTCCTATAATATTCTTTTCATAATCTTCATGTTTGATAATTCCCTTGACTTATATGCGTGTTTTTAACAACACAGAAAATCAGAATTAAGCAGTATTTATATTTAGTGTTTTTATAAATTTAGAAACACGTCAGAGGTAATTCCCAGTTTTGATAAAATGAGAGTTCTCTGAATTCCGATGAATCTATTTCTGTCATATAAGAACTGAAGAGGAGATTTTCTTATATGTTACTGTTATGAAAATGATATTTGAGATTATACTTCCATAAAGAAATAGAGAACCAGGATCTCCTGTAGGTCATTTAATAAACATTTCTTAATATACGTTCTTGCTCCAGGGTTTGTTTTGGAAATTATGCGCATGCGTATTGATTTCTTGACTTCAAGGGGTTTTAGATTGAATGGTTGCTCTGGATTCCCCACTCAATTAATTAATTTATAACTCATTGGATCTTTTCTATGTATGTCTGCTATTGAGGGTTATTGTTGTTGCATAATTTTAAATAATTTGCATTATTTAAATTAAAATTAATTTGTCCACATCGTCAAGTTGTTACTAGAACTTTAGGCGAAATGGAGTCTTCCATATTATCGTTTCGAGTTGTCTCCCTTCCGGAAGTAAATCCTGTGAGTTCTGAATGAAAAACAATATTAGCTCGTTCTGTCAATAAACGTCGTATAATGTTAAAAACGATCGCAATTTAAACCGTGGAATGTGTACGGAAAGGAGTCATGATCACTGACCCAAAGGAAATTAAAAATTTTGACAGTTAGGAACGGGGTTCCTCCTAGAATACACCTTATCGCTAATCTCGGCTGACCCGACCGCTTGAACTTTTGACGCATACAATCATTTTTCCGTTGTGGCGTTAGATATTTTGTTTTATGACGTCAAAATTTTACTAAAACCTGTGTGATTTTCAGTAATGGCGAACAAATAGCGATAAGGTGTATTAACGTAGGAAAATAAGTGATAAGATACGAAGTGAAAATACCTTCTCTCACTCTGACTGCTGTCAGTGTGGAAAGTAAACTTGGAATTGATAGTACAAAAATAAAACACAATAGGCCTAAGTACATTGTTCATACACTTTTATCCGGGATTGGCTATTTTGTAACTATTCAGATTACGTAAATTACATTTTACATGTGCAGTTGAATTAGTTTTGAAAATAATATTATCCAGCTACATGTATACATGTGTCAATGAAACAATGGCAATCGTATCCCTCAGAGCAATCTGCTCTTTGCTTAAAAATATGGGGGTATACTGCATGTACTCTTCACCTCTGTCCGTCCTTCCGTCTGTCCATTCATCCGACTGTCAATCCAATGATTTTTTTTGTCACATCTTTCTCAGGAACTATATCAGAAGGATTTCTGAAATTTGGTTTCAGGGTTTATATAAGTCAGCTTTTAATTTATTTCAGGACAAAAGAAAAATAACAAAGTATTTAAAGCAGGCAGTGGTAAAATCATCCCTCAGGATCACATAATAAGGTATGGTTATGTATATTTATCATTATTGTGTAAATGCCAATTTAACCATTGGATGCTTTGGTCACTCTATAAACCATTAAAAATACGCTAGCTTGTGAAGTTAAGTATAATGCTGGTTTTATATTTGATGAATGGTAATATTTAATTTTACAGAATGTTAAAAAAGAATTCCACTTACAAAAGGCCATGTAAAATAAATTTTCTGGTTCTATACAATTCATCATGTCAGTATATAGGATGTGTTACAATAAGTTTAAGTAAATAATCCATTGTATAAATCTACAATCAAGTACTATTTCCATGACTACCATAGTCATATGTATTGAAAAAAGTCAAAGAACAAAACAACAAAAACACTGAAATTCCAAGGAAAATTCAAAACAGAAAGTCTCCTAACAATGACAAAATCAAAATCTCAACCAATCAAACAAATGGAAAACAACCGTCATATTCCTGACTTGTTCTGTGTTTTCTACAAGAATATCAATTAATATTAGCAATAAAATAAAATGGAAAATGTAGAAATTGCTGATAATCGTACTATTTACTGTTTGATTATCCATATAAGAAATACAATGGTTCATAATAAACATATGACATGCCATGATATATTTTTTATGCATAAACAAAAGCTAGGTGTATTACTTCCACAAAGTGGAATAGAATATTGCTTCTAGCACTGTGGTGCACTGCATTCTATTGCACTCCATATTCATTCATGGTTTATTTCTTATCATTTCAAACAATATAACAGTTTGTGGATAAGAATACTCAATTTAATTGTCAAGTGCATAAATTATTATTATCACCAAGTATTTTCACTGAGTGCTGCAACTGAAAGCCTAATATATAATGCTAAAGGCGAGTATACCCTTTGAGAGACTCTCTCATTCTATGCATGTGTTCTGTTATTTGTAAGAAAGTGTTGTTTACTGGTGATGTACTTCATAATTTATTAGATAAAATAAATAAGTAAATAAAAGATTTATTTGCAGATATCTGATAAACTAACATTTATGCAATAGCTATTATATATAAAGCACTAAAAGTAATTCAAGCATTTACAAACACAAATAAAAAGTTATGCATCAAAATATAAAAGCCAGAGTACACATGATAAATAAATGATCTACAGCTCACTGAGATCTGCAGGAGGAACACTAACAGGAAGTGCCCTCCCCATTACCAACCAAACTTTCAGACTGATCCAAAGGCATTAGTATACATGTGTAAGAATAGGAACATGTAACTTTGCACTGGCATGTAATTTTGCAAGTAATTGTCAACAAATACAAAATTCACTAATAACACTAATAGATACAGTTTATAATCATTTAACAATGTTAGAGTCAGGTTAGCGATTCCCTCTGTTAAATAGGGAACAGAACCTAACAACAGACATCTGCATGAGTCACATGTGGAATAATGTACACAACAATGTAATAAATACAAGTAAAAACCACTGATTCAGGGAAACAAGCTAGTACAGCACTACAAAACGCCACAGAAAGTGTGGAAATTTGACTGCTAAAAAAGTGAAAAATTTACTGAAAATTTACTGAAAATTTACACAACCTAAATGCCTATAGAGTTATTGCCCTTTGACCAGTTTAAAGATAGTTTAGTTCATTTTACACATTCTGATTAGTTTTATCGTGGATATATTTGTTTGTTTGTTGACCTAAATAAAATATCTGAAACCTGAAAGTATTTAATTTTAATGCCCTAATTTATGTTATTATGGAATATTAATTGAATTCTGGTGCTGCTAATGAACATTTATTGAATACTTAAAGAATATGTAGCTGCAATTTATATTTATTTTTTTACATTTGAGGAAAATGTCTGAAAGCTATATTTTTGAAAAATGACTTTTTTGAATGTCCAGGTTTGAATAGAAAAATTTGCAATCCTGTTTTTCAATTAATTACTTTTGGCTTCATAAAAGACTGAAATGATAATATAAATTTATGTGGTCGAAAACATTAATCTTTACATACATGTTTTTACAATAATATAAAGTACAAATACCAATACATATACAAATACTAATACTTATTCTTGGATAACACACATGGCGGATCACAAAAATTAAATATCCGCCGCATAAATTACTGATGCAAAATATGCAAAAATTAGAATAAATAAAATAATAATGAAAAAATATTTTTCAAACAATATAATAAGGGAGGGAGGGTGGAAAATATGTCGATCTGATTACTCTAAAGAATTCTAATGTAATGACAAGGAAAGGGAATTCACTTTATAACTAAAGTTGGAGTGAACACAAATAAAAATCAGTTAAGCAAGAATATCAAACGATCCGCCAAAGGGGAGTAACTAGAACATATTTCGCATAGTAATTACTAGTTTTTTAAGAAAAAATAAACCTTCATTAGGGTATACCAGCGTTATCATTCCAATATTTGAATACTGTTCTTATCGTATTATTATGTTTGTTTTTTCAGATTTGAGAAAGTACCATTGGTTACTCCTAATGGTGATGTTTTAATAGAAGAACTCGATTTTGAGGTGAGGCTTAGTCTGATTTCATTGAAAATTTCAAATAACTGAAAAACATATTTCTTTGCAACTTATAAATTAGTTCCTCCTTAAATGGTAGAAATTAAAAGTGCTCTGTTAAAACAGATTAATTATGAATTTTCCTTAATTTTACCTAAGTTTTGCACTAGTAATTTAGTATCGTTGACAATACAAGATATTGAGATAGCTGTCTGTGGAATTAAAAAACATTGACCTCTTCATGAAAATATGGCGAAGGGGAGGCTTTGTGCTCTAAAGTGTTATATTTTCTAACATAGTAAACAGTGGCTACCAGCTTCTCCATGTTTTTTTGGTGGACCTAACTATATTACCTTTACTATTTATTTATTATTATTACTGAGGTTCTAGATAATCAGTTTAAGTTATATTTTTAGGTCAAATCTGGTATGAATGTATTGGTATGTGGACCAAATGGATGTGGTAAAAGTTCATTATTTAGAACACTTGGTGAGGTAAATATTTATTTTTAACTCTCACTGAAGCTATAATATTACTACTTCACCGAATTATTTAATAATTTCACTATTTAGGTCAAAATTATGTAAGTTTTATTGAGTATCTCTAAACAAAGATTAGGTGGAAGATACCCCCTGGTATGTGTAAATTGCTTTTTGCCCAGGGTAATGGGTAGCAACACCCAGGTATATGGGTTAGCAACAACCACGACTATTGGAGCAAATATTCTGAGGAAACCCTTAACCTTGATATGACCTCTAATTAATCTTCTGTCAATGTAAAGTGCTTTATGGGACAGCTTCAGAGACAGTTTCTAGTAAAATAGTTGATGGCACAACTTAAAGAGTTGTATAAAATTCTTTCAGTTATGTTTTTATTTTCATATTATATTGTGGACAGTAGGGCCCTGGTCAGGCTAGACATTTGTTAATTGATTTAAAAAAAAACTAGTTGGCATTCACATTATCTTTAATCTTAATGATCTCTATAAGTCTAATCTGACAACTGCATCCACACTACAGGTAACTATGCTTAATCAATCTGACATTATTACCAAGGAATATGTTACCACAGTGTATAAATAGAATTATCCCGATATAGAGTAATTTCTCGTAATTTGATTGGCTGATATTGTCCTAATAAATTTCAGTACAATTTTTTATAACGTCAATGAGAATTGTCTCCCTTATTTATTACGTCAATTGGAATTATCTCCCTTATACCATTGACCTGTTAACAAAAAATTAAAAAATGAGTTGCTTTATAGTCCTAATATTTAAAAATTTTCACAGTTTCAGATTAAATAACTATAATATATTTGGTGATATTGCCCTAAAATTGAATTTGATTATAATGATACATAAATAACAAAATCAGGATAAATTCGTTACACAGTGTTCAATTGTCCTAATACGGAATTTCTCGTAATAGGACAATTGGACACTGTGTAACTAATAATATTTAATCAAATTTATGTGTTGATACACACGCTGAAAAAAAAATGGATGAAGTGATTGTTTCAATTGAATTACAACTTTAAATGTTAGTACTGCTGTTATTTACAGTGTGAACAGAGTCTAAGTTTCTATTAAAGCAGTGTTACTGTTTTTATAATGGACTACAGTATATGAAATTAAACTGAAGGATGATTATTGTAATCAGAGATTAACTACGATATAGAAATATAATTATCCCTTATCAAGATCCTTGAGAGAGTAAACTCAGTATCAAGATTCTTGAGAGAGTAAACTCAGTATCAAGATCCTTGAGAGAGTAAACTCAGTATCAAGATCCTTGAGAGAGTAAACTCAGTATTAAGATCCTTGAGAGAGTAAACTCAGTAAAACATCCCTTTGATGCTGTTGGGTGGTAAAAAACACAGCCATGTCTGGTGGAAATCAGTACATTAAATTATATGCCTCTCATTAGACAAGTTCTATGCTCTGCATTTTAAAGGGGCACTAGCTACAAGATATAGAAAATAATAAAATCATTAATGAAAGTGAAATGATGAAATAAAAATTTGCTCTAAGAAGCCAGTTTTGTTCAGTATGCCAAAAGTAACAAAGAAATGTCACTAATGAAATATTCACCTGCAAAGTTAATAATTTTGATCTTATTTAATCCATATTCATGTGTAACTCTATTGAACCTCTTAGCATGAACTGTGTGTGTTCAGCAAGTAAAACAATGAAAGTGAAACAAGGGTAAACCATTTAGTTGGCTGATTTGATCTATAAAAACTTGTTCTTATACAGGAATTTTTTTTTATTAACATATTGTTTTAACCTATTATATGAAATCAAACAGACCTAGAAAAACACAGTTGCATGAGTTCTCTATCTATTTATATATTTGTTTATGTTTTTATCTGGTTATATAACCATTGGCAGTATTTGGAAGGTAACATCAATGGTTAATTAGATGGGGTCTAGACTTAAATACACTGAAAATGCTGTCACAATATTTCCAATTTATGCATCGTAAATTTCTAGTATGAGAATTTGAATATAATTGAACATGAATTTTACGACTAGTGCCGCTTCAAACACTTGATGGATAGGTCTGCTAAATTCTTCCTCTTTCCAACATGCCCTCTTTTTCCAGTGGCCGTTAAAGGACAAGTTTCACTTACTAAAAGGTTAGACAAATCCCTTTATAGTAGTACAACAATGCTTCAAATTAAAGCTTAAATTGAGAATTAAAATGGGGAATGTGTCAAAAAAACAGCATATTTTAGATGCATTATCAAAACATTTTCAGACCTAACTACCTTGAGGAAACCCTTAACCTCAACCTAGGATCCAGAATGTTCAGTTACCAAAAGTTGTCAATGATGATTTTAATACCAAGATGCAAAAACCTTTATAGATCAGGGGTGGTTGTGAAAATAAATTATGCTTAAAACATGTAAGAATCATGAAACAATTTAAAGTCCTCAATGCTCTTCAACTTTGTACTTGTTTGGCTTTATAACTATTTTAAATCTGAGCGTCACTGATGAGTCTTATGTAGACAAAATGCCCCTCTGGTGTATTAAATTATAAACCTGGTACCATTGATAACTAATTACCAAAACTGACTTAATAACACAAATAATGATAAGGGATTATGAACCAGATGTGCCAAAAAGAATTTATAATTGTATAAATAATATATATATTCAGAACTATTTCTACAATGTTCTATGAGAAAGTAGTATTTTGGCTTGCTTAAAAAACATCAAAAGTTTAGAATATTTATTAGTTTTTTAGTTTAAAGCTTTTATATGCACAGAATTTATTTGTTTTTATAAAAAAAAATCTCGGCTCTAACTCTAAAAATAGATATTTAATGTCAAGTGATCTGTAGTTCATTTGAAAGCTTCAGTCATACTTCATGTACTTATATTTGACATTTTTGAAACTGTACCAAATCACTACTTTCCTTAAAAATTCATTCCCCAAATTTGTTTTATGTGTTATTTCACCCCCCTACTTACTATTTTGTGCATAAACTATAAGAACAAATTTTCCAAAAATTACAGGTCATACACTGCACTATAGTACTAGTAACCAGAAATAACATTGATCAGTCAAAATTGTTGTTAACCTTATTTGAAAAAGATAACTGTTTGAATTGTAAAGTTTTCCCCAATGGAAACCTTATCCTGAAGATAAATTGAATTTTGTCAAGTATGTGCCATAGCGATCACAAATAAAACCTGAAGACTCATTATGTTTAAAACGAATACACTTAGGATACTCCAGTCCACCCTCTTCACCAATCAGTACTTTACTATCCTTTCCATCTTTTGATATTACTATTATTCTATCTGAGTCAGAGTCTGCTACAATAATGTTACCATAAGTATCTGTACAAAGTCCTCTTGGTTTTGATAAATCCTGTGTATATTTCCAGATCTGTTTACCTGATTCATCATAACAGTATACTGCTTTACCTTGACAGTCACTATAGATTACTCTGTCATTACAGTAAACAAGGTTAGACAGGATTGATTTACTCTCAACTTGTATTGACTTCAGTGTATTTCCTTCCAAGTCTATAATACGGATTTCTTTATCATCATCAATCAAACCTACAGCCAGAGAACCATTGGAGAATGATAAACCATAGCATGCTTTGTGTAATGTGATGACTTTGGTAACTGTTTCTTTCTCCATATTGAAGATCTTAATGGCTCCTCCCTCATAAGGATAAGTTATGGCTATAGTGTTCTGATTGATCTGTGTAACACTCCAGGGTGCACGAGGTATAGGTAACTGTTTCTGTAGTTTACCATCAGAAGTAAGTAGGTTAACTTTACAACCACTTTTCACTACTATAAATCTTCCATCCATCAGACAAATCATGTCAGTGATATACTTCTCTGACTTTATGTTGCTCTCTATCTTTGTCTCTATATTCATGGTCATATTGTTTATGTTGGAGTGTTCTTGGGATTTTACTTGTGCTCCCCTCTTCACACTTGTTTCTCTGCTAAAGCCTGTTTCTGTCCTTACAACCATTACATCTCCCAGGGATTCTAATGATCCTAAATTGCTTAGTATCTTTTCTATTTCATTATTTTGCCTCATTTTTATGCTAAATTCTTTTGCCCTTTCATCATCTTCCAGATCGTCAACATAACGCTGACATTGATGTACTTGTTGTTCAATCTGATGTAAACCAAGAAATGATTGGAGTTTTGAACTATGTGTTGTGAATGCTGTCAAATTGTTATGAACTTTTTTGAGCGTTTTCTTTTTTTCTTTGATTTCAGTTATTAAATCTGTTGCGTTTGACTTTTCCTGATTCCAGATGATGTCTACTTCTTGGCATAGCCTCTTCTCCAGGTGGTCTAAATGTTTATTCATTTTCTCCCTTATTATGTGGATTGATTTCTTTATGTCTTCACATTGTTGTTCTTCAGTTTTGATGTTTGTAGATTTATTGTTTACCATTTTATCCAAGAGATGTAAGATGGAGTTGATATCTTTCTCCACAGACTCTTTTGTTTCATCAATCTTAGTTTTTTCCACAACAGTTGCTAAACTTCTTATTCCCGGGCATTTTGAATGATTTGTGGAAAAACATTTATCACAGCAAGGCATTAAATGATTGGGACAGTACAAGTTAAGCTGTTGACCATGTTTGTTACATTCTGTATGGATAGCTCTGATGGAGGGTTTATAACTTTTGATATCAATTGTTTTATGATCACGTGTTCCTTTTGATCTTTTATGATGAACAGAACATGTTGAACATAATCCTTCATCACAATTGTAACACCAGATGTCAGCTTTAGTGTGTACTTTTCCTTCTTGACAAGGTCCACATGGTATAGGCTTATTTGATGCCATGATCCTTAAAATATACAAGATATAAGTTATTTAGCCTCATGGGAAGGTCCACATAGTACAACTTAACGGTACCCAAATTGCACAGAGTACCCAAATTGCAACTATTTAGCAAAAATAGAAGCGAAAACCTTACAAGATTTCCTTGAGACTACAGGATATGTAATTTTATACTATGCACATCTTTCAACATAGGTAAGCACAGTTTAGATATACACATTACGTTCACAGTATTTATCAATAGATGAAGTGTTTACTGAAAAGCAAAAAATGTACGGAAATGTCACCATGCGACGTCATCAAAACGTCATCTTTTTGAAATTAGCAAATACAATATGTTACAAGAATCCATTTCTTAAAAAATGATGAGTAAGCATGGACTAATATCCAATTGTCCAAAATATTTGAAGAAATTAAACAAGACCTGTTATTCGACTTTTGACTATGCCAATTTAAGCATGGATACAATTTGGGTACATTTATGGTTTGGAAGTCAGTTCAGACCATTTTTTCTATAATTCCATATAGATTCAGAATATGGGGAAACCATATAGTAATTAATGATACATATACAAGATAAACACATAATGAAAACTTTTGTCTGAACCATAAATAAATGTAGGTTAAAAAATTGTCAAAATAGGTGCAATTTGGGTACCCTCATGTTAGGTTTATTGGATGCCATAACCCTAAATTTATACAAAATATAAGTTATTTAACCTTATGGGCAGGTCCACATGGTATAGGTTTATTGGATGCCATGACCCTAAACAAATACAAGATATAAGTCACAAACTTTTTTACGAGACCACTGAAGGGGGACCAAAAAGTGGTTTCATCAGACAAGTGGTCTTACAGGTTCTATCTATAGAAAATACACAACAGAGGGACCTCACACATCTTTCCTTTACCATATGATCGATGTCAACTTGAAATTTTCCTGCTTTTTTAGGTTAAAAATGGATTCCTAATTGTAGAATAATTGATATATTGTAACCTCATTCAAAATACAAATACGAGATAAGATTGTACATGATTTGGACACAGATAGGCAAACAATTGTTTGATTTCAACTCAAAATGTTTTCTTGACTTTTTCGCCCAAATCTTTTAAAACAAGATAATTTTGGTGTTTCTCATTTTTGGAAAGATTAGAACTTGTTCTAAATCTTTACTAAGGCACCGGCCTCCCTTACAACACGACAGGTTAGCCACTGTTACTAAATGTATTCACACTGAAATATAGTTCCCTATGGTTCTCATGTATGTGCACATAATACTCATATAAACTGAAAAATGGATATATTATTGGTTCATTCTGGCTATACCTACATTTTGAAATTTATAGGTAAAATAGTAAACTTTTATGTAGGAGTTCCCAGAATTTTTGTGTAAACAATGGGATTGTGTAGGATTATGTTGTAACAACATTAAACTAATGAGATCTATTGAATCAAGGTAAATGCAGGTAATTCTTGTAGAAAATAAAGAAGAAGATTAATTTATATCACAATCTTATATTACATTTTCAAAACCCCACAAAATTTAAATGGATTACGTACGTTAAATCCATATTTGACGAAAATGGAATTAGTTTTATTTGGCAAAATCAACTTCCATTGGATAAACTGGGATTAAAAAACATTATTTCACAAAAACAGAATGATCAATTCATCCAACATTGGTTTTCACAAATGAATAACTCTTCAAGAGGTGCATTTTTTCATAAAGAGGAATTTCGTTTGGAAACCTATTTGATAAAGTTGAAGCTGTGTGACAGGATTTATATGGCAAAACTCAGATGTTCAAATTTAAAAATTCCTGTAGAAACGGGAAGACGGTCCGGATTTCCAAAAAAATGCACGAATTTGTCATCTTTGTGGAAATGGAATAGGAGATGAATTTCATTATCTTTTTAAATGTCAAAAACAGGAAATAAAACTGCTTAGAAATAAATATATTCCACAATATTATACTGCAAATTCAACGGAGTACAAATTGAAACAGCTTTTAACATTTTGTCATGCATGTAGAACTTTACAAAAACTTAGCAATATTTAAAAAAATTCTTACATGATACTTGTGATTTATGTTAGTTTTTAGTTGAAAGTAATGGTAGTTTGTAAATTGACATTTGCTATATTTTCCCATGTATGTAGCATTATTATGTTTAGTGTGAATGTGTATTGAGTATAAACATGTGTATACGTGTATATATGATGTCCTCTTGTACACCTATGTGTCTGAGGTTTATTAATAAAGTATTGTCTATTGTCTATTGTCTATAATTTCAACGGCACAGTTTATGTAAATAATATTCAAATGCACAATATGAATTCATAGCTATAATTGCATGCACAAATAATTCCAATTATTTAAAATAATATCATTTGAAATATTAATATTAAATCATTCTTTAATCAAAGCAATAAATGTTGAGTTACACTTAACAAAGCACCAAAAGTATACTAAATTCATATTTAAATTTAAATTCAAATTTATTTATAACACTCACATAGTAATACTACATATAAGAGAATAAAAATTCTTAATCAATATGCAGGAGATTAGAAGCAGCATCCACATACTTGACTGGAGTAAATTCATCATTTTGTAACACTATTTTCTATTATTATCTATAATAATTAAGTTTTTGATATTATATTCATTTTTAAAAATCATAATTTGTTAAAGTAATGAAATTAATAAATTCTTTGTGCCTGTCCCAAGTCAGGAGCCTGAAATTTAGTGGTTGTTGTTTGTTTATGTGTTACATATTTGTTTTTCGTTCATTTTGTATACATAAATAAGGCCGTTGATTTCTTGTTTGAATTGTTTTACATTGTCATATCGGGGCCTTTTGTAGCTGACTATGTGGTATGGGCTTTGCTCATTGTTGAAGGCTGTACGGTGACCTATAGTTGTTAATGTCTGTATCATATTGGTCTCTTGTTGACAGTTGTCTCATTGGCAATCCCATACCACATCTCCTTATTTATATTTGAGGCTGAAGTTGAAAGTGTGGGTAACTATTAATTTTCTTTTTAAATACTTTTTTTCGTTCTTTCCAGCCTTTTAAATGCTTAGCATTTACTACTCTTTTTTTTTTCATTTGATTTTTATTTTTCCAATTCTTTTTTAAGAAATTCCATGGTATTAAAATACTTAAAATTATTACTTTATGCATGTTTTCAAACAAGAAAATCTCATTTTTTACATATAATTAATGATTTTTATTTAATTTCCACAGGTAAATTTACCTTTGACCAAATTAGACACTAATGACTAAACCAACATATTTTGAAATAACAACATGTATTGTTCTTCCACTAATCCCCCATGTAGGAATAGCCAGAATAGTAAAATACAAAATGTAGGAATAGCCAGAAGACACCATATTATTGGAGCAGTTCATTTAAGAATGTATGTCATTAAGGTGTGTTCATTTGCAGACAGCTGTTTATTAATTAGTTTGATTAACTAATTGAGTATTGATACAATAATAGTTTGATTGACAACTGTCATTACCACTAAACAATCAGAGACAAGGTGGACCTTTAATTACAATGCCCCACCTCCTAAACTGTCAATCAAATTGACCACATTACCTATCAACCTAAGTCTTACATAATTATACAGACCCAATGCAATATACAGTGTACAATATACTTCTCAATAAACAAATATTTGACCTCATAATTGAATACACAAATGTATATATTAAATGTTTGATATATATAAGGATGATTTATTTATTGCCTATTACTTTTGATCTACATTACTTAAAGTGATTCTGTAAATTATATCTGAAAGATAAATGATTAATTAAGGATTAACAAGATCTCTTAATATAAATATGAATATATATAAAAGGTATTCAAGTAAGGCCTATAATTTACTTGATAAATTTCCAATATTCATCTATAATTAATCAACAATTTAGATTAGTTCACATTTTTTTTTATCAGGAATTGGCTTGAAACAGTTTTAAAATTTTAAAAGTTTTAATTATAGCAAACCATTGTTTATTGGGTTATTCCCCATCAATCAGTATGTCTATTGAAAAGCAAGGATTTGTATAGTGCATGTGTCTTACTATACAAATCCTTGATTTTAGTCATTTAAATTTTTGTTAGAAGAGAATATATATTTTTGCAATCAAGAAATAATCCACATTTCAATAAATAAGTTTTTTAATTTGTTTATGTTGAAAAAGTACATTTTCAATGCCCTGTGTTGAAAAGTACTTTTACAAAAAATTAATCAAAAGGTACTCTACAACTTTTAATCTTCAATGTCATATAACCTCTGTTTCAACTTACAAAATGCCCCAAAACAACATTTTTAGATTATTGTTGTTGACACTTTAAAGTTCTTAGCTATTGGTCTAGATTGTATGTCTTACAAGTATAGTTTGTAACATTTACTAGAAGAATTTTTGATTTTCAATTTTTTGTTTTTTTGAAACATGTTCAGAACAGGCAACATTATTTGGATAAGAAATAAACTGCAGTTTAAATAAAATTGTGCAAATTAAAAGACCCATATTATTTAATTTGAGCTCATTTTATCCTCATTCTGGAAAAGCAAGTTTTCTTCTAAAGACCTGCTGTTAATGCAATTTTCAGCAATAGTGCTTTATTAATGTTCATTTTCCCCCCACCATACCTTAATATGAAATAATTCAAACTACTCTTCTAATCTTTCCATGAGTGATTTCCATCACTTTGATTTGGAAAGTTTGCTATAGCTTGCTATTGCTACTTTCCTTAGGCGTCGGCCTCAACTTCCGGTGAGACAGACTATCGCAATGTTCTGCTCCAAGATAATGTAGTACTAGTGTTCGACTTCTGATTCTTGGATACTTTGAGTTGCTACTCTTTTGAAAAGATTACAGCTTGAATAAAAAAGGAATGAATGTTCAACGACAATTCAGATGAATTTAACTTTAATTTGAAAATAAGTATCACAAACACTACTTTGCGGATCGGCCATTGGCTGAAGAGAAAATCAAAAGAAATCTACGCGAGACAGCGTGTCATTCATGAATATTTCATGAATGACCATTTTCCCGCACTATTTTTTACTATGTACGATATTTACAACTGTTTATTATTGAATAAGTAAAATCCCGAGTGTATCGAAAGAGTCCGGTATGCGAGAACAAGTTGATATTTGACAAAATTGTCGAATATTTGACAAGTGATAATGGTTTGATTTATTTTAACAATACACTGGTGATAGAATATATAATAATCGATAATTATATGGCTTATGTCTCATACCAAGGACGAGTAAAGGTAAATACCGGCTTATAGAAATAAATAGAAAAGTGCATTGTTTTTGTCAAACTGACATCGATCTGAAAGTTTTGATGCCAAAAATCATTTGAAAACTTTTAATTCCGTTATTTAAGTACTAGCTGTTTTACATTCCAATGTGGATATAAGTACCTTCACTCGTTCAAGTGGATCAAACTAACAACAGAAAAACATTGTCTTAATGACAATGAGTATCATAGCATCCGTATAATTTAAAGGCAGTGTCTGCGCGTACCCACATGCGGGTACGAATAGTCAAATTGCCATTCGTAGGCTGCGCGTACCCACATCCGGTTTTATAGTAGAATGCCATCGGATCAGGACTTAGACGTAAAATATATACGAAATGTGTCGCAATTAGTGAACAATTGATTAAAACTACTCAGAAGTTTTATAAATATTTTTCTCTAATTTTTCGTCAATTTATCCCTTTCTAGTGCACCCATTGTATAAAAAAAAATCAACGTGTGCTTCGTTTGATCTCAGTTCTTCATTGGTTAAAATCCGATTATGACGTCAAATTTTCTTGTTTTCCTCTGAATTTCCTATTGTGACGGCATGAAAAAAGGCGACCATGCCTGATGACATCACATAGAAAGAACACATCTTTTTGCAGATCAGTCGCAAAGGAGGAATAAGTTTGCCTGCGTATTGTCAGAAAATCATTAGATAAACAGATTCCACCACCAAATCTCGTGTAATACGATATTTATCCACTCTCGACAGTTAAATTTTAAATATTTAAAACGCTCGGTGAGCCTCGCGTTTTAAATTTGAAAATTTAACTGTTGAGAGTGGATAAATATCTTATTACACTCGATGCAGTGTTAGAATCTATATGTATATAGGTAATGATAAGTGAACAGGTTTTTTTTCCAGTTAATTCATATTCCTAAAATGGAAGAGAGTGATTTACATGTGGGGAAGACATTTTAAAGTTTTCATGAATTGGAATAATTTATTCAGAACTATCAGTCGATTAATTTTATACATTTGTATAAAAGAAACTAAATACTTGACTAAAATGTAAACCTTCAGCTAGCGCATCAAAAATATTTTATCTCTGAAGCGGCAGCAAAGAACATGACGAAAAAAGAGAATCAAATGTCAAAAACACGATCAGGACTCTTTGGCCTGTGATTGTTGTTTGGACTGGCAACATTTGAAATGTGCAGGGTTAAAATATGTGCCAAAACCATCACATTGGATACGTAAAATTTGTTCTAGATCTTAATTATTTGAATGAATCTTTTAAAATTATTTTAGTTTGACATTATTACTTGTTTTTTTAATTTTTATATAGACACCAAGCTTTAGTTTTCGTCTTTTAAGATATTTTTAAACTTCAGTTAAATAAATGCAATTTGAAAATATTATTTTTCAATTTCCGTATATATTTCACGTTTTATTCCTGATCCGATGACATTTAAATATAAAACTGGATGTGGGTACGCGTAGCCTACGAATGTCAATTTGACTATTTGTACCCGCATGCGGGTACGCGCAGACACTGCCTAATTTAAAAGCAACTGAGTCATCATCTACTTCTTAGAATATTATAGTTCAGTGTATCAAGACCGAGATCAAGCTAAAGACAAGTGCTGTAAAAATTATTAAAATGATTTAATAACATTTGTCCATGTACTAGCAAAATGACTTTCTAAGTGCTTAACAATGCAGTGGCGGATCCAGAACTTTTTATCCTCGATCACACTTTATTCCTGGGGCAGTAGTATTTTTTTTTTAAGATTGACCTATAATAAACATTTTACAGCATTCCTGACGCGATTGGAAGCAGTACCTCTGGCCAAGGAAAGCCAGTCGAAATGGTATGGAATTGCTGATAAAATGTCGTCTATTTTGGGGAAGAAAGTTAACAGAACATTCAGACCACACAACCTATAAAGTATATACACAGCCTGACAACTTATTGTATTATTCTTTCCACGATGCAAGAGGACAAACACATGTTGACAGAATAATTTTAACAAACATTTTCACAAAAAAAACATTTTATTTTAATTTCTTTTTATAGTTTATTTACATACTTACAATGAACTTTCACTTTCAGTACGTTGCTATAAATAACCCTCGGGTATCCACTTTATGGATTCTACCGTACTACAGACTCACCAGGCGTTGGTTCACTTTCGTTTGTAATTAATAAACAATGTGTCGCCACAGAGGCAATGATTACTTGTATATATCAAATAAATGGTGTAAAACAAAAATCTGAAATGTCATTGCCTCAATGGTAATTACACAGCAGCAACTAAAATGTGTTACAGGGTTATAAGCACCTCAGATCAACATTGTATGAATCTAGTGTACATACACTTTTTATTCCTGAGGTCATACTACTATTGTTATGCCCCCACCACATTGAGTTTTATCCTTGTTTTTTCTGTAAGTATGTACGTCCCTTACTTGTACGTACGTCCATACATCCCAAAATTGATTTCTGTTCTCTTACTTTAGTTTGCCTGAACCAAATTTTATGAAACTTATACGCAACCACAAAACACAAGTCAAGTTTGAATTTTGTTGGCGTCCCTTTTACCATTCTAGATGTAAAGGGGTGAAATTTTCAGGATACCCTATCAAGTATATATACCTTTATATATATAAGTTTGACTTGTAGCTTTCTTCGGTTATACATTTATCAGGTGAACATAAAAACGGTCTTTAGATTTAGAAGTATAGGTATATAAAACAAGAATATGTCCCCAGTACACGCATGCCCCATCTGCACTATCATTTTCTATGTTCAGTGGACCGTGAAAATGGAGTAAAATCTCTAATTTGGCATTAAAATTAGAAAGATTATATCATAGGGAACACTTATAATACTTAATACTAAAATAAAGAGGTCCAATTTATCAGCCGTCATGGGGTAAAAACGACAAATCAAAGAATTCAATTTTATATATATCCAATATAGGACAATGATGTTGATTAAAAATTACACCACTCTTCCACATAATTAATATTCACCTGTTACCTATTACCTTATCTGAACGTTTCTCATCTGACAGGCGCACCAACAAACTGTGTATTTCGGATTTTGCCATATACAGGGGTCATAGTCACAGGGTTGACACTACTAAATTCAATCATTGGCAAAATGTTCCCCATTGTAGTATTTTAAGCAGTAAGACTTTCTAAGATGACAATACGAATACTAAAAATCAGGACTTAAAATAAGGCGTATAGGTACAGTTTTTAATTTGTTAGCGGGCATGGCATAAAACAGCGAATCAAAGAATTCAACTTTATTTATAACTTAATTAATAAATATAGGACAATGCTGTTGATTAAAAAATACTCCATTCCAGGACCTTTTGTTTTCCAAATAATTAATATTACCAATAGTTCCAGGTCGACGGGTTCAAACAGAACGATTTTGAAAGCAGAGAACACTGTGCATCTTATAATTGGCATGACTTTATCAGATGGCAATCCCAATACTAAAATAAGGCGTACGCATAGTTATATACTTTAATTCAGTCACTGACCTGCGATATCACGGGTGTGTTCTAGTGTGTACTAAGTTTCAAATTGATTGGACTTCAACTTCATTAAAAACTACCTTGACCAAAAACTTTAACCTGAATGGGACAGACCAATGGACGGAAGGACAGACGGACGAACGAACGAATGGACGCACAGACCAGAAAACATAATGCCCATAAATGGGGCATAAAAAGTGATTTTTGGAAATTGCTGGCGAGACAATGGTTTTATAGTTTGAAAAATCAAAACTGTGATTTATTACATATTTGAAATAATACAAGTCTATAATACCCCAGTCCCACTAGGCCACGATCGCACTACGATCTGTGAAAAAAATGCAAATTTAGATGATCGTGGTACGATCGTGTAGGTCGCAGTAAGGTCGTATCACGGTCGTGGTGAGGTCTTCAAGATCGTGAAGAGCGTGGCCAACTTTGAACATGTTCAAAACAATCGTGGTGCGGTCGTGGCGAAATTAGGTCGTAGTAAAAGCGTAGTGAGAGCGCACTAAGATCGTAGTAAGATCGCAAAGGTCGCTGTACAATCGTAGCGAGAGCGTAGCGAAAGCGTGATTCTATTCGGAGAGATTGCGCTACGATTTCACAGCGACGTTATCACGACCTTACTACGACCATCACGTTCTCACCGCGACCCAACTACACTTCCACTACGACTTTACCACGCTGTTCACGACCCTAGTACGATTCTAGCACGCCCTTGCCGTCCTCATCACGCTCTTTTCACGACCTTACTACGTTCACACTACGACCATCATTATTATTGTCATTTTCACATAAAATACATGTATATAAAAAAAACTCCCTAGATTTTGTTTGTCTGAATGTATTTATCCATTTGCTCTAACGGCTCAACCATGCTTCTCGTTTTTATGTAGATTAGACCGTTGGTTTTTCCCGTTTAAATGGTTTAACATTAGTATTTTTTGGGCCCTTTATAGCGTGCTGTTCGGTGTGAGCCAAGGCTTCGTATTGAAGGCCGTACCTTGGCCTATAATGGTTTACTTTTATAGATTTTTACGTTGATGGAGAGTTGTCTCATTGGCACTCATACCACATCTTCCTATATATATTGACACATCTGTGTCATCTCTGCTATCGTTCTCTAAAATATCGTCATTTGAGCTTTATGGACCAGCAATAGGTTGTAATTTAGGTTGATTGGTCGTTCCGACATCTCTTGATGACAAGATTATACTACTTATGTGTATAGTATCAGTTTAATTGAAGTCTGAAGCTGGCATGTCAGTTAACTGCTAGTAGTCTGTTGTTATTTATGTATTATTGTCATTTTGTTTATTTTCTTTAGTCACATCTTCTGACATCAGACTCGGACTTCTCTTTAACTGAATTTTAATGTGCGTATTATTATGCGTTTACTTTTCTTCATTGGCTAGAGGTATAGGGGGAGGGTTGTGATCTCACAAACATGCTTAACCCCACTATTTTTGCGCCTGTCCCAAGTCAGGAGCCTCTGGCATTTGTTAGTCTTGTACTATTTTTAATTTTAGTTTCTTGTGTACTATTTGGAGTTTAGTATGGCGTTCATACTTTGCTCCCTCTGCCTCTACATCAACCCCTACCACCACGCCCACGTGTTCTAGTAGATTTTGGTGGCATGACTGTATTGTTTCCGAGGAATCTTCGTTTTAATCAGAAATAGAAGGAATGGAACTATATTGATATGAAACACGATATTGACGGTATTGCTGAGAACGTAGTAAGATCGCGGTATGAACGTAGTATAATCGTGGTAAGAACGTGCTATAATCGCAGTAAGATCGTGTTGCAATCGGATAACTCGTGGTATGGTCGTGGTGAGAACGTGAAGAGCGTAGAAAGATCTATATAAGCGTAGTGAGGTCGCAGAATAAGCGCGGTGAGAACGTGGTTTAATCGTAGCGGGATCGTTGTAGAAGCGTAATCAGGACGTTGTAGCATCGTGAAAGCAACGAAAATTAACATTTTCATGCCGCTCATACCGCGACCTCACCACGATCTAAATTTATTTTAGATCGCGGTGAGCGTGGTGCGATCGTGGTCTAGTGGGACTGGGGCTTAACCTATTTGAAATAATACACATATACAGTTGCAAACTTTTCAGAGGTGCTATCCAGCACTTTGATTTACACTCAGTTTTGGAACAAGTTTTAATTTGAACTTAATAAAATAAAACTTGATCATCCATATCCGTAAGTTAGAAATGGATTTGTAATTTTAATGTTACATCCTTCATTTCCTTTAGAGGTTATTGAAGTTGAAAGGTCAATTTGTATGACACAAATTTCTTAAGACATTGTTTAATATTTGTCCATGTGTATGTGAAAAGATCGTCATACCTGTTTACAAACAAATCTGTTCTTTATATTAAATCATCTTATTTGAATATAACTCCCATTGTGTGTATGGCAGTTAAAATTTTTGACAAAAAATATCAGCCGACCAGGAAGTTTATTAGAACATGTTGAATCCTGATCAAAGTAACCAATAGATATTTAAATACCTGACCCAGTTAATATGACATAGGTCAATAACCATGTTACTGTGTTATCAGACATATCATAATGCAGGCATTTAAATTGTTTACCTTAGAAAATTTATGTCAATTTTGTATATAATATTTATATAACAATTAATTTTGTACAATTGTCACAGTTGAATGTCTACCATTATTTTAGAATTATTGATCATCAAGTTTATAAAACATGTAAAAGGTACTTCAAATCATTTCTGTTTTGTTTTGTCATCCATATAAAACATTAATTTAGAAATGTCACTCAGTATAGTTGGTAACATTCATATTTGTATTCATAAAACTGACTTACTTGTCTTTTGATTAGGTGTTAGGTGGGTGGCAATTGGTTCACTTCTAAAATAGGCAGAGGCAATTTATCGAGATAAGTCCTAATAATTATGACATCATGAAAGTTATTATTGAAGTTTTTGCTGTGACGCCCTAGCTTCCAACAACATCACATCATAAAATTAAAAATGCTGTCATAATTATATGGACTATGGTCAGCTCAGAGTCGGAACAACATGTCCTTTAATGCTGTTACCTTGGGAACTAGGAACTAGCGTGTTCATAATCTGTCTCTGTGTTGTTGGTCCATTAAAAGGCAGGGGTAATATTCATATCAACAACATTTTCTAGTATAGTATTTGATACATATGTTTTATATGCCATTAGACATTAAAAACTAATTTATTATCATCACTCTTACAACATTTCTATTGTAGTTATGGCCATTATTTGGTGGCACAATGACAAAGCCAGAAAAAGGAAAACTATTTTATGTTCCTCAGGTAAGTCAATTTTTTTTTTATTCTTGTGCTAGTTAAACTTCGGCAACTTTGTTTATATTTGACCATTCATTTGGTGTCAGTTGTCTATCTTTAACCTCCATCATCTATCCACAGCCTGTTTTGTCATCAGTTAACTTTACTGAAGAATTTCCTATGATCTGGTCTGCCAATCAACATGTCCATTTTATAAAATCTTGTCAGGAAAATCATTTTATGAGTTATTGCTCCTAAATGCATCAGCACATCTTATTTTCAGTGACAATATATGGACCTGCCTAGATAGTCATGGTTAATTGATCTTTAAATTTTTCCATAGCTAGTTGTTTTATGTGAAAGTTTGTGATTTAAGTCAGTTAAAGGGGAATGACTACATCACAACAATTTTAGAATTTAGTAGCACATTCCAGTGATATTATATGGGCCTCCATAGACAGTCATGGTTTATTGTTTTGATATTTTTGCAAAGTTGTTTCATGTTAAAGTTTGTGATTGAGGTCAGCTACGGGGGAACTTCAAGAAAGGTAAGTCAATGATATTTGGTATACATTCTTAGTCTTGTATGATTTTTAATTTTAGTTTCTTGTGTATAATTCTGGGATTAGTATGACGTCCATTATCACTGTACTAGTATACATATTTTTAAGGGGCCAGCTGAAGGACGCCTACGGGTGCTGGAGATTCTCGCTATATTGAAGACCCATTGGTGACCTTCAGCTGCTGTCTGCTCTATGGTTGGGTTGTTGTTGCTTTGACACATTCACAATTTCCTTTCTCAATTTTATTCGTAATAGTATTTGCACATCTCATTTGCATAGATACTATAAATCCTTGCTACCTCAGACATGGTTACTGAAAGTTCAGATGCTTTAATTAGAAATAAAGAAAAATGCAACAATATCATGCTAGCAAGAATATAAATAGTTCAGGAAAACCAGGAACCATAAGTTGTTTTAGTATTGGCACATGTACATCTCATCAACAACTCAGTCATGTTTGATGGACTTGGAAAGTTTTGCATATCAGACTTGTTAAATGTATGATTCATATGTAAGGATATCATTGTAAACTTATTAATAGGATCATGTTGAAGTTTCTTACCTGAACATTTTGTACTTTCTACAGAGACCGTATATATATTGTATGTTTCTTATACCTTACCTGAACATTTTTTTCTTTCTACAGAGACCGTATATATATTGTATGTTTCTTATACCTTACCTGAACATTTTTTTCTTTCTACAGAGACCGTATATATATTGTTTGTTTCTTATACCTTACCTGAACATTTTGTACTTTCTACAGAGGCCGTATATGACTGTGGGAACATTGAGAGATCAAGTAATATATCCTGATAGCAGAGACAGCCAATTAAAGAAAGGAATAAGGGATGTTCAGCTAGAAGATATTCTTAAAAAGGTAGTCACTAAATGAAGAAAAGAAAATTCTCTCTCCGAAAGATGCTGGCTATGCAGATGGGGGACATTCTTTTACATTGGTTACAATCAAATAAATTGATAAATTCACAAGCAAAACAGATCTGATGTCATTAAAAAAAAGGGTTGTCAAGATTTTGTCGATGTTATTCAACACTGACAATTCAAAATCTGTGAACATTTGTGAATTAATATGTAGTTCTGTTAGGCCTTAAACATTTGTGAATTAATGTGTTGTTTGCTTAGTTGAATTCTATAGTTGAATTCCCTACAGATATTCCATTGAAGAAATAAAGGATTCCCAAGACATAGTCACTACAGCTCAAAATCTTGACTATGTTTGGGATTTGCTCAATGTTGAAGGCTGTGCAGTGACCTATAGTTATTAATTACCATGTCGTTTTGGTCTGTTGTGGAGAGTTGTCTCATTAGAAATCATACCACATCTTCTTTTTAGCTCACCTGGCCTGAAGCTTTTCTCATCACTTTGCGTCCAGTGTCTGTCGTCGTTGTCCGTCGTCGTTAACTTTTACAAAAATCTTCTCCTCTGAAACTACTGGGTCAAATTAAACCAAACTTGGCCACAATCATAATTAGGATATCTAGTTTAAAAAATGAATCCGGTGACCCGGCCAACCAACTAAGATGGCTGCGATGGCTAAAAATAGAACATAGGGGTACAATGCAGTTTTTGGCTTATAACTCAAAAACCAAAGCATTTAGAGCAAATCTGACTGGGTTTAAATTGTTTATCAGGTCAACATCTATCTGCCCTGAAATTTTCAGATGAATCAGACAACCCTTTGTTGGGTTGCTGCCACCAAATTAGTAATTTTAAGGAAAAATTTTCAGTTTTTGGTAATTATCTTGAATATTATTATTGATGGAGATAAACTGTAAACTGCAATAATGTTCAGCAAAATAAGATCTACAAATAAGTCAACATTACCAAAATTGTCAGTTGACCCCTTAAGGAGTTATTGCCCATTATAGTAAATTTTTTAACCATTTTTCAAAAATTTTAGTATTCTTTTAAAAAAAATCTTCTCCTCTGAAACTACTGGGCCAAATTTAAAAAAACACAATCATCAGTAGGGTATCTAGTTTAAAAAATGTGTGGCGTGACCTAGCCAACCAACCCAGATGGCCACCATGTCTATAAATAGTACATAGGGGTGACATGTAGATTTTGGCTTATATCTCTGAAACCAAAGGATTTAGAGCAAATCTGACAAGGGATTAAATTGTTTTATCAGATGAAGATCTATCTGCCCTGAACAATAAGTTTGTTAAGAACTTAACTTTATGACAAAAGAGATGATTTCAATTTAAGAAAAAATAAACAGCAATGAATGTGTATTGACTGTATATCTCTTACTTTGATACAATATTCCAGGTCTTGATTTCCTTGATAGAAGATTGCTTCTTAATTGATTAGTGGAAGTCATCGCTTTAAAAGGTAAATGGATTTGGGTGCTTACTCTTATAAATTTCTTTCAGGATTAAAAGATGGATGAAAAATTCATTATTATTTATATGAATAAGGCTTTTTATGCCCCCGCAATAGCAGAGAGGGCATTCAGTTTTACGCTTGTTGTAATTGATTTTAAATTAAATCTTTATAGGTACAGCTGGAGTACATCCTAGAAAGAGAAGGGGGCTGGGATTCTGTACAAGTAAGTTATGACAGATTATATTTAATTGATGTTCTTTTGCTTTTCATTGTATCAAGTGCATGAAGGGATTTTCTATCATGAATTTCTTATAAAAAAATGCTCAATGTTGTGAAATGTTTTGCTTTTCAAATAAAACTGTCTTGAGCAACTATTTGTCTGTAACACAGCTTTCTTATCTATATGTTTTGGAATTTTTTTAACTAGTTTGAATACTCATTCCACATTTAAAGTTTTAAATGAGTTTGAGAACTTGTTAAGCATTTGAAGTTTGTTATATATGAGTTTGTTCCACATATATGAGGTGTTTTTTTTATAAGTTTGAGTACTCATTCCAAGTTTAAAGGTTTTTTTAATGAGTTTAAGAATTTTTAAATCTTTAATAAGAACTTATTCCACATATAAAGATTTTAAAAAGAATTTATTCCACATATAAAGTTTTTAATAAAATCTTATTCCACTTATCAAGTTTTTATTGAGTTTAAGAACTTATACCACATATAGGGTTTTTATGCAGTTAAGCTGCATTATGCGAGCACCCTAGATTTGTGTTCTACCCAATAAATCCTGAAATACTTGCCATTGTTATTATCTAGCTTGCTACTATGTTATATATAACTAATTTAACACTTTTTTAATACTTTTTATTCTGGATTACAAAAAATATGACCAGAAAACCCTTAAATGATCGTCGATTTATCCAAAAGTTTTAAAGTTACACATAGGAAGTAGTGCCTATTAAGAATCCTTGTGTAGTTCATTATGACTTGTGCTTTTAGCTAAGATGTCAAAGAACAATTGTATGAAATATTTAATCGCCGAAAATCTCTTAAGACAACCTAGTTTAGATTTCCCAAATGACAAAAGTCGTAGGAATATTGTTTGTCATCAATACGTAGTACAACTAAGTCAGTAGTCTATTATATAATAAGTTCAACTGTTCATGCTGTTGGTGGCAATTTCAAATTAGAAAAAGAAATTTTCGTAGCTTTTCAATTTGGAGGCAGGTGTGCAAATTAGTGGTGGTCCGAGGTCCGCGACCTTCCACTTTTGAAAGCGGAATTTCGACTAGGATAGTTGGTTTCTAGCTACGCCCAACGTAGTCACCTTCCACTTGAAAGAAAATAAGAAATTACTTTGCAAACCTTTTCACCATGTTTACCAAAGTCTCCAATTAAACGAGCTAAAAACTTATCTTTATCATTATTATTCATGACGGCGATGTTCATTTTGTTCAGCCGCTAGCTTTATACAAAAAATCGCCTACAAATATTGTATAATTTCGAGTAAAATCGTATCTGATTGATAAAAACAACATTGTAAACACATAACAATGGCGGCCCTGTAGACAAAATTTTACACAATCGGATCCGATTCCGGAAGCGGATAAGGGTAATTCCGGGTTTGGCGATCATTTACAAAATAAATCCAAGCAGGTGAAAAAATACATCTATGCATGGTAAATGAATATAAACACTAGTATTGTAAACCAAAAGATATACGTAAAAGAAAGAAAAAGCAGAAAAATATTTTATTCAGAAACTCAAAATTACTTTTTGACAAATTTTAATTTAAAAATCCAATACAACGTGACAGCTGGGAACAGTATATCTAACAATATACATGTTCATGGTCACAGTCTAAATTTTCTTTATAAATGATAAATGATGATAATGCATGTGAGATGCTTTTAAAGTGTAAACATATTACTGCAATTCCGAGGGGTTATTTGTTTTTCTCAATTTTGAAGGGTCAATTAAAGTAGCTGAAAGTTTCTTTATTTTCACAAATAATGCAACTATATTTATATATACCTTAATGTAAGTAAATCATATGATATATAGGTGGCATTCTTTGGGCCACTCTATCCCCCCTGTTTGATAACTTGGAAAAACGGTCGAGCTCCCCACCCCTAAACCATATGAGGGGCAGATCCAGGATTTTAGGTTAGGAGGGGCGCAAATTTAAATTTTTGCCGAGCAGAGCGAGGCTAAAAAAAATTGAGGTAAAATTTTCGGAATATTCTGTATAAAGCTGAGAACAACCCATGCTTTGCAAATTTAAGGGGGGTGCAAGCCCGCAACCCTCCCCCGTCTGAATCCGCCCCTGCATATATTCAAGTATAGGAAAATATAATAAATAAAAAATGAAATATAGGGGCAGTCCCTGGAGTTACCCCACCCCCTCCTGTTTGAGAACTTGGAAACAGTCGAGATCCACACCCCTTAACCAAATATATTCATGTTTGTAACAATATGAAAAATCAAATGAAATATAGGAAGAGTCGCTGGAGGTCTTCCCACCCCTCCTGTTTTAGAATTTAAAAATGGTCGAGATCCCCACCCCTAAACCATATATATTCATGTATGGGACAATATAACAAATCAGATGAAATATAGGTGGAGTCCTTTGGGTCACCCCACCCCCTCCTGTTTGAGAATTTGAAACCCATTGAGATCGCCACCCCTTAACCATATATATTCATGTACAGGACAATATAACAATTCAAATGAAAGATAGGGGGAGTCCCTGAGGTCACTGTTCACCCTCCTGTTTGAGAACTTGAAAATGGTCAAGATTCTTACCCCTAAACCATATATACTCATGTATGGGACAATATAACAAATCAAATGAAATATAGGGGAAGTCCCTGTGGTCATCCCAACCCTCCTGTTTGAGAACTTGGAAACAGTCAAGATCCCCACACCAAAACAATATATATTCATGTATGGGTCAATATAACTAATTAAATGAAATATAGGGGGAGTCCTTGGGGTCACCCGACCCCTCCTGTTTGAGAACTTGGAAACCAATGAGATCCCCACCCCTAAACCATATATATTCATGTATGGGACAATATAACAAATAAAATGAAATGTAGGGGAAGTCCCTAGGGTCACCCTACCCCCAGTGGCGGATCCAGAAATTTTCATAAGTGGGGCCCACTGACTGACCTAAGAGGGGCCCGCTCCAGTCATGCTTCAGTGATTCCCTATATAAGCAACCAATTTTTTTCCAAAAAAGGGGGGCCGGGCCCCTGCCCCCCTAAATCCTCTGCCTACCCCTACCTGTTTGAGAACTTGAAAACCGTTGAGATCCCCACCCCTAAATTATATATATTCATATGTATGGGACAAAATAACAAATCATTTACATTTACTATGGACAGGTCAGTCAGACCTCACCTTTGATCCCTGTTGTAGTGAACATTTGTCTGATTCGTGTCACATAACTTTTGTACTATAGAACACAAACTCAGTTTTCTTTCCAGGGAAACCAGTCCATTCATACTATTACATGTTCATACTAAGTCAAATTGAACTTCTAGCAGTCAAATAAAACCAAGTTTAACTACCAAGTAGAACAACTGCAATCATTGGGAACTTGTACCACTGAAGACTCACCATAAAAAATATACATTGATATATGCATTGCTTTTGAAACCTTGATAACATATAAATTATTTGCCATAATAAATAAATCATTAGATAAACATGAATGTACTATATATGAATGTTTAACGTTGAGGCAACATTGCCACAGTTTTCATAATTACGGTTGCCTTGGTTTTTGGTTAACTGCCTTCAGAGCTTACAGCGCTTTGATTAATAAGAACTTATTCCACATATAAAGTGTTAAGGTAGCACAATACAAAGATTTTTTCACTCCCAATCAGACAACTTTAAACTGATGTAACTCATTTCATCCTTCTTTATATTTTATAAATGAGGTATCAAAAGAAAGAAGAAAGATCAATCTTTTAAATTGTGATAATTTCATTATGACATAATTATTACATAATTAATTCTTATGTAATTAGTTGCTATATTGTGATGTCCACACTTGAATGAATTTAGCGTCTTTGTTCTTCATAGCATCCCAAAATATTTTATAGATTCCTGTACAACACAGCTTGACCTCCAAAACTGTGTCTCAGATTTTCAAAAACATCAATAGAACAAATTTTATACCCAATTGAATTTAGTGATCTCTTATGAATTGATGTTGCAAACTTCATTGAAGATTTATGAGAGAATGAAAAACAATAGGAGAAATCTGATACACAGTTTTGGAGGTCAAACTGTGTTGTTCAAGAATCTATAAAATATTTTGGGATGCTATGAATAACAAAGATGCTAAATTCATTCAAGTATGGACATCACAATACGGCAAATAATTACATAACAATCAATTATGTAATAATTATGTCATAATGAAATTATCAAAATTTGAAAGATTAATCCTTCTTCTTTCTTTTGGTACCGCATTTATAAAATTTAAAGAAGGATGAGTGGAATTACATCAGTTTAAAGATGTCTGATTGGGGATGAAAAATCTTTGTATTGTGCTACCTTAAATGAGAACTTATTCCACATATAAAGTTGTTTAATAAGAACTTATTCCACATACATGGTTTTAATAAGAACTTATACCACATATAAAGTTTTTAATAAGAACTTATTCCACATATAAAGTTTTTAATAAGGACTTATTCCACATATGAAGTTTTTAATAAGAACTTATTCCACATATACAGATTTAAAAGAGTTGATGTATTTACAGGATTGGATGGATGTGTTGAGTGGTGGAGAGAAACAAAGAATTGCAGTAAGTACAGACGTACTCAGTTATTTTTTAAAGTGATTTATTTTATATGATGATCTTTAACAAATCAGTATTGATCATATTTTTGATTTTTCATCATAGACAATAGTATCAGAATGTTAACTGTAGAATGACATAGAACTTTGCTTATAAGAATTTTCTTACATCCCATTGGCTTAGTTTGGAGCTATTTAATGTTACCCTTATTCCACAACAAACAGCTATATAGAATTTCCTTCTAAATGCCTTCATATATTTAGCTGTTTTGTAGTATGTGAGTCAACTATGATGGGTTACAAATCAAGTTTACGTTTGTTTGGTTCCGCTTTGCTGATTTATTCAAAAAATTCAGGCTTTGGACTTTATAAATTTCAACACCTAATAATTGTTTAAAGCTTGTTTTGCAAGAAGTGTCATTTATGTCATTCCGACTCATCTAGTTATTATAAAATATTGAACATTCTTAAAAGGCTTTTATGAGGTAGAGTTATAGAAAATTTGTGTAAATTATCTAATTGTAGAATAAAATCATAGTATATAGTATTTGTTCATCATTCTGAAGGTATCCTTGCTTGTTGTAGATGGCCAGATTACTTTATCATAAGCCACAGTTTGCTATCCTAGATGAATGTACGAGTGCGGTCAGTGTGGATGTAGAGGGTTTTATTTATCAGTATTGTAGAGAGGTTTGTAATTTATCTTAAATTGATATGTCCTCAATTCCAACTGATGCAATGCATTTACATTGATATTTGTTTAAACCTGCAATATGTATTATTAAGTCAGTTAAATGAATAATTTTCAATACACAAACGTAGTCAAAGATCTCAGTAAAATGTTCACAGTCTACAACACAATCAATGATCTAAAAGATAGATATTAAAGAGACATTAAAACCAATAAGTAGAAGAATAATTTAACTTTCAACATCATTTATTATACCCCCTCTTTAAAAAAGGGGGGGGTATACTGTTTTACCTCTGTCTGTCAGTCCGTCAGTCCGTCCGTCAGTCCGTCCATCAGTCCGTCAGTCAGTCCGTCCCATGAAACTTTCGTCACATTTTTCTCAGGAACTACACATCCACCCTTTCTGTAATTTGGTATCAACATTTATATATGTCAGCCATACCGTGTGATGCGTTTTCAGATTCATCACTTGACAACTTCCTGTTTACCGAACACTTGTCTTATTTTACACATGATAGCCAAGTTGAAAATTTTCGTCACATTTTTCTCAGGAACTACAATACAAGGATTTCTGAAATTTGGTTTCAGGATTTATATAAGTCAGCTATACCGTGTGATGCATTTTCAGATTCATCACTCGACAACTTCCTGTTTACCGAACACTTGTATGATTTTACACATGATAGCCAAGTTGAAAATTTTCGTCACATTTTTCTCAGGAACTACAATACAAGGATTTCTGAAATTTGGTTCAGGATTTATATAAGTCAGCTATACCGTATGATGCGTTTTCAGATTCATCACTCGACAACTTCCTGTTTACCGAACACTTGCATATTTTTACACTATTAATATTATCCACTTGCGGCGGGGGTATCATCAGTGAGCAGTAGCTCGCAGTTTCACTTGTTTTATTAAAAATAGCATTTACAAAAAGTATGACAGATTACTGTATATTTTCTTTTTAAGTTTTCTCATTAAATTTCTACAATTTTTTTTTTTATTATTTCTTAGAAATAAACTCATCATAGATACCAGGACTAAATTTTGTAGAAAATTCCTTTAGGTTGAATAAGCTTTTTGTATAAGACTCTATAAACAGATATATTTTAATCAACCATGAGGAAGACTGTGTTATTTACATTAATTATACACTTCATTGTACAATGGGAGACAAGCAGTAGTATTAACATGGAGTGAGGACAATATGGACAAAAGTGACATACAAGTTTATCATGGTGATAGAAAATTTGTAATTGGCTAAACATTTAAATTGATTAGCCCCTTAATCTGCAAATAGGTATCCAATGAATAATGAGGAATTCATGGTACTCTGATGTTACTTGGTATTGAGATTTAACACTTTGTGTGATACCTGTTATCATAATAGGTGTATTATATTTATAGGTTGGAATAACATTGTTTACAGTATCACACAGAAAATCATTATGGAAACATCATGAGGTTTGTTTATTACTCTTTAACTGTGACAGTGTTGATAATGGTTTTACTGTAACTATCACTTCTTTGATATTATTATAATTCCTATTTAACCATGACCAATAACCCAAACTAATATAACTTTATAGTGTTAAAGAATAATATGTAATGTAAAATCAGTTGATAAAATGAACTCAAAATTAAGTTCATCTTTGTGTGAGTTTGATAACTAGATTGATCTGGACCATTGTGTAGGGAGTCCAAAAAGTAAATGGAAATTTATCAATTTTCATGGAATATTTGTGGTAGATAAAAATGTCTGATATTTGTGACATTCTGAAAAGACTGCTAATATGCACATTTTCAGCAAAAAGACATATTAGTTTTCTTGTCATTGATTTAACTATGATTCAATGTGATATTGGTCAATAAAATTTAATTTAAAAATTTCTTCCTGAAGTTCAATACACATAAACTGGAATTCCTTTTAATTATATAGTGAACCTCATGTACAAATATTCAGTTTTCTGGATAAAAAAAAGTGAAAACACAAAAATACCAAATACAGAGGAAAATTTAAAACAGAATAAACCATTCGGTTTAATATTTGTAAGATTTCTGTGTCCTAATTTTTATTTTTTTTTCCATTTCAGTTTTACCTACAGATGGATGGTAGAGGAGCGTACGAGTTCAAACCAATTACATCTGATACCACAGAGTTTGGATCTTGATAACTACTTTAATGATAGGACTTTTAAAACTGAAAACATTGTATTTTATTAATATGTATATACAACAATTTGTACAAATTGTACTGTGATGTATATAATGTACACATTGTTCAATTACATGTAAAACTTTTGATGGGATGTATTTTGTATAGATCTTATTCATGAACTGTACAAATTGTTCAATTAATTTTAATGTGATGTATTTAGTGTAAACATTGTTCCATGAATTGTACAAATTGTACAGTGATGTTGTATACAGTGTACACTCTGTTCATTTATTTGTACTGTGATGTTTATAGTGTACACAGGCGGGAGAAGGGGGTATCAACATACTTAGTTTGATACAGACATTTGGCTCTATAGCTGTTGTTTCATTCATATAATCATGTATGCGAAGAACACAGTTTTTAAAGACAACTCAACAGAAGGTAAACAGGTATGACCCATCACATTGATGAAATATTAACCCATTGAAATATTTAACATGTCAAAACAATTAACCCTGTACCACCCTTATATTGGGAGAGACTCTATGTGAGGGTACAAGTTGTTTTATTACTTGTACAAATCGTGATATGATGTATATTCTGTACACAATGTTTCATTACTTGTACAATTTGTGATGTGATATTTAATGTCATAATATAATTGTGTATACATTGTACAATGAGTATAATACAGGTGTTTTTTTTTATCAGGATGTACATATGATTAAAAAACAATTTATAGATAATTATGATGACATAGAATAGAAAATATTATTTATTTATAGATAAAACTTGTGATAATGAAAAATTTTCAAATTTGTATTTTTCTGACTGATTCTGATGTTAGTTTAAGGTAGATTACAAGCCAAAATCTGATTAAAAGAAAATGTAATTTGGAACACTATTATCCCTCTAAAAAAGATTGTACTCAACCATGAATTTAACAGTTTCAAACTTTTGGGTAAGATTTTCATTGACAAATTAACTAATGACTTGGGAAGATCTTTATGTTTTTATTCACAATCTGCTCACCTGTTGTATTTGTGAACTTCTCATATTTACAATCTACCCTCCTGAAATATGTGGAAGTTGTCATATTTCATATTTGAGATGATTTTTTTATCGTAACATTTTATAATTGGACACAGTCTAATATACAGAGATTGTTTATATAGAAGTAATCATTGTAGATAATTGAAGTAAAACAGAATTTCTGACTAGATTTCATATTTTAACAAATAGTCACAATCTTTTCCATTTCTGTTTGTTACTCATCTGATAATAACTTATCAAGCTGAATAAGCTTATGATTTTTAATAAAAAGTTTTATATCTGTTTTAATACATCTTCTTACATAATGTAAAGGACGAGTGTAGCTTGTGGACTTATTTGGTTAACATTGGTTCTATTACTTCATTAAAATAAAGAATCGTATAAAACCATTGCAATTCACATTTTTATTATACTCAGAAGGAAGACTTTCAGAAAATGTAATTATTTAAGTAGCACTGATGACTCTGACGTTCGTTTTTTCACACCATACTTAAATACAATTGTTAGCATTAGTGCTATACTTATAGTCGTTTTGTCAACACCATACTCAAATACAATTGTTAGCACTAGTGCTATACTTCTGATAGCTATAGTCCTGTAATGTTGTGATGTCATTTTAATGTTATATTTCACATGGCCATAAAAGAGGGAGGTTTGGCATGCCACAAAACCAGGTTCAACCCACCATTTTTTTCTTTTTAAAAAATGTCCTGTACCAAGTCAGGAATATGGTCATTGTTATATTATAGTTCGTTTCTGTTTGTGTTACATTTTAACGTTGTGTTTCTTTTATATCGTTTGCTTTCTGTGTCACGGTACTTTTCTATCCCAAATTCATGTATTTAGTTTTGATGTTATATTTGTTACACGCATAGGGTTTTGTCTAATGCTTAGTTCGTTTCTGTGTGTGTTACATTTTTAACCGTTTTTTTGTGACAAAAATGTCGGTTATTGATTTGGGGATGTACGGTGGGCGGGCGGGCGGCAATCAAATGTTGTCCATGCATTAACTCATGAACTGTTCAACCAAAGCTTCCCAAATTTTAATATGTTGTTACTGACAACTAAATGATGGTCAAGTTCAATAATGGCGATTTTGACTTTTACCGTTCAGGGGTTATGGTTCTTGAAAGATTGAAAAATGGTGTTTCCGGTCGTGTCCGTGCATTTACACATGAACTATTTTACCAAAGCTTCCCAAATTTAAATATGTTGTTATTGATGACAAAATAGAGGTCAAGTTCAATAATGACGATTTTGACTTTTACCGTTCAGGAGTTATGGTTCTTGAAAGATTGTGAAATGGCGTTTCCATTCACGTAGTTGCATTTACTCATGAACCATTCAATCTAAGCTTTTCAAATTTTAAGATGTTGATACTGATGACAAAATGGAGGTCAAATTTGATATTGACGATTTTCACTTTCACCATTCATCAGTAATGGTTCTTGTGATATTGCCAGGACACAAATAAATATTAATAAATCCGGTTTGCTGTCGTTGTGACAGCCTCTTGTATCATCATTTTCTTGTAATTAATGCATTTCCCTCGGTTTTGGTTAATGACCCGGATTTGTGTTTGTCTATCGATTTATGAGTTTTGAACATCGGTATACTACTGTTGCCTTTATTTGTCAACACCATAATTAAATACAATTGTTAGCACCAGTGATATACTTATGATCATTTTGTCAACACCATACTGAAATACAATTGTTAGCACTAGTGCTATACTTATGATCGTTTTGTCAAGACCATACTTGAATACAATTGTTAGCACTAGTGTTATACTCATGTTCGTTTTGTTCATACCATACTTAAATAATACTTAAATGTTTAGGTAAAAAAAATATCTATATATTGTTGTTTTGTTGATTTTAGAAAAGCCTAAGACAGAGGAATTTTCTCTTTTCTAAACTTTTTGAGCAAGGTATTAGTGGCAATATTTTCCATTTAATTAAAGATATGTACACATGTGTTAAATATTCAGTTAAATTTGATTCCGGACTGACTGATTCCATAAATACAATTGTTAGCACTAGTGCTATACTTATGATGGTTTTTTTGTCAACACCATACTTAATTACAGTTGTTAGCACTAGTGCTATACTAATGATTGTTTTGTCGTTAAATACAGTTTGGGATTTTTCAAACTACTCTCCTAATCTTTCAATAATTGATTTCACTCACTTTTGTTATTAAAATTTCCTGTACCTGTCAGTCTTTATTTATAGTCCGGTTCTATATATATCAGGAACCTTAGTCGTATTCAGCACAACATTTTGGAATTTTGGGTCACCGGTGCTCTTCAAGTTTGATTTGTACTTGTTTGGCTTTATAACTATTTTGATCTGAGCGTCACTGATGAGTCTTATGTAGACGAAACGAGCGTCTGGCGTGTTAAATCATAATCCTGGTACCTTTGATAGCTATTTACACCACTGGGTCGATCCTACTTTTGGTGGACGTTTCGTCCCCGAGGGTATCACCAGCCCGGTAGACAGCACTTCGGTGTTGACATGAATATCAATTATATTGTCATTTTATAAATTTCCTGTTACAAAACTTTGAATTTTTTGAAAAAACTAAAGATTTTCTTATCCCAGGAATAGACAACCTTAGCCGTATTTGGCACAATATTTTTGAATTTTAGGTCCTCGGTGCTCTTTAACTTTGTACTTGTTTGGCTTTATAACTATTTTGATATGCGCGTCACTGATGAGTCTTATGTAGACGAAATGCGCATCTGGCGTATTAAATTATAATCCTGGTACCTTTGATAACTATATAAACATACTTTTTCGAACGCTGCATAGGCGGACCAAAAACATCTGATTTCTGGCCTACTATTAAACCTTTTATTACAAACAAAGGTAGCAACTTCACAAAAAATATCATTCTATGTGATGAAGAAACCATAAGTGACCAAAAGAAAGTAGCAGAACACTTCAATGACTTTTTTATAAATGTGGCTAAAGATATTGGCAACAACACACCTGCTAATAATAACCATCCAAGTGTTAAAAAAATACACGAAAACAAAACTGCCACACAACAACTTGAATTTAGTGCCATCTCAAATGAATTTGTAGATAAACAACTTAAAAAATTAAACATAAAAAAGGCAACAGGAATAGATGGCATATCAGTTAAAGTTCTAAAACTAGCACAACCAGTTATCACAAAACCAATAACTGAATTGATAAACAAGACTATAAAATTTCCAGACAAATTAAAAGAGGCACAAGTTGTACCACTGCATAAAAAGAACAATGTACTTGATGTGGGCAACTATAGACCAGTAAGTATACTTCCAGCAATTTCATAATTTTTTGAACGAGCAATTTACAACCAGCTAGTTGAATACTTCAATACACACTTTCATCCATACTTATCTGCTTTTCGACCAAAATATGGATGTCAAACTACTCAGAATCATCGAAGACTGTAAAACGGCACTTGATCAAAATAAGTTTATTGGCTCAATTCTAATGGATCTATCTAAGGCTTTCGATTGTCTCCCTCACGATCTTCTACTGCTTAAGCTTGAGGCATATGGTCTTTCAACTTCCTCATTAAAACCCATTAAAAATTACTTATCTAACAGGAAACAATGTGTTCGAGTTGGCTCTAGTCTGAGCAATTGGCAAAACATATATAAAGGAGTACCACAAGGTTCTATTCTAGGTCCTATACTGTTTAACATCTTCATTAATGACATATTTCACTTCACCACAAACAGTTCACTTAACAATTATGCTGATGACAACACATTATCTTATGCAAATAGAGATATAGACCCCGTTATCTCCACACTTGAAAAAGACAGTTTGGCTCTGATAGAATGGTTTTCTTCCAATCAAATGAAGGCAAACCCTGAAAAATTTCAAGCTTTGGCAATTGGCAAAAAAACAATGGGCAAAAACATTACATTTGATCTAGCAGGTAACAAAATAAAATGTGAAAAAGAGGTCAAACTATTAGGCATCACCATTGACTTTGAACTAAATTTCAACACGCATATATCAAACATCTGCAAAAAAGCATCCAGACAACTAAATGTTTTAAAAAGACTTGGCAAATACTTAAACAAACTTGGAAAACTAACAATATATCACTCCTTTATTATGTCAAACTTTAATTTCTGCTCATTGTCGAGGCCAACACTACAAAAATTGAAAAAGTACAAGAAAGAGCACTTCGCTTCATTTACCAGGATCACAATAGCACATATGAAGACTTACTTTTAAAATCAAAAATACCATCACTTAAAGTAAGACGCCTAAGAACCATGGCAATAGAGGTCTTTAGAACAGTCAATCATGAAAACCCAGTGTACCTCCATGATCTTATAAATATTAAAAAAACAAAATATTCTTTCAGATACCAAAATTTAGCTGAATACCTGACGTAAGAACAACAAGGTATGGCTTGAAATCTTTCAGATATTCTGCTGCCAAACTATGGAATGAGTTGCCAAACCACTTCAGAACTGAAACATCTTTTACCCAATTCAAGAGTCTTATAAACTCATGGAATGGCAACTCATGCCATTGCAATGCATGTGCTTAGTTTTATTTATTTTATGTTACAGCTTGAAATATAATAGTGCTGCTTTTTGTGAATGTTTGCTTAGCTTTTTAAAATTTGTGAATGCTGTGCTTTATGTTTTATATTTGCTTTTAGTGCTTATTCTTATGCATGTATAGAATATAGTATTTAAATAGTGTAGCCTAAATGTGCATGAAATGTATGTTCTATGTCTTTTATGTTTTAATATTTGTATTGTGTATGTTTGTTATGTAAATGTATGCATTTGTCGGTTATAAAAGCTCAGAGAGCTTATGTTTATTTGTTATGTAACATGCCGACTATAAATAAAGCTTTGAATTGAATTGAATCTATGTATGTTGGCGTTTGCTTTTGTTGTAGTTCAGTGTTTCTGTTGTTCCATTGTTTTCCTCTGATAGATGATGTGTTTCTCTCGGTTTTAGTTTGTTATCCAGATTTGATGGCGTACTAAATTATAATCCTGGTACCTTTGATAAATATTAACTTGTACTTCACTTGTGTTTGCATGGAATTGATCATTTGGCAACTTTTATTATTTGTATTCATGATACTTTATTATATGTACAATTTCACTGTCTTATGATATATGTTCTGGTCGATACCTTTATAAGCACATTTAAAAATTGTTTTATTCTGTTAAGATTGCAATTTCCTTTCCCATGTTTTCTTTGGCTTGATTATCATAACTATCAAAGAATTCCTGTGTTGAATATAATCTGTCTCTTTTGCAGAAATTGGACAAAACCTTCAAAAAACATTATAACAATGATATAGATTTATATTAACAATCTGCACACAACAATAAAACATTATAACAATAACATAGATTTATACTAAGAATCTGCCTACAAGAATAAAAAGATTTATACTAAGAATTTCCGCACAACAATAACAAGGAGTACAGGACAGAAAGATAATATTTTTCAAAAAGATTTCTTCAGTTAAAATTGTGTCTTACATGATGTTACATTTCTCTTAGCACGACTAAAGTAAAAGTTAAGACAGAAAAGCTTATGTCCTCGATGTTCTGTCGAATGTTTGTTGTAACTGATGTCAACTTTTTATGTATTGTACATACTACATTCATATACAGTTCACATCATTCTAATAATTAAACATGTGCTATGAGCATATCTATAAATCCGTATAACAGACACGTTTACCAAAACTAAAATTAATTGCAGAATACGCACATGTAGGACAAATAAGTACATTTGTAAAATTGACAAAAGGGATGATTTTACCTTCACCAATTAGAGCTCTTGGTTTACTAGCTTCCTTCTAAGCAGCAACGCTCTATCCGGTAAATCATGATAGGAAATACAACCCCTGGAATTTCAAATCAACTGGGCGATATATACTCCGTAAATAGGCGCTGCTGGGATGTTATTACATGCCCCTTACATAGAAAAAAAGTCATAAATTGGAAGGCTGAAATCACCTCTTTTCTCGTAAAGTTTTGTTGTCAAAACAATTGTCGTAAAAGATTGCATTTGTAAACGTTTAAAATCAGTATATTGGTAAATATTTATCTAATTTCCCACTCTTATCTTTTCTAGTACCTTTGATCTTCTTGTTTTATATTCCTCCTCAGGTACGTGTTTATATTCCTCCCTTATCTGATCTGCGTATTCTTTGTAACCTGTCGGGTTTTAAAAAAATAATTAAGTATAACAAACTTATAATTTGTTACCCCAACCGCGCGTTTCGACGTCAGTGGCGCTCTAAGCAAACACGTCGAAGGATGAATATCAAGTTAAGGCACATTTAAAACCGAATTTCTCAAAAATGGCATATCACATACGACTAAGGCAAACTACTCACGATTGATAAAGATGAGATTTTTTGTTTTTTTTTAATAATTCAACATTGTATTAACAGTATATTTACAAAGAATACGAAGAATATACATTATCCTTTTGTTCTCTTCAACATTTAATGTAAAACTTTTTCTATCGATCATAATAGATGGAGGTTATTTCAGAAAGGCTTGTTGTAGTCACAACATCATTTTATACCAAGTCAGGAATATGACAGTTCTTGTCTATTAGTTTTTGGTGCGTTTTGTTATTTGATTTTGCCATGTGATTATGGACTTTCCGAATTGATTTTCCTCTAAGTTCAGTATTTTTGTGATTTTACTTTTTTTTTTATAAAGTTTAATATTAACGGATTTTTGGTGCCGTGGGAAAACAACAATATCGAATGTTAAAGTTATCTTTTTTTACTATTTAAATAAGTCTAGTAAGTTGTTATCGATAAATAACATTATGATAATAAAACGCAACGAAAAGGTAAAACATAACAAAATACTGTACTCCGAAAGGACATTATAAACAGAAAGTCGATAAGAAAGCCAAATTCAAAAGCCTAAACAAATTAAAATATTCCTGACTTGTTACAGGCATTTTTCTATGAAAATCTGATTTTATAGCTAGCTGAACCTTTCACTTTTGGGAATAAGTCTTTTAACAAACTGATAATTCTTCAGTTATAAATAGATAAATGCTACCTTTATCTTTTCTTCCCAGTACGGCCATATCAATATCTAGAAAATAATGATAGTCTTCTGATCCTTCATCTTTAACCTGGTGGGTTTTCGTCAAAAGAATCCAGTCCTTGACCTTGCTTATTTCATCTTCTTTCTACGTTTAGTCGATTTGTAATTATTTTCAAACTTAAGTGAATGCTTTATTAATCTTTAACTTAATTAAGAATACATTAGGTTAAGCAGATAGTGTTCCATTTTTATTTAGTCTATGATGCTTTATATTTATTTGATACATTTTTTTAAATACTGAATAAATGAATTGCTACATAAGAAACCCCCAAAAACACTTCCACTTAAGACTCTGTAGTTATTATATGCATTCGATGAAATCTACGGGTTAGGTGTAAAATTACTATTTAACATTATACAGAAGTACACTCGGAGTACTTGAGCTTTCAATGGAATACCGAATAACTAACATCACGTGTTCTTGGGAATACTAAATTATAGTACCACATTCAGCCTTTTAACTTTTTTTATTCGAGCGTCTCTGAACAATTTTATGTAGGCGAAACTCATTTCAGTTTATTTACAACTTCTAAATAAATGGCACTGCTTTTAGAGGTTTCATATCCGATTGTATAACCAGTCCAATAGTAAGGACTTTTATCATTTTTATTCGAGCGTCACTGGTGAGTTAAAAGTACACGAAACGCGCGCCTGGCGTACAAGGTTTAAGTACTAGTATATATGATGAGGTTTTGTTTAACTGAATACGAGGGCATTGTGTGGTATACTGAATAGTTGTCATAATAATTCTGAGCTATACTGAAAAAAAAAAACAAATATTATACCAGTTAACCGTGAATCCATTTTCTATAACACTGATATTTACCAGATTGACTGAGCACTCTGTTGTATATTGAACAAACACCTCAGCGCTTTTCTCTTCGTTGTCACTCTTCTTAGGATCGTAAATTATACTGCAAAACATAGATACCGGAATACATATAGCTGTCAGTTAGCCAAAGAGTGATAATATGTAAAACAAAATCATGTTTTCAAATATCAAAAGATACATGTGTTCTAATTTCTCGTTTTATATTGACAAATGCATGAATAATAATGCCTTATGTTCGTAGCCTAAAATGTAACAAATGCATCGATACTTAAAAGATTATAAAGCAAATTAAACATGAAACATAAGACAAGTTGGTAGATCCAATGCTTTGAATTTCTGACAAGACAAAATGACAATGATAGTATTTTTCTATTTTACTTAACACATGAAATACTTTTTCTCACTCATGAAAGAATATTGCTAATGACACTAAGTCTGGGTCTGACAGTTTGGTTTTATGTCCGTTGAAATGGTCAAACATTTCTATCAAATGATTCAGTGTGTGGTAATATCTGTGGCTCTCGCTGTACTGAGACTGGATATCTTTCCACCAATTTAATGTTTTCTCCTCGGATACTCCAAGGCGATCATGACTAAGTGTCATCCAGCACTGTTTGAGGTCTGTCATGTCTTTAACCTCTGGAATGGAAGATTTAGTTTGTTACAAAGAAATTTGTTTCCCCTACAAGCTAAATACGATATCAACTGAACTGTTTTTCGAACACGTCAGAGACAATACAACTATACTGTTCTCATAATGTCTGAGACGATTCAGTACTACTGTTTTTCAACATGTCAGTAGTGTCTACCCAACACATTAGAGACAATACACCTCTTGGCACTGTTCATATAATTTCAGAGACAATACAACTGTTTTTCATCATGTCAGGGAATAAAGAACTTTAATGTGTCACAACATGTCAGGAACAATGGAACTTTATAGTTTCCTCAACATGTTGGAGACAATAAAATAGTACTGTTTCCTAATATGTTATGAGACGGTCAATATTTACTATTTTCCAAACATATCAGAGATTATCCGGAAATTGTTAACATATATTTGATACGTCTAATACTTGTTCCCACTGGAACAAAACTATGGATAATAAAAGTTCTTGGGAACAAACATTACATAATATTAACTCCATCTTCATAAGACATTTTCCTTGAACTAAAATGTCATATGGTTTCATAATATTTTACACCTTATTTCCTCTTAATTAATGATTATCTGACATAAAACCCGGTTGAAGATGACCAGCAGTAAGGATAAGGAATCAAAGACTAATTTGACAGTAATCATACATTCCTAATTCTCCATGATTTTATAACATTAAAGAAAAACACTGTCGAAGGGGACCAACAGTATGGAGGAGAAATCAGAGAGATTAAGTTGACAGGGATCATACATTTGTAATCCTCCAGGATTATCTCTCATGGGGAAACACTGTAGAAAGGGACCACCAGTAAAGGGGTGGATTCAAAGATATTGATTGTACAATGATCATACATTCGTAATCCACAATGACTATCTGACATGAAGATCAAACACTGAATAAGAGGTCCATCAGTAAAGGATTGGAATCAAAGATATTGATTGGACAATGATCATATATTCGTAATCCACAATGCCTATCTGACATGAAAAACAAACACTGAAGAAGAGGTCCATCAGTAAAGAGGTGGAATCAAAGATATTGATTGGACAATGATCATTTATTCGTAATCCACAATGACTATCTGGCATGAAGAAAAAACACTGAAGAAGAGGTCAACCAGTAAAGGGGTGGAATCAAATATATTGATTGGACAATGATCATACATTCGTAATCCACAATGACTATCTGACATGAAGAACAAACACTGAAGAAGAGGTCCACCAGTAAAGGAACAGAATCAGAGATATTGATTGGACATGGATCAATCATTCGTAATCCGTAATGATTATCTTATATGAGGAACACACATGAAGAAGGGGGACCATCAGTAAAGGGGCGGAATCAAAGAGATTGATTGAACAGGGAGCATACATTTGTAATCCTCAATGACTATCTATCACGAGGGGAAAACCCAGTAGGAGAGGTCCAGCAGTAAGGTAGAGGAATCGAATAGACTGATTCTCCAAGATTATCTGTTATGAGGAACAAACACTATAGAAGGGGACAAGCAGTCAGAGAAAAGAATCAAAGAGATTGATTTGAAAGGGATCAATCATTCGTAATGTTCTAGGATACTGTCATAAGGAACACACTGTAGAAGAGGTCTGGCAGTTAGAAGGGGAAATCAAAGAGATTAATTTTAATAGGGATCATGCATTTTTAATTCTCCATGATTATCTGTCATGAAGAATGCAAACAGTAGAAGGGGACAACCATTTAGAGGAAGGAATAGAATAGACTGATTTGACAGGGATCATACACTCGTTATTCTCCATAAATATCTCTCATGAGGAACACACACTATAGAAGGGGACCAACAGTTATTGATTTGAAAGGAATTATTCTTTCGTAATCCTCCACAAGTATCTGACATCACGAATATAAACTGTAGAAGGGGACCAGCAGTAAGGAGTAGGAAACAAAGTGACTGACTGGACAGAGATCATACTGTAGCTTTGTTGTTTTGTATTCATCTTGTTTGTCAATGTGTTTTTTTAAGGTAGCGTAAATTACTCAAGTCCATGTTCAAATGGCACAACGAAAACAAACCACAACACAACCACAATTCTATCTGTTAAATAAAGAAGATCAGTTTAACATAATAAAGCAGCTTAACAATTTATGTTACTGATAATAAGCCTTTGTCTCTCAAACACACCGCTCCTGTCCTCTTGTTCTCTAACTATCCTCAAACACACCGCTCCTGTCCTCTTGTTCTCTAACTATCCTCAAACACACCGCTCCTGTCCTCTTGTTCTCTAACTATCCTCTTAACAATTCTCTCAAACACACCGCTCCTGTCCTCTTGTTCTCTAACTATCCTCTTAACAATTCTCTCAAACACACTGCTAATGTCCTCTTGTTCTCTAACTATCCTCTTAACAATTCTCTCAAACACACCGCTACTGCCCTCTTGTTCTCTAACTATCCTCTTAACAATTCTCTCAAACACACCGCTACTGTCCTCTCGTTCTCTAACTATCCTCTTAACAATTCTCTCAAACACACCGCTACTGTCCTCTTGTTCTCTAACTATACTCAAATACACCGCTACTGTCCTCTTGTTCTCTAGCTATCCTCAATCACACCGCTTCTGTCCTCTTGTTCTCTAACTATCCTCTTAACAATTCTCTCAAACACACCGCTACTGTCCTCTTGTTCTCTAACTATACTCAAATACACCGCTACTGTCCTCTGGTTCTCTAACTATCCTCAAACACACCGCTCTTGTCCTCTTGTTCTCTAACTATCCTCTTAAAAATTCTCTCAAACACACCGCTCCTGTCCTCTTGTTCTCTAACTATCCTCTTAACAATTCTTCTTTCTGATCTCTCTCGCATCACATATACATAACATCAGGTGGTACCACGACGGTTCCAAAGATGGGGTACCTAGCGGTTTTAAAGATATACCAGGCGGTGTAGTTACATAAACCGTTCAAATAAATGAAATAGCGGGCGGTACTCTATTGAAATATACATGTATAATTTAACCCAAAAGTTAAAAAAAGAAAGACTTCCGGTCGGTGTTTTGAAGTGTATGCACATCTTTCGAGAGTAGAATATTTAATAGACTTGTGATTTACAGAAATTTAAATTTTTCATTCATTGTCATTCTGTCGTTAATAGCCGAAAACTAACCCTCCCATTATTGTTCCTACCCAATATTTATGATCAGTAGTTTCAGCCTCATTTTTCAGCGTATGTTCCTTGCTGATTTGCTACTGTTGATAGACGAATTTACAATGTAATTGAATGATTTAAGGACGATAGAGCACCATTAAGTTTATATTTTCATATGAAATTGTAATAATTTGACAAAATTAAATGTTTTATTTTAATTCGTTTTAATTCTTACTTAGCATTTATCAAGTCATTGCTTTGCATCCAGTCGTCTTATATGTTTTATATATCTGTGTCTATTTACTTCGACAGAGCAAATTGATGCATGCACCGTGGAACGTACAATTGAAACAAACATTTCCCTTTTTTGAACCTCTTCATTCACACATAGTATTCTAACTGAACACGTGGACGAGAAACGATATATACATTTAATAAACAAGTTACGATTAATATACCCGTAAAACAAGTTATTGATAGACATGATAGAGACAGGAATTTACCTGTAGGAGAGACAATAGAGTGCAAAAAAAAACATTAACAAATTTTGAAACGTAAACATTAACAAATTGTGAAACGTAAACATAGTAAAGATTGAAATAAAACAACAAAGACATTCGTATTGTATACATGTAATACAGATTCTCTTGAATCGAAACATGAAGAATTCGAGAAAATCGTTTGTAAAAGATGTCGTACAAGTGCTGATGCTTTGTCGGAAAGATCAGTAATAATGAACCTTATAGTTACATTATAATTGAGTAAACTATCAAAACTAAATTGCAACAATCCCCTAAACTAGCAATTAACTCCTATCTCAATTGTAAACAAAACTAGGCTACTCACTGTACAGTTACATACACAGTTATCGATCGGTTTAATAATAGATTTAACTGACCACTTCACACGCTAAATATAATCCATATCCAGTCAATGTTTACGTACATACGTATAAAAATACAGTTATATTTCTTTTCATGTTGCTGATTGTATTGTTTTAAGTGTTCAGTAATAATAACTGCCGGGTTTAAATTATGAGAATATTCGATGAACGTGTCTCTATTCACTACTGTACTGCCATCGGTTAGATTCACTGTTGTGGTTTTAGTCGTTTACTTTTCACTGTCAATGTCATTATGACATCAGTGCTATTGTTATTGTTTTCATCGGATTGCACTGACACATTCTTTATATTTTCAAATTTCAGATTTTCATCAAGTTCAGAGGTCTCAAATTCAGGTTCTGTAATGAATTCATTCGATGAAATATCCTCCAGAAAATCTGTCATTTCACTGAATGTCGGTTCATCAAAGATATCAAATGTTGGTGTTTCAAACATTGATTCTTCTCCCGTCAAATTTTATTCACGAATATCACAGCTTTCATTCTGAATTGTTACTTTAATAGATCTCTTGTTTCTTTTTTTTCGTCAAATCAAAAAAATACTGAACTCCGAGGAAAATTTAATTTGAAAGTCCCTTTAAATCGAATGGCAAAATCAAATAACAAAACACATCAAACAAATGGACAAGCACTGTCATCTTCCTCACTTGGTACAGGCATTTTCAATTGTAGAAAATCGTGGATTGAACCGGATTTTAATGCGCTAAACAGTCTCGTCACATTCCGTTATATTTACAAAGATACGTGAAAATAACTGACATAATAAAATCCCTCCTCTTACACTTTTTATTTGGTCTTCTTACTGTTTTGAGCCCAATGAGTACCGTATATCCTACATGAGCCACTTTAGTCTAGTGTAGACTAAAAAAACACATGGCAAAACCAAATTTTAAGCCTGGAAGCGTTCACCTTTTTTTAGGCTTTATAACTATTTTGATCTGAGCGTCACTGATGAGTCTTATGTAGACAAAACGCGCGTCAGGCATATTAAATTATAAGCCTGGTCCCTTTGATAACTATTATGAACATTATTCTGTGAATTTTTAGTTTTCGAATTGTCATCTGATAAAGTCATGCTGATTATAATATGCAGGTTTCTCTGCTTTAGAAATTTTTCTGTTTTAGACAATAATTATGTGAAAAATGAAACAGCCTGCTCATTTTGTTTGAACCCATCCTTGTTTTCTAAATACAACTGAGAACGACATGTGACATATATGCTAATGGTATTGGTATCAGATATGACCCAAAACTTGTCAATTAGTGGTCAAATTCATTAAGTGTAAAACAAAAAGGCCTGGAATGTTGTAAATATTAATCAACATCGTCCTGTATTAATTACATTTAAAGTTGAATTATTTTATTTTTTTGTTTAACTCATGTTGAATAACAATTAGACCTCAATATTTCAGTAATATAGATGTGTAGGAAACCTGAATGAAATAACACAAGGCATATGTCAATGTATATATTTAATGAAAAACAAACAAATAAGATAAACAGGAGGAAATTCTATCTACAATTTGCCATTTATACGTCTTTTATACTTCATATATACTTTATTACTCTTTACTGTGTAAATCTTGGAGAGTTCCAAGAGAATTATACTTCATATATACTTCATTACTCCCTATACTGTGTAAATTTTGGAGAGTTCCAAGTGAATTATTATACTTCATATATACTATATATATTACTCCCTTTACTGTGTAAATCTTGGAGAGTTCCAAGTGAATTATACACTCCTGTAGTTATTTGAATAAACTATTCATCTCCTGACACATTTTAACAAAGTTCGTCTTTTAAGACAAGTTTAAAACAACACATTTCCTCATCAACTTTGTTGCTGAGGTTTTAACCACACAATAGCACTAAACAAAAGTTTATATAACAAAATAAAACATTAATATTTTATAACTAAATGCATCCACAAGCACTTGTATGATATATAAATAATATACACTTGTTGTCAAAGGGTAAAACACAGCTGTTTATTTAAATTGTAAGTGGTACAAAAATTAAAGATTTGTGTAGTTCTACTTCAAACTAATGCAATATGGCAAATAATATCCAATAGTTTCTGGTTACATTATGCATATTCAGCATGAATTATTTCCCTTGAGAGTTTCATAACTTCTGTTACAGCTACTTATTTTTCAAGAGGAAAGAATGTTAAATTTTATTTACAGTTTTCATCAATCCTTTTGAACTGTTTCTCTTTTCTAATAAAAATGATTCAAAGGAACCTAAAGTTTGATCTACCCCAACAAATAACACACATACATATCTACCAGTACTCATCACATGACAAATTTAAATATATTACTATAAACAATAAGGAATACACTATAAAGCTGGGTTACAAAATAATGTGCTTGAAATACAACTTTTTAAACTGAGAATTTCAAATATTTTATTCTATAGATGTTCTCAGAAATTTTTTATTTGAATTTTCAATAACTTGTTCTTTATTTCATATGTATACATTATGTAAAAACTTAAATTAAGATCCAATGAAAAAAATCGCTTTTGTATAAATCACTGATTGATTGCTTATTCCAGTAGCAAATATATAAGTAACCAAAGCTGACATTCATAAATCAGGGCCGTAACTACCTATGAGGCAGGGGAGGCAACTGCCTCCCCTGAATTTTCTGCCGACCAATTTATTTTAAAGTAATAAAATGAAATATTGACAATATGTACAAGAAGTACTTGAGTTTATATTATAAATAACACAAGTTTACAATTTTAACAGTGTTATCATGATACATGATATATCTGTCATTGTCTGGATTTTTGATCGATAGTGAACCGTTTCAGTATTTGTTTTATTTTTATTTTTTCGTGTGGCCGTCCGTCTGTTATTCAGTATTCGTACGAGAACACATATGAAACTTTGCCTTCGACAATTTTGAATAAAACCTAACTATTCACATTTATTTAGGTGCTCAATTAAGCAGAGGTAGTTCCCTTTGTATTGTGATTCTTTTATGAAATCAGAAATTCGTTACCGGCTGAATCAGCTGTTGGATCATTTTTTAACATCTCCCGATCATACTAGAACATTATGGTCAATGCCTTAGTTACTTAGTTAAACACTCCCAAGGCCATTCGTTGTAGCAGGGACTTTCTATACTAAGTATATACTAGTATAGAAAGTCCCTGGTTGTAGTTTATACATGTCTGTTCAGCTTTCAACAATATTGGAATTCAAGGTCCTCAATAAAAAAAAAAAACCTTGCGTTCTATGATCTTGCTTTATATGTTTTTTTAACTTACCAGTCTGATTTCTTACAAAAATATCTTTAAATACAGATAATAATTGTTTGCATAAAAATTGCGTCCAGGATCCAGCAATACTGATGTTTCTTAAAGTAAGCAAATCGAAGGAAAACGGGTAATTTTTACGGCCACTGATTTTATTAAGAAAAAAATCCGCAGTCATGCACTTTGTATTTAATGTTAATAATTATAGGTCAAAGTACGGCATTCAAGACGGAGCCTTGGCTCAACCCGAACAGCAATCTTTGTTTTTGCATAAAATTGATTCCATGTTCAAGCAATACTGATGTTTATGAAAGTAAGGAAATTGAAGGAAAACGGGTAATTTTTAGCCATTTTACTGAGAGAAAAAAAAATCGGCAGATCTAGGGGGCCTCAATTGGCGGTCCCAAAACCCCTGCCTCCCCTGCCTAACCCTAGTTACGACCCTGTAAATGCTGGAACAGCAACAATATAAAACATCATAAATAAATCAAGTGATACAAATAGTTTGTATTAACCAAATTAACGTCTCATTTTCAACTAATATAATTCATGTCAAACAACGTCCATGCTTGATAATACCAAAATGTTTTTTTTTTAATAAACAAGAAAAAATACAAAAGGAAAATAAAAACTTAAGAAATTAAACTTTATTTTCTTTACATATATAACGTGTACCTTTTCCTTAGAAACAAAACCTATTTTATACATGTACAGTGTTTGTACTTTAAAAAGAGATGATATATACACTGTATATCAGATGTATCACACTATAGGTAAAGGTTAATCTCTAGTATAAAGTGCACCAAAATAGCCTATTTAAAATACATGTATAGTCCATTACAATAAGTAAGATAATAATACAAATACCCTTATTTATAATATATTTCTTAAGAAAAAGGGGTCTAACAATTATAATCATATACAATTAGCACTTATCTAATAGAAATAGAGAAGGCATACTGATGCCACATGTTCCACCCTTTTTTATCAAAAAGTTTCTAAGATCTTTCTCAAATTAGTTGTCAGATTCCAGGACAATTTCTGAATGTTATCTCACATATTTTGTTTAGATATAGGAAGATGTGGTATGAGTGCCAATGAGACAACTCTCCATCCAAATGACAATTTATAAAAGTAAACCATTATAGGTCAATGTATGGCCTTCAGCACGGTGCCTTGGCATGAATAAAACTGCAACAGCTTATCATATATTGTAAGATACGAACAATAGCCTTACCTAGAATACAAAGATGTTGATGCGAGTCAAATATTTTAATTTACACATTAATTTTAAATAAACATACATTTAAAAGAAAATAAACTTTTTTGCAATTTCATGGGTCAAATAGTGGCGCTAATGATAAATGTTTTTTACTTTTTCTCCAATTTTAAATATTTTATTACACTACTGGTTGTTAACAATAATAAATGTGGCTCTTTATTGTTTTAAAAGTTTAAAAATTAAATTTTCTTAATATTTTACTTCATGTGAACAAATTTTTCAACCATATTAACATAAAACACACTTCAAACTGTTATCCATTCAACATTTTCAATCAACAGGTAACACAATAGACCATACAAACCATGACAGTTAACACAAGACCATACAAACCATGACAGTTAACACAATAGACCATACAAACCATGACAGTTAACACAATAGACCATACAAACCATGACAGTTAACACAATAGACCATACAAACCATGACAGTTAACACAATAGACCATACAAACCATGACGTGATACATCAAAACAGCACCAATTATAATATTCAACATTTACTGCACATGAATATCATGTTTATTTATAGGCTCCATAACTAGTGAGAATTGGTTATTCCTTCATATCATCTCAAGTTATTCAATTTTAATATAATAATAAACAAGCCTTTGGCAACTTCTTCAAACCATTCAAGTTATATAAATGAGAGTTGAAATCAAGCTAGTGGTATAATTGGCAACAAAAACTATCAACCAAAGTTCACATGAAGTGGATGTAATAAACTAACCAAACTAATAGCCTATTGTGTATCAGTACATGTACAGTGTGATATTAGAAACACATAATATCACACACAAACTAATAGCCATCTTCAAACAAATCATTCATGTTACAAACATAACTTCATTAATGTACACATACAGTATACACATCATGCACATATATATATTGACACATTTATCTTGCACACATATTTAATCTACTCTTATTTAACAATCACTTTCAGTATATACACAAACATAACCAACTTTTAACATGTTTTGCATGACTGAAGGACAGAAAGTCACAGTCAACATTTACATACACCAAGTCACAGAACAAAATGTCAATGTTCTTCTTAAGAGCAAAAACTAGTTATACATTTATACTCCTGAATCATGGTTAACATAGAAATAAATACTATTAAAATAAAAACATTTTGGGGTTGTCTATTAACGAATGAAGGTTACATACTATATTTAGTCTATTCACATTTATGTATTCATTACAAAATCAAAAGATTATTTCTTATAATCCTGATAATTAAACTTGTTGTAATTTAAAGATGAAGTAGATATATCCTAAATCACTTTTTATGAAGCATAGAAACTTATGCAGTCAGATTAGGACACACAGACAAAGTAAATGTGGGTTACTTTTGAATGTATAATTAAATTACTGACCTAATTCATGTTGTGTATCAACGATCAACATTACAAATGAACTGGCCTACAGAGAATTGAAAATTCAATTAATTTGATAATTATCTAGATGAACAACATAGTGAAATATATTATGGACTTTTGAAACACATGCACATCATATTTCAAGTTCAAATTATACTTTAATATAGGTCTTATTTTTTTTTCTTCTGAAGATAGGGAAGTTGGAGTAAAAGTTATGAATACATAGTTGAGTTTATACATTTCTTTCACCACAATCAGAAATACAAAACTTATAGAAGCTTCCTATTGCACAAAACATAATAACTCATGTGTAAGCTATGCATATCTTATAGGTTCACACAGCTAGCTAAATAATTTTGATGATTGCTTTGTACAAAATTGATAATATCAAGGATACACTAGTCAGGGGACATAACTCTGACAAAATATATATAATGATCTGTAGAGCTACATTAAACATACTGTGCTTTGGGAGGTTTATTGATATCTAGGTCTTTGTTACGATCATAAGAGTCCACAGCCCATTCTGTGTTATGCATAATAAATCTCATACACAGTTTATACACAGTGTGTTTAGCTTTTATCTCCACTGTCATTGCAATGAAAAAGGCCACAAAGAATGCCACTCCACACCCTAATGTGATGATCTCTTCTGTCGTTAACTCTACCTTGTTTTTAGGGAACTTTGTTATCTGTCCTTTATCAGATAGAAAGCACATAATTGTAGCCACAGCACATCCAATCATAACAACCAGATTGAATAGAAATATGATGTGTAGACATTTATCTCTATTGTTCACCCTTGGGAACCTCCAGTTCTTAAACTGCAAATAGAAAATAAACTTCTATAAATAGAAATATGATGTGTAGACATTTAATCCTATTGTTCACCCTTGGGAACCTCCAGTTCTTAAACTGCAATAGAAATTAAACTTCTATATTAAAATAGAAATATGATGTGTAGACATTTAATCCTATTGTTCACCATTGGGAACCTCCAGTTCTTAAACTGCAATAGAAAATAAACTTCTATAAATAGAAATATGATGTGAAGACATTTTATCCTATTGGTCACCCTTGGGAACCTCCAGTTCTTAAACTGCAATAGAAAATAAACTTCTATAAATAGAAATATGATGTGTAGACATTTAATCCTATTGTTCACCCTTGGGAACCTCCAGTTCTTAAAACTGCAATAGAAAATAAACTTCTATAAATAGAAATATGATGTGTAGACATTTAATCCTATTGTTCACACTTGGGAACCTCCAGTTCTTAAACTGCAATAGAAAATAAACTTCTATAAATAGAAATATGATGTATAGACATTTATTTCAGGTTTTAACCCTTTCAAGGCCACGATGACGTCCCCCCACAACCACTGCTTTTCGATGACAATGGATTTTTCATCAGGACTCTTAAACCATTCGGTTTTCATTCCGGTCCTCTCTAATTTTTCTTCGGATGAATCAAGGATATACAAGGTCTCATTTGAGCTTAAACTCCGGGCAATTTTTATAGTAAAATCATGCAGCAGAAGGAAAATTAAAACAAATATTTTAACAAATGCAAATGGCGGAATAGGAAACGAAGCTGTAAATATTTCAGCATTTCTATGGCGAAACTGACAACGAGGATTAGTTAAATGGTTTCTTGTTATCTCAATGTGTTTATTACATTTAATTCGGGTGGGAAATATGATTTGATCGATCATTACGAGACGTAGAAAAAGGGGAGAAAATGGAGGTTGACTGAAAATTTTGAGGATGGAGCCACTTATTTGTTCGACAATTACATAATATGTTGTGTATGGTGCAATACGCTACAGAATCGAGCATTTATACTTGGCATTGTGATAAGACTAGGTTGATCTCTAGAAAATACTTCTGTTCAGTTCAATATTCTTTTAAGTATAAGCATAAAACTTGTTACAATATTCTACAAATATGTGATGTCATATACATGCAGTTAGTGGCGACAGAACAAATAGTATTGCTTTACATTCCCGCAATCCTCGACAAGTGGGTCCACATATAGAGACCATATCACAAACTAATACATTGTTGACACCACTGGAGCCACCATAAACAGCATACCTATATTTTGTTTTCTCAACTCTGCCAAGGCAAAACAAATATTAAGTCAAGGGTCAGATGACTGAGGTATCCATGATGACATAGTTTACACTCTGCTTCCAAGCTCACCTTAATAATGACATAATCATAATGTACACACCTTAAATGTTTTATGTCTATGGAACTGATAATGACATAATCCTACTGTACACTCACCTTTAATGTTTTATGTCTATGGAACTGATAATGACATAATCCTACTGTACACTCACCTTAAATGTTTTATGTCTATGGAATTGATAATGACATAATCCTACTGTACACTCACCTTAAATGTTTTATGTCTATGGAACTGATAATGACATAATCATACTGTACACTCACCTTTAATGTTTTATGTCTATGGAACTGATAATGACATAATCCTACTGTACACTCACCTTAAATGTTTTATGTCTATGGAACTGATAATGACATAATCCTACTGTACACTCACCTTAAATGTTTTATGTCTATGGAACTGATAATGACATAATCCTACTGTACACTCACCTTAAATGTTTTATGTCTATGGAACTGATAATGACATAATCCTACTGTACACTCACCTTAAATGTTTTATGTCTATGGAATTGATAATGACATAATCCTACTGTACACTCACCTTAAATGTTTTATGTCTATGGAACTGATAATGACATAATCGTACTGTACACTCACCTTAAATGTTTTATGTCTATGGAACTGATAATGACATAGTCCTACTGTACACTCACCTTAAATGTTTTATGTCTATGGAACTGATAATGACATAATCGTACTGTACACTCACCTTAAATGTTTTATGTCTATGGAACTGATAATGACATAATCCTACTGTACACTCACCTTAAATGTTTTATGTCTATGGAAAAAACTGTAATAATACATAATCCCTTACTGTACCACTCCACCTTAAATGTTTTATGTCTATGGAACTGATAATGACATAATCCTACTGTACACTCACCTTAAATGTTTTATGTCTATGAACTGATAATGACATAATCCTACTGTACACTCACCTTAAATGTTTTATGTCTATGGAACTGATAATGACATAATCCTACTGTACACTCACCTTAAATGTTTTATGTCTATGGAACTGATAATGACATAATCCTACTGTACACTCACCTTAAATGTTTTATGTCTATGGAACTGATAATGACATAATCCTACTGTACACTCACCTTAAATGTTTTATGTCTATGGAACTGATAATGACATAATCCTACTGTACACTCACCTTAAATGTTTTATGTCTATGGAACTGATAATGACATAATCCTACTGTACACTCACCTTAAATGTTTTATGTCTATAGAACTGATAATGACATAATCCTACTGTACACTCACCTTAAATGTTTTATGTCTATAGAACTGATAATGACATAATCCTACTGTACACTCACCTTAAATGTTTTATGTCTATAGAACTGATAATAGACATAATCCTAACTGTACACTCACCTTAAATGTTTTATGTCTATGGAACTGATAATGACATAATCCTACTGTACACTCACCTTAAATGTTTTATGTCTATGAACTGATAATGACATAATCCTACTGTACACTCACCTTAAATGTTTTATGTCTATGGAACTGATAATGACATAATCCTACTGTACACTCACCTTAAATGTTTTATGTCTATGGAACTGATAATGACATAATCCTACTGTACACTCACCTTAAATGTTTTATGTCTATAGAACTGATAATGACATAATCCTACTGTACACTCACCTTAAATGTTTTATGTCTATAAAACTGATAATGACATAATCCTACTTGTACACTCACCTTAAATGTTTTATGTCTATAGAACTGATAATGACATAATCCTACTGTACACTCACCTTAAATGTTTTATGTCTATGGAACTGATAATGACATAATCCTACTGTACACTCACCTTAAATGTTTTATGTCTATGGAACTGATAATGACATAATCCTACTGTACACTCACCTTAAATGTTTTATGTCTATAGAACTGATAATGACATAATCCTACTGTACACTCACCTTAAATGTTTTATGTCTATAGAACTGATAATGACATAATCCTACTGTACACTCACCTTAAATGTTTTATGTCTATAGAACTGATAATGACATAATCCTACTGTACACTCACCTTAAATGTTTTATGTCTATGGAACTGATAATGACATAATCCTACTGTACACTCACTTAAATGTTTTATGTCTATGGAACTGATAATGACATAATCCTACTGTACACTCACCTTAAATGTTTTATGTCTATGGAACTGATAATGACATAATCCTACTGTACACTCACCTTAAATGTTTTATGTCTATGGAACTGATAATGACATAATCCTACTGTACACTCACCTTAAATGTTTTATGTCTATAGAACTGATAATGACATAATCCTACTGTACACTCACCTTAAATGTTTTATGTCTGTGGAACTGATAATGACATAATCCTACTGTACACTCACCTTAAATGTTTTATGTCTATGGAACTGATAATGACATAATCCTACTGTACACTCACCTTAAATGTTTTATGTCTATGGAACTGATAATGACATAATCCTACTGTACACTCACCTTAAATGTTTTATGTCTATAGAACTGATAATGACATAATCCTACTGTACACTCACCTTAAATGTTTTATGTCTATGGAACTGATAATGACATAATCCTACTGTACACTCACCTTAAATGTTTTATGTCTATAGAACTGATAATGACATAATCCTACTGTACACTCACCTTAAATGTTTTATGTCTGTGGAACTGATAATGACATAATCCTACTGTACACTCACCTTAAATGTTTTATGTCTATAGAACTGATAATGACATAATCCTACTGTACACTCACCTTAAATGTTTTATGTCTATGGAACTGATAATGACATAATCCTACTGTACACTCACCTTAAATGTTTTATGTCTATGGAACTGATAATGACATAATCCTACTGTACACTCACATTAAATGTTTTATGTCTATAGAACTGATAATGACATAATCCTACTGTACACTCACCTTAAATGTTTTATGTCTATAGAACTGATAATGACATAATCCTACTGTACACTCACCTTAAATGTTTTATGTCTATAGAACTGATAATGACATAGTCCTACTGTACACTCACTTTAAATGTTTTATGTCTATGGAACTGATAATGACATAATCCTACTGTACACTCACCTTAAATGTTTTATGTCTATGGAACTGATAATGACATAATCCTACTGTACACTCACCTTAAATGTTTTATGTCTATAGAACTGATAATGACATAATCCTACTGTACACTCACCTTAAATGTTTTATGTCTATGGGAACTGATAATGACATAATCCTACTGTACACTCACCTTAAATGTTTTATGTCTATAGAACTGATAATGACATAATCCTACTGTACACTCACCTTAAATGTTTTATGTCTATGGAACTGATAATGACATAATCCTACTGTACACTCACCTTAAATGTTTTATGTCTATGAACTGATAATGACATAATCCTACTGTACACTCACCTTAAATGTTTTATGTTCTATGGAACTGATAATGACATAATCCTACTGTACACTCACCTTAAATGTTTTATGTCTATAACTGATAATGACAAAAATCCTACTGTACACTCACCTTAAATGTTTTATGTCTATAGAACTGATAATGACATAATCCATACTGTACACTCACCTTAAATGTTTTATGTCTATGGAACTGATAATGACATAATCCTACTGTACACTCACCTTAAATGTTTTATGTCTATGAGAACTGATAATGACATAATCCTACTGTACACTCACCTTAAATGTTTTATGTCTAAGGAACTGATAATGACATAATCCTACTGTATCACTCACCTTAAATGTTTTATGTCTATGAACTGATAATGACATAATCCTACTGTACACTCACCTTAAATGTTTTATGTCTATGGAACTGATAATGACATAATCCTACTGTACACTCACCTTAAATGTTTTATGTCTATGGAACTGATAATGACATAATCCTACTGTACACTCACCTTAAAATGTTTTATGTCTATAGAACTGATAATGACATAATCCTACTGTACACTCACCTAAATGTTTTATGTCTATGGAACTGATAATGACATAATCCTACTGTACACTCACCTTAAATGTTTTATGTCTATAGGAACTGATAATGACATAATCCTACTGTACACTCACCTTAAATGTTTTATGTCTATGAACTGATAATGACATAATCCTACTGTACACTCACCTTAAATGTTTTATGTCTATAGAACTGATAATGACATAATCCTACTGTACACTCACCTTAAATGTTTTATGTCTATAGAACTGATAATGACATAATCCTACTGTACACTCACCTTAAATGTTTTATGTCTATAGAACTGATAAATGACATAATCCTACTGTACACTCACCTTAAATGTTTTATGTCTATAGAACTGATAATGACATAATCCTACTGTACACTCACCTTAAATGTTTTATGTCTATAGAACTGATAATGACATAATCCTACTGTACACTCACCTTAAATGTTTTATGTCTATAGAACTGATAATGACATAATCCTACTGTACACTCACCTTAAATGTTTTATGTCTATAGAACTGATAATGACATAATCCTACTGTACACTCACCTTAAATGTTTTATGTCTATGGAACTGATAATGACATAATCCTACTGTACACTCACCTTAAATGTTTTATGTCTATGGAACTGATAATGACATAATCCTACTGTACACTCACCTTAAATGTTTTATGTCTATGGAACTGATAATGACATAATCCTACTGTACACTCACCTTAAATGTTTTATGTCTATGGAACTGATAATGACATAATCCTACTGTACACTCACCTTAAATGTTTTATGTCTATGAACTGATAATGACATAATCCTACTGTACACTCACCTTAAATGTTTTATGTCTATAGAACTGATAATGACATAATCCTACTGTACACTCACCTTAAATGTTTTATGTCTATGGAACTGATAATGACATAATCCTACTGTACACTCACCTTAAATGTTTTATGTCTATGAACTGATAATGACATAATCCTACTGTACACTCACCTTAAATGTTTTATGTCTATGAACTGATAATGACATAATCCTACTGTACACTCACCTTAAATGTTTTATGTCTATGGAACTGATAATGACATAATCCTACTGTACACTCACCTTAAATGTTTTATGTCTATGGAACTGATAATGACATAATCCTACTGTACACTCACCTTAAATGTTTTATGTCTATGAGAACTGATAATGACATAATCCTACTGTAAAACTCACCTTAAATGTTTTATGTCTATAGAACTGATAATGACATAATCCTACTGTACACTCACCTTAAATGTTTTATGTCTATAGAACTGATAATGACATAATCCTACTGTACACTCACCTTAAATGTTTTATGTCTATAGAACTGATAATGACATAATCCTACTGTACACTCACCTTAAATGTTTTATGTCTATGGAACTGATAATGACATAATCCTACGTACACTCACCTTAAATGTTTTATGTCTATGGAACTGATAATGACATAATCCTACTGTACACTCACCTTAAATGTTTTATGTCTATGGAACTGATAATGACATAATCCTACTGTACACTCACCTTAAATGTTTTATGTCTATAGAACTGATAATGACATAATCCTACTGTACACTCACCTTAAATGTTTTATGTCTATGGAACTGATAATGACATAATCCTACTGTACACTCACCTTAAATGTTTTATGTCTATGGAACTGATAATGACATAATCCTACTGTACACTCACCTTAAATGTTTTATGTCTATGGAACTGATAATGACATAATCCTACTGTACACTCACCTTAAATGTTTTATGTCTATGGAACTGATAATGACATAATCCTACTGTACACTCACCTTAAATGTTTTATGTCTATGGAACTGATAATGACATAATCCTACTGTACACTCACCTTAAATGTTTTATGTCTATGGAACTGATAATGACATAATCCTACTGTAAAACTCACTTAAATGTTTTATGTCTATGGAACTGATAATGACATAATCCTACTGTACACTCACCTTAAATGTTTTATGTCTATGGAACTGATAATGACATAATCCTACTGTACACTCACCTTAAATGTTTTATGTCTATGGAACTGATAATGACATAATCCTACTGTACACTCACCTTAAATGTTTTTATGTCTATGGAACTGATAATGACATAATCCTACTGTACACTCACCTTAAATGTTTTATGTCTATGGAACTGATAATGACATAATCCTACTGTACACTCACCTTAAATGTTTTATGTCTATAGGAACTGATAATGACATAATCCTACTGTACACTCACCTTAAATGTTTTATGTCTATGAAACTGATAATGACATAATCCTACTGTACACTCACCTTAAATGTTTTATGTCTAAAAGAACTGATAATGACATAATCCTACTGTACACTCACCTTAAATGTTTTATGTCTATGGAACTGATAATGACATAATCCTACTGTACACTCACCTTAAATGTTTTATGTCTATAGAACTGATAATGACATAATCCTACTGTACACTCACCTAAATGTTTTATGTCTATGGAACTGATAATGACATAATCCTACTGTACACTCACCTTAAATGTTTTATGTCTATGGAACTGATAATGACATAATCCTACTGTACACTCACCTTAAATGTTTTATGTCTAATGGAACTGATAATGACATAATCTACATGTACACTCACCTTAAATGTTTTATGTCTATGGAACTGATAATGACATAATCTACTGTACACTCACCTTAAATGTTTTATGTCTATGGAACTGATAATGACATAATCTACTGTACACTCACCTTAAATGTTTTATGTCTATGGAACTGATAATGACATAATCCTACTGTACACTCACCTTAAATGTTTTATTCTATGGAACTGATAATGACATAATCCTACTGTACACTCACCTTAAATGTTTTATGTCTATGGAACTGATAATGACATAATCCTACTGTACACTCACTTAAATGTTTTATGTCTATGGAACTGATAATGACATTTAATCCTACTGTACACTCACCTTAATGTTTATGTCTATGGAACTGATAATGACATAATCCTACTGTACACTCACCTTAAATGTTTTATGTCTATGGAACTAGATAATGACATAATTTCCTACTGTACACTCACCTTAAATGTTTATGTCTATGGAACGATAATGACATAATCCTACTGTAAAACTCACCTTAAATGTTTTATGTCTATGGAACTGATAATGACATAATCCTACTGTACACTCACCTTAAATGTTTATGTCTATAGAACTGATAATGACATAATCCTACTGTACACTCACCTTAAATGTTTATGTCTATAGAACTGATAATGACATAATCCTACTGTACACTCACCTTAAATGTTTTATGTCTATGAACTGATAATGACATAATCCTACGTACACTCCCTTAAATGTTTTATGTTATGGAACTGATAATGACTATCCACTGTACACTCACCTTAAATGTTTATGTCTATGGAACTGATAATGACAAATCTACTGTACACACCTTAATGTTTTATGTCTAAGAACTGATAATGACATAATCCTACTGTACACTCACCTTAAATGTTTTATGTCTATGAACTGAAATGACATAATCCTACGTACACTCACCTTAAATGTTTTATGTCTATAGAACTGATAATGAATAATCCTACTGTACACTCACCTTAAATTTTTATGCTAATGATAATGACATAATCCACTGAATCCTTAATGTTTATGTCTTAAACTGATAATGACATATCTACTGTAATACTTAAATTTTATGTCTATGAATGAAATGAATAACCTACTGTACATCCCTAAATTTTTATGTTGAACTGATAAGACTATCCTACTTACACACTAAAGTTTATGTCTATAGAAACTGATAATGACATAATCCTACTGTACACTCACCTTAAATGTTTTATGTCTATGGAACTGATAATGACATAATCCTACTGTACACTCACCTTAAATGTTTTATGTCTATAGAACTGATAATGACATAATCCTACTGTACACTCACCTTAAATGTTTTATGTCTATAGAACTGATAATGACATAATCCTACTGTACACTCACCTTAAATGTTTTATGTCTATGGAACTGATAATGACATAATCCTACTGTACACTCACCTTAAATGTTTTATGTCTATAGAACTGATAATGACATAATCCTACTGTACACTCACCTTAAATGTTTTATGTCTATAGAACTGATAATGACATAATCCTACTGTACACTCACCTTAAATGTTTTATGTCTATAGAACTGATAATGACATAATCCTACTGTACACTCACCTTAAATGTTTTATGTCTATAGAACTGATAATGACATAATCCTACTGTACACTCACCTTAAATGTTTTATGTCTATAGAACTGATAATGACATAATCCTACTGTACACTCACCTTAAATGTTTTATGTCTATAGAACTGATAATGACATAATCCTACTGTTCACTCACCTTAAATGTTTTATGTCTATAGAACTGATAATGACATAATCCTACTGTACACTCACCTTAAATGTTTTATGTCTATAGAACTGATAATGACATAATCCTACTGTACACTCACCTTAAATGTTTTATGTCTATAGAACTGATAATGACATAATCCTACTGTACACTCACCTTAAATGTTTTATGTCTATAGAACTGATAATGACATAATCCTACTGTACACTCACCTTAAATGTTTTTATGTCTATAGAACTGATAATGACATAATCCTACTGTACACTTACCTTAAATGTTTTATGTCTATGGAACTGATAATGACATAATCCTACTGTACACTCACCTTAAATGTTTTATGTCTATGGAACTGATAATGACATAATCCTACTGTACACTTACCTTAAATGTTTTATGTCTATGGAACTGATAATGACATAATCCTACTGTACACTCACCTTAAATGTTTTATGTCTATGGAACTGATAATGACATAATCCTACTGTACACTCACCTTAAATGTTTTATGTCTATGGAACTGATAATGACATAATCCTACTGTACACTCACCTTAAATGTTTTATGTCTGTGGAACTGATAATGACATAATCCTACTGTACACTCACCTTAAATGTTTTATGTCTGTGGAACTGATAATGACATAATCCTACTGTACACTCACCTTAAATGTTTTATGTCTATGGAATTGATAATGACATAATCCTACTGTACACTCACCTTAAATGTTTTATGTCTATGGAACTGATAATGACATAATCCTACTGTACACTTACCTTAAATGTTTTATGTCTGTGGAACTGATAATGACATAATCCTACTGTACACTCACCTTAAATGTTTTATGTCTATGGAACTGATAATGACATAATCCTACTGTACACTCACCTTAAATGTTTTATGTCTATAGAACTGATAATGACATAATCCTACTGTACACTCACCTTAAATGTTTTATGTCTATAGAACTGATAATGACATAATCCTACTGTACACTTACCTTAAATGTTTTATGTCTATGGAACTGATAATGACATAATCCTACTGTACACTCACCTTAAATGTTTTATGTCTATAGGAACTGATAATGACATAATCCTACTGTACACTCACCTTAAATGTTTTATGTCTATGGAACTGATAATGACATAATCCTACTGTACACTCACCTTAAATGTTTTATGTCTATGGAACTGATAATGACATAATCCTACTGTACACTCACCTTAAATGTTTTATGTCTATAGAACTGATAATGACATAATCCTACTGTACACTCACCTTAAATGTTTTATGTCTATGGAACTGATAATGACATAATCCTACTGTACACTCACCTTAAATGTTTTATGTCTATAGAACTGATAATGACATAATCCTACTGTACACTCACCTTAAATGTTTTATGTCTATAGAACTGATAATGACATAATCCTACTGTACACTCACCTTAAATGTTTTATGTCTATGGAACTGATAATGACATAATCCTACTGTACACTCACCTTAAATGTTTTATGTCTATGGAACTGATAATGACATAATCCTACTGTACACTTACCTTAAATGTTTTATGTCTATGGAACTGATAATGACATAATCCTACTGTACACTCACCTTAAATGTTTTATGTCTATGGAACTGATAATGACATAATCCTACTGTACACTCACTTTAAATGTTTTATGTCTATGGAACTGATAATGACATAATCATAATGTACACACCTTAAATGTTTTATGTCTATGGAACTGATAATGACATAATCCTACTGTACACTCACCTTAAATGTTTTATGTCTATGGAACTGATAATGACATAATCCTACTGTACACTCACCTTAAATGTTTTATGTCTATGGAACTGATAATGACATAATCCTACTGTACACTCACCTTAAATGTTTTATGTCTGTGGAACTGATAATGACATAGTCCTACTGTACACTCACCTTAAATGTTTTATGTCTATAGAACTGATAATGACATAATCATACTGTACACTCACCTTAAATGTTTTATGTCTATAGAACTGATAATGACATAATCCTACTGTACACTCACCTTAAATGTTTTATGTCTATAGAACTGATAATGACATAATCCTACTGTACACTCACCTTAAATGTTTTATGTCTGTGGAACTGATAATGACATAATCCTACTGTACACTCACCTTAAATGTTTTATGTCTATAGAACTGATAATGACATAATCCTACTGTACACTCACCTTAAATGTTTTATGTCTATGGAACTGATAATGACATAATCCTACTGTACACTCACCTTAAATGTTTTATGTCTATGGAACTGATAATGACATAGTTCACACCTTGGCTGCTTCTTTTTTTTCCTTGTTGAGATTTCTATCCATCTCTGTAATTTATTATTGGATCATATAAATGTTTTACAAATTAATATGAAAATGACTATTTATATATATATAGATTAAAACTGACGAGGAAAGGTAACACACGGCCAGCGAAAGCTCTTTTTTTGAGAGCCCAGGTGGTCGTGTGGTCTAGCGGGACGGCTGCAGTGCAGGCAATTTGGTGTCACGATATCACAGTAGCATGGGTTCGAATCCTGACGAGGGAAGAACAAAATTTGCGAAAGCAAATTTACAGATCTAACATTGTTGGGTTGATGTTTAGATGTATATATTTATATATATATATATAATATAGGGTTCCTATACATGAATTCAAATTCTCTCAAATTGAGTTAATTAACAAGAGGCTGTCATAGCAACAGCAAACTGGATTTTGACATTTGACCTCTATTTTGTCATCAGTGGCAACATATTCAAATTTGGAAAGCTTTGGTTGAAAGTTTCATAAGTTATTAAAGCACTGACATGACTGGAAAGACCATTTTTCAATCTTTCAACATGTTCAATGTAAGGGCATGAAGGGGAGGGTTGAGCGCTCACAAACATGTTCCACCTTGCCACAGTCTTTACATGCCTGTCAAGTCTAGTGCCTGCAGTTCAGTAGTTGTTGTGGGTTCATGTCTTTCATATTTGTTTTTCATAAGTTGTTTTGTTATAAACTTGCATTGGGTGTAAGTTTTCTGGTTTAAATTGCTGAACAAGTTTTCATGTCAGAGCCACTTATAGCAGACTTTATGGTATGTGGGTTTCTCACTGTTGAACACTGTACAGTGACCTGTTATTGATTTAATCCACTTATTTGAACTCAGGTAAATAGTTGCTTCATTGGCTAATATAATACATTAATATAATGTATAATACACCATACATACAATGTGTACTGAATATTCAATTTATAATACATAAAATTGAAAATGGAAATGGGGAATGTGTCAAAGAGACAACAACCTGACCATTGGACCATAGAACAGACAACAGCAGAAGGTCACCAATAGGTCTTCAATACAGCGAGAAACTTCCGCAGCTGGAGGCGTCCTTCAGCTGGCCCCTAAACAAATATCTATACTAGTTCAGTGATAATGGACGTCATATATATATACTAAACTCCAAATTATACACAGGAAACTAGATTAAAATCATACAAGACTAACAATGGCCAGAAGCTCCTGACTTTGGACAGGCGCAAAAATGTGGCGGTGTTAAACATGTTTATGAGATCTCAACTCTCCCCCTATACCTCTAGCCAATGTAGAAAAGTAAACGCATAATGACTTGGATGTGGAGAGTTGTCTCTTTGGCACTCCTACAACATTTTCTTATATCTAATTAGTACAATTATATGCCTCATTTACCATTGTACACCTAATACCAATGGTCAATATTATGGATAAAACATCAAAAGTTCAATGTACATAATGTAGGACTTAATTCATATAGTTTTTACACTGACCCCCTTATCCCCCTCTTAACTTAATTTGGGAAATTTTTTTTGACAAATAAGGATATACATAAAAAATCGATGTCAATTAAAAAAAACCTTGTAGCAATTAGTACATTTGTAGTAGTAACATAGTAATGTTACAAACAATCATTTTGGATGGTCTAAACATGCTAAAGGATATCATTTCACATTGGACACCTACATATTTGTACATGTACTTTTTATAGTGTACATGCATGTAAGTCAGCAGGGGTGGATCCAGCCATTTTAAAAAGGGGGGGTTCCCAACCAAGATTAAAGGGGGGGTTCCAGCTATATGCTCCCATTCAAATGCATTGATCGGACAAAAAAAAAGGGGGGGTTCCAACCCCCGGAACCCCCCCTCTGGATCCGCGCCTGGTCAGACTGTGTAGTGTTAAATTATTAATTACTGCACTTGTTTTCCTATTAAAATGTGCATGGTATCTGTTGATGCATTTAATCATACAGAAGTACATAACCTCAAAAACCTAATTCTTGTATCGTAAAATAGAATGATCAGGTATTTAAATACTTGTATACATGCATGTACATGTACACTGCCAGAAACAAAATCTAAATTATAATAAATAGTTTTTATGGAGTCTGTTATTTGTGTTAGTAATTTTTATAATAGATAAATCTTGCCATATATAGTTGTTCTACAAGTTATATCTTCTGTCCATTTTGTTTTATATTTATATTAAGATCATGGTACAAGCAATATTAAGTCTTGTTTTTCTTGAGATTATTATCAAAATAATTTCATAATCAATTGATGAAAGTGAAATTTGTTAAATAATGACCATCATGACCATGTTGGTCATTATGGTCAATATCGCTTTTATTAATTCTCTGCCATTACACAGTGTCAAACAAAAATACTATACAAATGTCTATCGAAAAAAAAAATCTTTTCTAACTAAAAACTCGTTATTACAGTTTTTAACCTATTCTAAGAATCAATGTGCAACAAATTAGGAATTCAAAGATATATTTTACATGTAGATATATGAATAATCTCCCATTGTAACCCATATATGATACAAGAGTGCACACGCTGAAATGTTTCGCCTTCTTTACTAACCATTGATATTATGTTGATAGTCCTCAATATAAAGCTTTATTACAACTGTCACTTAAACTTAACATTAACCAAGAAAACTAAACATTGACCACTGATCCATGAAATGAGGTCGAGGCCAAGACATGTATTTCCCCTTCATCATCAATGATCATGTTCATGTCAATGTCTTAACTACTGGAGCAATGTGGAGAAGAAATTTATAAATAAATAAAGACCTATTTTAAAAACCAGATGCACTCCCTGAATTCAAATTTTATCAAATTCTTAATTTTTTTGTCAAACTGCAGCTGCTAATTATATAATCACAACTTACTTTTAAACATGAAAAATGTATAAATCCTAGAGTCCCTGAACAACGACACGGTGAAAATAAAGGGTCCTGAGCATCACCAGGCATCTGACAAATTCGACATATTGGCAGTAAATCTGTCCCTGTCATTGAACTCTCTCTAGACGTAAACTTCTTCTGTAGCCGTGGAGTCAGGCTGGCACTACCAATGGTATGTATACTGGCAACAGTCAGGGTGGAACTGACAGCCTGGGCTAAGTTTGGGTCTACACCTTCAGCCATTCTGCATCAGCTGCAAGTAGAAATCATTGTTCACTGATACACATCACATATTAACTGAAACCTATCCACATGTATTAACTGCTACCCATCCACATGCATAATCTGCTACCTATTCAATGTATCAACTGTTACCTACATTCAAATGATTAAGTTGATACCCCTCCACAGGTATGAACTGATACCCTCCACATGTATGAACTGATACTTATTCAAATGTTTGATTTGATACCCCTTAACATGTATGAATGGATATACTCTCCACATGTATGAATGGATATACTATCCACAGGTATGAATAGATATACTCTCCACATGTATGAACTGATACCCCTCCACAGGTATGAACTGATACCGATCCAACATGTCCAAATGTATGAACAAGTAATTGTTGTTGTCATTATTGTACTCTTTCCTTTTTTTTTTTTATTCATTTTAAATGAAAAATGCATGTATATAATGGAATTGTTTATACAAGAATATACATGATATATATATAGCATGTGTGAATATACATGATATATATATTTATCATATGTTTAGTAGTAAATACAGTAGTTTTGCATATGTGATAAATAGCCTGCTGTTTAATCCATATCCCGCAACTTTGATGCGCACCCTTTATCGCATACCCTTTATCACACCCCTACCCTTTATCACACCCCTACCCTTTATCACACCCCTACTTTTTTTTTTTTTTTTTTTTTTTTACATAAAGTCAGTTTTGGTTTTGTTTTTTTTTGCTTTTAGAAAATTTTTCCTCAAAATAGGTAAATTTTTTGAATGACGTCATTGTTTGGTATGTGACGTCACAAACGTCGAGTTTTCATATTGTATGTGACGTCATGTACGTCAAGTTTTCATATTTCTTGGCACACTAAATGGAACTATGAAAAATACAAAACACACAAATTAATACAATAATAAACAAAATATTTTTAAAACAACAGCACGCAAGTTGTAAGGTAACCCAGGTGCTTCGGATAAGTAATTGAGCAGTTCTTTTAATGCCTTTGAAACAAGACAAAAGTAGAACTGAAGGTAACCCAGTGCTATGGATCAGAAAACAGTTCATATAATATAATACTCTTCTGTTGAAATATATGATAAAGTGTATAATACATGGCAAAATCCGTATCACATGCCGTATCACCCTCGACCAATATCATCCCTCGGGCCTAAAGGCCCTTGGGCTGATATTGATGTCTCGGGATGATACGACATATGATACGGATTTTGCCATGTATTATTCTCTATATATCATTTGTAATGGTGTACAGTATATGATTAGATATTAGTTATCCAAAATATCTATCATTTGTTCATGATTTTATTAGTTTTTGGTGATGTGTACCCTTTTAGATTTGTTATATATTATATATTATAGTGTACTGTATCATAACTAACATGAGTGCACACGCTGAAATGTCTCGCCTTCTTTACTAATCATTGATATTATGTTGATACACCTAAATATAAAGCTTTATTACAACTGTCACATAAACTCAACATTAACCAAGAAAACGAAACATGGATCAATGAACGATGAAAATGAGGTCAAGGTCAAATAAACCATGCCAGGCAGACATGTACAGCTAACAATTCTTCAATACAACAAATATAGTTGACTTATTGCTTATAAATTAAGAAAAACAGACCAAAACACAAACACTTAACACTTATATTGTAGCAATGGACCATGAAAATGAGGTCAAGGTCAAATAAAACCTGCGTAACAGACATATAGATCATAAAATATTTCCATACACTAAATATAATTGACCTAATGCATAGCGTATTAGAAAAATAGACCAAAACTCAAAAACTTAACTTTGACCACTGAACCAGGAAAATAAGGTCAAGGTCAGATGACACCGGTCAGCTAGAAATGTACACCTTACAATCATTCCATACACCAAATATAGTAGACCTATTGCATATAGTATAAGAAAAACAGACCAAAACATAAAAACTTAACTATAACCACTAAACCATGAAAATGAGGTCAAGGTCAGATGACACCTGCCAGTTGGACATGTACACCTTACAGTCCTTCCATACACCGAATATACTAGACCTTATTGCTTATAGCATCTGAGATATGGACTTGACCACCAAAACTTAACCTTGTTCACTGATCCCTGAAATGAGGTCGAGGTCAAGTGAAAACTGTCTGACGGGCATGAGGACCTTGCAAGGTATGCACATACCAAATATAGATATCCAATTACTTATAATAAGAGAGAATTTACCATTACAAAAAATATTAACTTTTTTTTCAAGTAGTCACTGAACCATGAAAATGAGGTCAAGGACATTGGACATGTGACTGACGGAAAGTTCGTAACATGAGGCATCTATATACAAAGTATGAAGCATCCAGGTCTTCTACCTTCTAAAATATAAAGCTTTTAAGAAGTTAGCTAACGACCGCCGCCGTAGCCGCCAGATCACTATCCCTATGTCAAGCTTTCTGCAACAAAAGTTGCATGCTCAACAATAATATGATCCAATGCCCTGTAAGATTTATCGTTGGCTATTATTCAATCATTTTAAAATATGATCATATATATATACCAATGGTATGTATACTGGCAACAGTCAGGGTGAATAATAAAATTTTATATTATATAGATATATATATAAAAGTCTATAAAAAAGACCAACCAGCAAATTAACTATGTTGATCGTCTAGAATAGGCGATACTATGCAGATAAGGAAAAAATTATATCAGTCTAAATATTTGCACAACGGTACTGATTTATTAAATCGTGTTGACAAATATTTCGGCTCAACAAATGGCCTTCTTCCGTGTCATAAGTTTTAACAATACTGATACATAATATATAAGGTGTAAACATAGATCAGTAATAATACAGGTAAGTTTTGGTCGATTGATTATAATCCAAAATCCTGAATATCATAATATAAACAAAACACTATAATTCAATACAAGAGTGCACACGCTGAAATGTCTCGCCTTCTATACTAATCATTGATATTATGTAGATAGTCCTAAGTATATAAGCTTTATTACAACTGTCTCATAAACTTAACATTAACCAAGATAACTAAACAAAGACCAATTAACCATGAAAATGAGGTCAAGGTCAGATGAACCATGTCAGGCAGACATGTACAGCTAACAATGCTTCTATACAACATATATAGTTGACCTATTACTTATAGTTTAAGAAAAATAGACCAAAACACAAAAACTTAACACTGTGCAATGAACCGTGAAAATGAGGTCAGGGTCAAAAGAAACCTGCGCTACTGACATAAAGATCATAAAATATTTCCATACACCAAATATAGTTGACCTATGGCATATAGTATTAGATAAAAAGACCAAAACTCAAAAACTTAACTTTGACCACTGAACCATGAAAATGAGGTCAAGGTCACATGACATCTGCCCGCTAGACATGTACACCTTACAATCATTCCATACAACAAATATAGTAGACCTATTGCATATAGTATGAAAAAAAACTGACAAAACACAAAAATTTAACTATAACCACTGAACCATGATAATGAGGTCAAGGTCCCATGACATCTGCCCGCTAGACATGTACACCTTACAATCATTCCATATAACAAATATAGTAGACCTATTGCATATAGTACGAAAAAAACAGACCAAAACACAAAAATTTAACTATAACCACTGAACCATGAAAATGAGGTCAAGGTCAGATGACACCTGCCAGTTGGACATGTACACCTTACAGTCCTTCCATACACCGAATATACTAGCCCTATTGCTTATAGTATCTGAGATATGGACTTGACCACCAAAACTTAACCTTGTTCACTGATCCATGAAATGAGGTCGAGGTCAAGTGAAAACTGTCTGACAGACATGAGGACCTTTCAAGGTACGCACATATCAAATATAGTTATCCTATTACTTATAATAAGAGAGAATTCAACATTACAAAAAATTTGAACTTTTTTTTCAAGTGGTCACTGAACCATGAAAATGAGGTCAAGGACATTGGACATGTTACTGACGGAAACTTCGTAACATGAGGCATCTATATACAAAGTATGAAGCATCCAGGTCTTCCACCTTCTAAAATACAAAGCTTTTAAGAAGTTAGCTAACACCGCCGCCGCCGCCGCCGCCGCCGGATCACTATCCCTATGTCGAGCTTTCTGCAACAAAAGTTGCAGGCTCGACAATACGTGACTGTGTATATTAACAATAACCAGGTGCTCCGCAGGGCGCAGCTTTACACGACCGCAGAGGTCGAACCCTGAACAGTTGGGGCAAGTATGGACAAAACATTCTAGCGTGATACAGCTCTGAATTTGGATTGTGATCAAATTTTTGACATTACATGGGTTTTTTTTTACACAAAACAAATGTCAAGATTTTACAAATTTTACAATTAAAGATTTCTTCTTCAAACTTTTTAAATCTAAAATTAAATAGTTGACACAGCATAGGTTTCTGACACAGAATGAATGTGGTCTAATGAACTTAAAAGTTTGTTTTTGCCTTTTAGCAATTCACTATGCTGTTGAATATTAATCCTCTCAAAAAAATGTTTGAAGAAATTTTCTTTTTATTTATGAAATCTGAAATGAGAAAAATTTAACCCCCCCCCCCCCCCCCCCCCTTTTTTTCACATCCCCGTTTCCCTTTTTCCAAAACTGATATCAATTCAAATTTCTAATGGAGTTTGCAACAATAACTACTCTTTTAAATACATCATAAAATATTAAAATGTAAAATAAAGTGCTTGTTATCACTGAATGGTAAAGATTGGTTGGTAGTAAAAGTGAATATACATTGTTTATTGTATAAAACAATAAAAAAAACTTCATCAGCAACATTTTATATTGGCAAATTTCCAATGAAGTTATTTACATAAAGTTATTGGCAAATAAAAATAGAAAATGACATCATAGTCATGTCTGGCAAATGTCCAACATACATTATCTAAAAACATTTTAGATAAGATAAGGAAATAAGATGTAAAAAAACTGATTGATATCACTGAATGGTAAAGATTATTTTAATTTATCAGTTGGTAGTAAAAAGTGAATATACATTGTATATTGTATATAACAAAGATTTAAGTTGATTCTGGACAAAGAAAGATAACTCCAATTAAAAAAAAATCTTGCTATTGCACAATATTTTGCAATTAGATATTTCTTGCTTACTATTCTGGACAAAGAAAGATAACTCTAATTAAAAAAAAATTTGCTATTTCGCAATATTGTGCAATTAGATATTTCTTGCCATTGCGCAATACTGTGCAATTGAAAAGACTTGCTATTGCACAATACTTAATATAATAATTTTAGATCCTGATTTGGACCAACTGGAAAACTGGGCCCATAATAAAAAATCTAAGTACATTTTTGGATTCAGCATATCAAAGAACCCCAAGATTTCAATTTTTGTTAAAATCAGACCAAGTTTAATTTTGGACCCTTTGGACTTTAGTGTAGACCAATTTGAAAACAGGACCAAAAATGAAGAATCTACATACACAGTTAGATTTGGTATATCAAAGAACCCCATTTATTCAATTTTTGATGAAATCAAACAAAGTTTAATTTTGGACCCCGATTTGGACCAACTTGAAAACTGGGCCAATAATCAAGAATCTAAGTACATTTTTAGATTCAGCATATCAAAGAACCTAACTGATTCATTTTTTGTCAAAATCAAACTAAGTTTAATTTTGGACCCTTTGGACCTTAATGTAGACCAATTTGAAAACGGGACCAAAAGTTAAGAATCTACATACACAGTCATGACAGTTAGATTCGGCATATCAAAGAACCCCAATTATTCAATTTTGATGAAATCAAACAAAGTTTAATTTTGGACCCTTTGGGCCCCTTATTCTGTTGGGACCAAAACTCCCAAAATCAAACCCAACCTTCCTTTTATGGTCATAAACCTTGTGTTTAAATTTCATAGATTTCTATTTACTTATACTAACGTTATGGTGCGAAAACCAAGAAAAATGCTTATTTGGGTCCCTTTTTGGCCCCTAATTCCTAAACTGTTGGGACATAAACTCCCAAAATCAATACCAACCTTCCTTTTGTAGTCATTAACATTGTGTTTAAATTTCATTGATTTCTATTTACTTAAACTAAAGTTATTGTGCGAAAACCAAGAATAATGCTTATTTGGGCCCTTTTTTGGCCCCTAATTCCTAAACTGTTGAAACCAAAACTCCCAAAATCAATCCCAACCGTTCTTTTGTGGTCATAAACCTTGTGTCAAAATTTCATAGATTTCTATTAACTTAAACTAAAGTTATAGTGCGAAAACCAAGAAAATGCTTATTTGGGCCCTTTTTGGCCCCTAATTCCTAAAATGTTGGGACCAAAACTCCCAAAATCAATACCAACCTTCCTTTTGTGGTCATAAACCTTGTGTTAAAATTTCATAGATTTCCATTCACTTTTACTAAAGTTAGAGTGCGAAAACTAAAAGTATTCGGACGACGACGACGACGCCAACGTGATAGCAATATACGACGAAAATTTTTTCAAATTTTGCGGTCGTATAAAAATGAGTGAAAAACAAAACTGTTAGTATTTCTTATTGATGCCATTTGGATGATGTACATTAAGTTCCTTTATCCAAATGCTTTCCCGATGTCACTGGGCATCACTCCAGTGAATGTTCTGTTCAATTACTAGAATTTTCATGCGGTTAAAGTCATCAGGTTTGTGACCCGACTGTCTGAAGTGCTGAGAAACTGGGAGAAGTGGCTTCTTAGAGATATCACTCCTATGGCCATTGATGAGGCGTTTGTGGAAAGGCTGTTTGACTCACCAACATATTGGAGGCCACAAACAGATATATATATATATAACATCAACCATGTCAACCCAACAATGTTAGATCTGTAAATTTGCTTTCGCAAATTTTTGGTTCTTCCCTCGCCGGGATTCGAACCCATGCTACTGTGATATCATGACACCAAATCGCCTGCACTGCAGCCGTCCCGCTAGACCACACGACCACCTGGGCTCTCTAAAAAAGAGCTTTCGCTGGCCGTGTGTTACCTTTCCTCGTCAGTTTTAATCTAGCGGCGTACTACAGTACATGATATATAAGGCATGAAGATGTTATATTTAAAACAGGATTTTAATATCTATGACATGTATGATTTTAAATTTATATTCATATCATATTACATGTATTATATATATATATATAATATGATAAATATATAATGTATCATGTTTATTGTGTACACTCATTTGAAAACATATCAAAATAACTCAAACCTATATATTCATCATGTTCATAATCAGTTCATTAGCTACTAATTTTATTGATAATGACATGTATATAAACATAGTGATAATATTTAAATGTAGATGTACAGGCCTGCAGTTTAAATTGTGACCCAAATTTTGGCCAAATTATTTATACATAGAGTTCCTTCATAAAGTTATAATTAAAATACAAACTGAATTAAATAGTGATCTTACTCCTATGAATATAAATTTAAAATCATACATGTCATAGATATTAAAATCCTGTTTTAAATATATTTGTGTGAATAGGAATTTATATTTATAGATAAAAGCAGGTTTAATCCAGTGCAGTGTAGCAATATAAGGTCATTGACTTTCTAATTCTTTATGATTAATAGGTCGACCTCCTGTCAGACACTGGCAGTCACAGAGTACTGACTGGACACAAGAATTCAAAGGTTATTAACATATATATAATTGAGCATGAGCACAGTTGCATCATTGAAATCAGTCCACATCTTCTTATTTTTAGAGCCTAGAGACCTGTACATACATATATATATACAATATGTAACAAAATGTTTATCATATGTTTAAGTAACACTTCTTCACTTACAAGTCTTTAATTGAAAACAACTTTCAAACCTATGATTGTGCTGGATTAAAATTTAATTATATATATTCTTTCTCTGGGTCACATTTCTTCTGATTTAGTTTTCCCTCATTGTCTTTGGGCAACACTTCTATCAGCAGATGAAAGAAATACAACAAACTGCTTGGAATAGATGTATGAACAGGTGTACACATGTGTATGTAATGCAATAAAATATTCAGCAGAAGAAAGAAGTACAACAGATATTAATACATGTACATATAAAAAGAAGATGTGGTATGATTGCCAACGAGACAACTCTTCACATATTTTGCCCCTAAATTCCTAAACTGTATGACTGTTGGTATTATAACCCCCAAAATGTATCGAAACCTTCTTCTCACAAGTGGTACATGTATTTAACATTGTGGTACAATTTCAGAGCAATTAAAAAACTTATACATGTTATACACAAGTTATTATTCTGAAAGAAGAAAAATATTACTTGTTTTGGGTCCCTTTTTTGGCCCCTGGCCTTATTCCAAAACAGTGGGAACCATCATCCCCAAAATTACTCTCTACCTTCCTTTTGTGATATTGAACCTTCTTATTAAATTTAATAGAGATCCATTCACTCTAACTAAAGTAATTGTCTGGAAACAAAATGTGTCTTCGGACAACATCATACATTGTACCATTATCATGATTATATGATCCCAAAATTTTTTTGCAGTCCTATAAAAAATGGGGAATGTGTCCATGGGACACAGATGTTTACACATCATACAAAGTTTCAAACATGTCAAAGGGAAATACATGTAACTGAAGAACGGTAAAAGTGAAGATATTCAAATTTGTACTTGATCAGAGTTTTGTGTTAATAACATGACGATTGTACACATGGTACAATTGTCTATAACATGTATAAGGTCCGAGACCACAATTATTTCGTAGTGCATTTCTTTTAGAAGATAAATGAAAATTAAAAAATCCCACCTGCACTTTCTCAATGAAATTTTTACAGTGTGTTGTACTACTTTTGGGACAAATTATATCAAAATTATAGAAAACTTCATCGACTCTGAACTCAAAATATGGACAATTTTATGTTAAGGGCGTTTTGAAATTTTTTCAATTTTTGTGATTTTACTTTTTGACACCTTTCGAAGTGCTAATTTTCAACCTTTTTCAGCTGGACCAAATCACTACTTTCCTTTAAAATTCTGAACCCAAATTTTTTTAAAGTGTAATTTCACCCCCTTCTTGCAATTTGAGGCATTAAACATGGAGAAATAAATTTGGAAGAGGTTTTAAAAATTAATGGCAAGTAACCCACTGTCAACACTAGGGACTATATTGGTGAACAACGAAAATCAAGGGACGACAGTTGTGGTCTCGGACCATAAGTCTCATAACATTTGGGTAAGCAAATTAAGTCAAGCCAGAAAATCAGGTGTCAAAGGGTATTCATTTTTTGGGGAATTTTGATGCATTTCACATAAAAATGTGCCATTTCTGTTGTTAATTGTAGTATCATTTCAAAGATAGCATGTGCCATTTCAAATGTAAATATGCATTTATACAAATGTAAAACCCTTTTTATTCACACTACATAGTCATACGTGACATAAGTATCCCTAATTTGAGGAATACTTATTCATTTTAGGTACATGTACTCCAAACTAAATGTTTTATTTTTTGGCATTAGACAGGTGTCCCCAACCAGCTACAGATTAAACATAGGGGGCAATATTCAACCAAGACTAATGGCTACAAATACAATATTTCTCGGTATCCTTCAAGAGCATTTAAAAGAGGGAGGTTTCAACATTTGCGTTCTAGTCTGTTCAGTCTTTCCCTGGTACTGTCATGAAAGTCAGATTGGTTCAGGCCAGATGAACGAAAAAAAAAAGGGAAGCGCCCTCTGTTATTAAAGCTTATTTGTCAAAATTTTGACGGGACGTATTATGTTATACAAATGTCCGGTATCCGTCCGTCCGTCTGTCCGTCTGGTGTAAACATGTTGCACCGTAACTTGAGACGACATATCCAAATTTCACGAAACTTATTATAGTTGTTTCTTAAGATGGTCAAATGATCTGTATACTTTTTGGTGAAAATAAGATTAAAACTTTTTGAGTTACGGCACTTTGTAACTAAAACAGGGTTGTGTTTTTATACGCCCGTCAAAATTTTGACGGGACGTATTACCATTGGTCATGTTGGTATACAAATGTCCGGTGTCCGTCCGTCTGTCTGTCCGGCGTAAACATGTTGTACTATAACTTGAGAACGACTTATCCAAATTTCATGAAACTTAATATAGTTGTTTCTTATGATGGTCAAAATTGAAATGATCTGTATACATGTATTTTTTGGTGAAAATAAGATAAAACTTTTTGAGTTACGGCACTTTGTTTGTAACCAAAACAGGGGTGTGTTTTTTTCACATGTCGCACTGTATCTTAAAATTGATTCTTGATTATTGCTTAAAACTTTTAACACTTCTTGGTGATGATTCAAAATTTCATTTTTGAGTTATTGAGTATTTTGTTAAAAAGGGGGAGGGTTTTTTTACATGTTGTGCTGTATCTCAAAAATAGTTTATGTTTATTGCTTAAAACTTTACACAAGTCTTTGTTATATTAATCTGAAAAGATCTGTATACTTTTTGGTGATGATTCAAAAATTTTTTTTTGAGCGTTCACATGTCCCGCTGTGTCTCAAAAACAATATATGCCCCACATGCTACCAACTAGCCCCACTTACATGACTTAAATAATCAAAGAGCTGAAAGCTCTGAAGAAAAATGACGCCACTGTCTCTAATATTGGGATAGTTTTTATGCAAGTCTGGATTTTCACATACCGTAATTAGTTTAACAATGCAACATGTCTCGTAAGCATATAATTGATATTCGTATATGTGTGTGTGTGAAGTGAAGGTGCCAACTGGCTGGTTTTAAAGACAAATGAATAGGTCAAGACTACCTGAATTGTACAAAATAAATACCGTAGAAAGGCTTCTATATTTCTCACTGGTACATAGGCTGAATCCGGGTCCGTTCGCGCCAACTCATGTTCGCCCCCTTTCACTTTCACACCCTACATGTTCGCAACTAATCTTAATTGGTTTTGTGTTTAATAACTCTGTAAGCAAGTGTTTTCTTATAAGTATAATTGTTGTCATTGTCTCAAAATAAAGTGAGACAGCATTTTTTTTTGTGTTGAATAAATCTTAATCATGTTTTGGATAGCGTATTGTTAAAGATAATAATAATCCTTTCTAAATAAAGTGGTATTTTGTCAACGTTTTATTTAGCGTTGAATAACTCTTAATCATGTTTTGGTTAGTGTATTGCTATACTTTGTTTCATTGACCTCTTTCATAATGAAGTGAGATTCTGACTATTTTTTTTCTCTGTGTGTTGAATAAATTTTATCATGTTTTGGTTATAATAGTGGATTGCTATATTTTGGTTCCTATATTTTATTGTTTCGTTGTTTCAGATCAAAGGGCTTAAAAACAATTATCTTTTGTGTTTTTCCTTTAAAATCTTCAATGTTTTACTCATACCAAGCTATAAATACATTCAGTATTTACACCAAAGCAATTTAAAACAACAATCATGATTTTCCAATTATTCAACTTGAATTTGAATTAAAATTGGGCGCGAATGAGTAGAGTGCGAACGGACCTTGGGTGTGAACGTGCGAGGTGCGAAAGTGTATTGGGCGCAAACAGACCTGATACCACATAGTCTGAACCCCTTTCTCCCACAAAATATGAAGTAAATTAAAAACAAATTGTTCAGAGAACAATTGAAGTCTTTCCACTAGAAAAGATCTATTTTTATATTGAAATATGAAAAATCAGTTTAAAATGTTAGTTCCTATGGCTTTATGACGTCCTATTAACCTATGACCTTGAATCAAAATATCCTAGGTCTTTAATATGTTTGGTTAATGAGTACTACCACTTGACGCGTAATTTTAAATGTAAGATGGACAAAAACTCCCTTTTATTGTATGCGCAGCCTTTCAACCAAAATATACAAGTAAGGACATGTCGCAACTAATAATTTATGAAAAATTATTTGTCAAAATGTCATACAGTATTTGAAAAGAAGTGAAAATAAGCCAAAATCAAAATTTATAATATGACCTTGACCTTTGACATTGACCTCATTTTTATTTTTAGTACCAATGACCTCATGAAGACCCTAGGTCTCTATCAGTTATGGTTTACCAGTTGAAAATGCATATCGCTTGAATCAAATGAAAAAGGGGGAATAACTCTCATATGGAGTCCCCATAGAGCTATGGTTCAAACGAATATTCTTATCCTAAATATGTAACGAGCAATTTGGTAAAATAAAATCTTTTACGGTTACGAAGGAGAGGTGGCCACAAGAAAAACAGTGTTTTGGGAGATAACTCTTACAACGTAATGTATTTTGTTATAATTACATTTGATATATGTTTCATTATAATACTTTATTCTGATTGGCTAACTGCACATCACATGTTATTCCTCAAGCAATTGCATCACTCAATAAAACTTTTCATTCATGATAACACGTGGTCCCACAATAAAGTGCACAGATGAATTGAATAAAAAAGTTATAAAATTCGTGTTTTCATGATCCTAGCTAAAAAAAGTAATTATAAGTATTGAATGTTTCTTTTTGTAATCTCATAGGGTTGCAAAAGCGTTGACCGTGTGCACATTTTTAGAATGAAGCGCTTACGCTTACGCGCTTCATACAAAAAGTACTTTGGTCAACGCTTTTACACCTCAATGAATTTACAAAAAAAAAGCATTCAATACTTAAATGCAGTTGTAAATTTTTTAAAGCAAAAAGAGTTAATACTAACTTTCACTTTTTTGGATGTTCATGTACATTTTGTATGTATTTATTTTTCTCAACTACATGAATTTTTTGGTGTATTTTTAATGATATATATGAGTAGTCCAAATAATTATTACGTCTGGCAAGGCTTTTTAAATTTTATTCTGGGACACCTTCCTATGACCACAAGGCTATGTTAATTTTTTTCTGGGACGCCTTCTTAGGAAGCCTTCCTACGAACGTCTTAGGAAGGCGTCCCAGAAAAAAATAAAATAGCCTTGTCAGACGTCATTATTGTTTGGACTAATACATGAGATATTGGATATTTTTATGCATTATTTAACCAGTTGAGTCTTTTACAGGATTGTTTGTTTAATGCTGTTTAAACATTACTGAAAAAAAACCACCTTAAATTTGCTAATTATTTGGCATGAACGTTTGATTTATTGAAAGGGACTCATAGTTTTCCATTTAATTTTAATAATTGTCTAATGGTTAAAACAATAGCTTCGTTGTTTACTTTTATACACAACAACATATTCACTTTGGTTTCGTTGTTTACCTGATATTCACTATGTACTTGGTAACAGTTATTAATTAATTGAATAGAAAATATTATAATAAATATTATTGGAAGCCGAATTGACGTCAAATAGGTGCCGATTTGACTAGATGCCAATTTAACCAGGTGCCGACTTGACTTGTACGTTTCAATTCCTCTGCGATCGTTTGCGGTATTTTCTTGAGAAAACCTATTTTCCATCATCAAAGAGAAGAAGAAACTGCTTGAAATGATTCCCGAACGCTTCGTGATTGTTAAAATAAGTTTAATTCACTCAAAAAAACAATTTTAAAACTTGCGATGTTTAAACAGGAAGTTTCAAAAGCACGTGTAAAAGAAGAAATTAACCGGTGAGAGTGGAAATCCGTACATAACATATATCACTATAGTACGACTTTTAAAGCAAAACAGTTTCATCCTTTTGTAAAACAGTCTTTAATATACCTATCACATTAATGTTTGAAGGGTCTTAAGCTTATTCAAACCATATAAGTCGGTATGAAACACCAAAACGGAATGATAATAACCAATTACGTTTTGTAGTTTACAAAATTCTGGACTGGTTCCTGTCAAACTACAACACTTTGTTTAACTCGAATAATTCAAGCCCTTTCCGTGTCCGATTTTCTCCCACGCGAGCCATCGTAGATCAGCGGAATAAACGACTGAATTATTCGGGTTACACTTTGTTCGACTGTAGTGGAATACAAACAGAAACCAGTTAGTTTGTAAACTGGTTCCTGGCTGATTACTACACAATGCTCATGCATAATGATAACACAAGCACATTCCAGTTTGTATTGAAATTAGTAAATACGAAACCAAGCGCGGTAGGCAGAGAAATCAGGTCGGCAGTTATGGAACAATGACTGCGTCATTTTCCAAAAAATAATCTACACTGTCACAGAATATCAAAAAACTCGATATTTAACAAACCATTATTTTTGAAATTAAATGATGTTTACCATTCTTAGAAGTTAGAACATAATTGCAAATACATTTTTGTATCATTATTGGAGAATAACTTTATACTTGTAAGCTTAGTTATTTGTATAACATGTATAACAATTGAAAATAAACCTGTTATTGAATAATAATCATACAATTGAAGGATTTTATTAACAGCAATTTGATTTATAGCACTCCACTAAGGTTTTCATGTGTACTGAAGTGGGACAGGGACATAGATATACAATGGGATTGCATCTTTTTTCATAAGTGGGTTGAGTTGGCACTAATAAAATCATTGTGGTTTATCTATTTGTCAAGCATTGTCAAGAGTGGAGTGAGTTGGCAGACCTTATGTTATAGGGATTTTAACCCTTTTCATAAGTGGGGCAATGTTATCCAACCTATTTGCAATGGGATTTTAGCATTTTTCATAAGCATTGATAAGTTGGGCGAGTTGGTAATTAAGCATTAAGAGTGGGTCGATTTTTTAGAAAGTGGGGCGAGTTTGTAAAAAAGTGGGGCGATTTGCCAGTGGAGCGATTTGTCATGGATTGTTTGACAGCTAACGTGGCGGTACCCAAATTGCACCTACAAACATGACAAATGTATTTTGACAGTTTTTTCATCTACGTTTTTTTATGATAGAGACAAAAATGTCCATTCTGTGTTTATTTTGTAGCCGTATCCTTCTTTATTATAAAGGTACACCAATTTGATTTTTATTCCATATGGAATCATAGAAAAATTGGTCTAAACTGACCTCCAAACCATCAATGATTCTGAAATGAGGAGAACCCAAATTGCATCCATGCTTAAATTCACATCGTCAAAAGTCTAATAACAGAGCTTTTGTTTAATTTCTTCAAATATTTTGAACAATTGGATATTAGTCCATGCTTACTCTTTATTATTTTTTAAATGAATACTTGTAACATATTGTATTTGCTCATTTTAAAAAGATGACGTTTTGATGACGTCGCATGGTGACGTTTCAGTACATTTTGCTTTTTCAGTAAATACTTCATCTGTTGATAAATACTGTGAACGTTTTGTGCATATCTAAATAGTTTTGCCTATGTTGAAAGATGTGCTTAGTATCAAATCATAAAAATACAAATTGTTTAGTCTCTAGGAAATCTTGTAAGATTTTCGCTGCTAGTTTTGCTAAATAGGTGCAATTTGGGTACTCGGTGCAATTTGGGTACTGTTACGTTAGTTCAAAAAACGTACAATGTAAATGGTACATGTACATGCATGGTAATCTTATCAGCTTATTGCAAACTGAGTGACACCCTTAGGTTTATGACATGAGGTTTATTTATTTCCAAAGTAATTTCTATGGAAAACTAATGAAACTGGAAACTTCTCTAGTGGAAAAAGCACAGCTTATGCTATATATATATATACATGATATATGTGACACTATCATGACTATCAATATGAACATTTTGGGTCCAGTGGCAGATCCAGCCATTTTAAAAAGGGGGAGTAAAGGGGGTTCCAGCTATATGCTCCCATTCAAATGCATTGATCGGTAAAAAAATAAGGGGGGTTCCAACCCCGGAACCCCCCCCTTTTTGGATCCACCAATGGGGTCTATTGATTGAACAGGGTCCTTATCTTTCTTCTTAACAGATAAGAATATTCTATGAGAAACTCTGTATCTGTAAATCTACAATGTAGCAGTAATTTACTAACGTAAAAATACTTGTTTACAATCAGCTGATCGATGATCAACCCTTTGTCACTGTACTGTACAATGCTTTTCTCCGTGTCTTACACGTACAGTGTTTTGTGAAATCTTGAAATACTTTAGTTAAATGCATTTAGTAATAAAATAGCTTTCCTTTACCTGCTAACTTCCAATATAACAAGACATTTAGCTGTCAACTTTTGAATTCGACACTCGGAATTCCAGAATAAGTTCTATTTTATTTTGATCACGTGATCGACAACTATCCTGAGCATGTCAAAACCGGCAATCAAATCTGACTGGTTTAAAACAGAAAATTCTACCATGAGCTAGGCTAGTGAAAACAGGAGAAGTAGTAAGATTGGTACACGCCCGTTTACGGGATGTATTATTTTATACAGTTGACCGTCTGTCCATCCGTCCGTCCGTCTGTCCGTCGTCAACATGTCGGACATATACTAACTAAAATAACGCCTTAAGGGCATACGATACAGTTACAGGGAATGTAATGACGTTGCTAACGTAAAATGTTATTTTCGCGACGTCAAACTCTGACATATCGGGAAAAGATGCATTTTTCGACTGATTTTTATCATTCAAACTGATTTAATTTGAAAACGAGTGCATGGACCCCTATTTTTTAAAACAGCAATTTGTTTCATTTTGCAAGGAGATTATGTGACCCAAATTTTATAAAACTGTAAATAGCGCAATTTTTTTAATTTTGATAAACATGCAGCAAAAAATGACGTTTTTTCCTCTATTCATGAACATTTGATAAATATAGAGTTATTTCGGAACAAAAATTTATAATTTTTAATGATACTGATAAAATACAGAAATTACCGATTATTTAACAAAAACTATTTTGTGTTTATCTTTTGAAAACAAAAAAGTTATGTCTTTCTTTCGAAAAAGAAAATACGGACACAAATCTGAATTTTGAGCAAATATACAAAATTTCGAACTCATTTTACTCAAAAAGTAGCACATGAAGGTATATTTTTTATTACATATTTGATTTAATCAGGTAAAAAATAGCCTATATGCAAATTTTCATGAACTTGTAAATACAGGTTCAAAACTGTATCGTATGCCCTTAAACCGTGAATATGCATGAGACTTTGTGAATTGTTAATCTATTGACGTGAGAGAAAAAAAACTAAAGAAAATAAACCTGAAATTTAACTTAGAAGTATGATGAAATAGAATGTGAAGATAATGTTAAACTTCTAGGTGTAACAATAGATTTTAACTTGACTAAATTTCAATGAACATGTCTCTATAATATGTAAAAAAGCATCCAAAACAATAAAATGTATCAAAAAAGAATAGATAAAGTCAGAGACTGGTAAAGTACACCTGACTAAACTCGGAAAATTAACAATTTATTATTCTTTCATAATGTCCAACTTTAATTACTGCCCACTAGTTTGGCACTTTTGTGGGAGGTAAATATACTGAAAACTTTGAAGATTGAGAAAATTCAAGATAGATTGAGCACTAACTTGTCTATATCTGTCTCTGTATCTGTATAATACTGGAAATATATGTCTCTGTATCTGTATAATACTGGAAATATCTGTCTTTGTATCTGTATAATACTGGAAATATCTGTCTCTGTATCTGTATAATACTGGAAATATCTGTCTCTGTATCTGTATAATACTGGAAATATCTGTCTCTGTATCTGTATAATACTGTAAATATCTGTCTCTGTATCATACTGGAAATGAACTCAAAATACTGAGTAAAACTTATCCAGGAAGTGTGTGCGCGCCTCTGATGTAAATAGTCCGCGCGATATAACTGCTTTAAAACTTTCCACTGTTTTACAATTCACGGCAATATTTGGTACTTAGTTCCAATCAATGATAGTTTGTGGAAAAGTATTGGTCTAGTATTAAATTCTATATGATGTTCAGTGGGATGGATACCAGGTCGTTCACTATTTTATACAGTAGTACTAGTCGTTGTTCTCGTCTTCTTTCCACTAGAGGCAGTTTCCATCCAAGGTCCTTCATCATGGAGGTGACACTTCTAGTACGTCTATCTGAGTCTTTGAAAACAAATCTAGCCGCTGCTCTTCTTTGTATGTTCTCTATGCGGTTAATGTCTTTTTGTAGATATGGGTCCCATACAGTGCCTGACTGTAATCCAAGACAGATCGAACTAGTTAGCGAGATGTAGGCAGTTTCCTTAAAATGTTTGTTGCAGTGTTTAAGGTTCCGTCTGATGAATCCCAGTGTAGAATCGGCTTTGTTGCAGAATTTGTTAATGTATGAATTCAGTGGCGGATCCAGAGAGGGGCGTAGAGGGCGTACGCCTCCCCTTTTGCTTGGATTTTTTTTTTGTAAACTGATTAATCGGACAAGACTTCGAGAACTTTGCCATTTCCCGTGTATTTATTTTTTATGCGACAATTCTTTATTTATAATGGTATGTTTTGCTGTTATTTACTGATGATGTCAAACTCATGTGATTCGCTATGGTGGAGTTGACCAGTTCGCCGTAAAAACGTCGCTCAGTCATTTTGAAATTCAAATTACAATAACACATGGATAGACCGAGGATGACAATCATGCCATCTTCAAAGCAAAACAGGATTGAGCAAGAACGTATTGACTTCTATTTCACAATTCCACGAGACAGAACGTTATACTCTAGTACACTTTCATGATAAAAAGTTCCACAGCAATATTGTTTACCTTCGAAAACATGTGTAACCCCAAACTCCCCAGCCTATTTTAACTAGAAATAACATAGCTGAATGATGATCCCCAGTCAGTATAAGCTCTAGATGGATTTAAAGTCTAAGGAACGAACCATTTGTTTGAGAAGGCAGTGCGAGATATATATTTAAAAGAAAAAATCCTACTCTGGTTTTTGCCCTTAAACAAAAATTCTGGCCGTATCTGGATTGAAAACAATAATCTTGTCCACCTTTTTGCTATTAGAAACGAAAATTTCCAACAGAATTATTTAGCATATAATAATAAATAAAAAAACGGGCGTATTTTTTTGGGGCGGGGTTTGCATGTGTGGCTGGAATGTCTGTTTCGCCGAAGTTGCGAACTGTTATATTTAATACTTTTTTCAAGACCAAACTGCAACCGTCTGCTGGGTGTGGGCTTTTTGTCTCTATTTGTCGACCGTCATTCATAAACTCTTTGTCATTTTAGACTCATTCGTAGCCTTTGGTTAATTTGGAATCCCTCACTTCCCTTAATTTTGTTGGGTGAAACATATCAAGCAAAATTTTGGATAAAAAGTACTTGTTTGTCTTTCTGAAATCGTGTCGGTCGTATTGTAAATTTCTTGAATAGCCCGGCGTATATCTGGTTTACAAAAAGAAATCTGTGAGGTGATTCTAACTTAACATACAACAAACGAGAATTTTCCATGTCTATTTTTTACTGACAAGTCCCACATGTAATATAGCAGTACATAGCTTTGGATCCATACTATCATTTTATGATAGACAATTAATAGGGAGAATACAGCATCAAAAATGTCCGACCCTTACACTTTACAGCAACTATAAAATATATATACATGCTCAAATTAGGAACCGTTTAAAATGCGCATTTTACACTTATTTTATGTTTTTTAGCCCCCAAAAGGTCCCAAAATTTAAAAAATTCGCCCCCTTTCTAAAATCCTGGATCCGCCCCTGTGTGATGACCATTTCAAATTATCGCTAATAATTACACTAAGTATGATTTTCATTGACTTGCTCTAATATGTGGTTACTTGGTGTATACATAACTGTATGTGAGCGAGGACCTGCTACGGTGAATTGGCATGACATAGCATTTACTGGCATTAAAACGCATATCCTAGTCGTTTGTCCAGTTGTCTAGTGAGTCTAGATCTTTTGAATTGGAGTTGGTCCTGTGGTGTCTCGATGGTATCATACAGGAGGCAGGAAGACCATTCAACAAATTCTACTCTGCAAATCAAAATTACCACCTTTTAAAGTAAGAAGAATGCGATCTTTGGCGATTGAAGTTTTCAAAATTATTAATAAAGATTGTCCTCTATATCTCCATGATTTGATTCACTTAAAGGAAAACACTTACTCTTTCAGATACCAGAATACAGCAGATCAACCACATGTAAGAACAACTGCATACGGTCTACAATCTTTCAGATACCAGAATACAGCAGATCTACCACATGTAAGAACAACTACATACGGCCTACAATCTTTCAGATACCAGAATACAGCAGATTTACCACATGTAAGAACAACTACATACGGCCTACAATCTTTCAGATACCAGAATACAGCAGATTTACCACATGTAAGAACAACTACATACGGCCTACAATCTTTCAGATACCAGAATACAACAGATTTACCACATGTAAGAACAACTACATACGGCGTACAATCTTTCAGATACCAGAATACAGCAGATCTACCACATGTAAGAACATCTGCATACGGCCTACAATCTTTCAGATACCAGAATACAGCAGATCTACCACATGTAAGAACAACTGCATATGGCCTACAATCTTTCAGATACCAGAATACAGCAGATCTACCACATGTAAGAACAACTACATAGGCTACAATCTTTCAGATACCAGAATACAGCAGATCTACCACATGTAAGAACAACTGCATACGGCCTACAATCTTTCAGATACCAGAATACAGCAGATCTACCACATGTAAGAACACTGCATACGGCCTACAATCTTTCAGATACCAGAATACAGCAGATCTACCACATGTAAGAACAACTGCATATGGCCTACAATCTTTCAGATACCAGAATACAGCAGATCTACCACATGTAAGAACAACTACATATGGCCTACAATCTTTCAGATACCAGAATACAGCAGATCTACCACATGTAAGAACAACTCATATGGCGCTACAATCTTTCAGATACCAGAATACAGCAGATCTACCACATGTAAGAACAACTGCATAGGCCTACAATCTTTCAGATACCAGAATACAGCAGATCTACCACATGTAAGAACACTACATACGGCCTACAATCTTTCAGATACCAGAATACAGCAGATCTACCACATGTAAGAACAACTACATACGGCCTACAATCTTTCAGATACCAGAATACAGCAGATCTACCACATGTAAGAACAACTGCATACGGCCTACAATCTTTCAGATACCAGAATACAGCAGATCTACCACATGTAAGAACAACTACATACGGCCTAAATCTTTCAGATACCAGAATACAGCAGATCTACCACATGTAAGAACACTACATACGGCCTACAATCTTTCAGATACCAGAATACACAGATCAACCACATGTAAGAACAACTACATACGGCGTACAATCTTTCAGATACCAGAATACAGCAGATCTACCACATGTAAGAACAACTACATACGGCCTACAATCTTTCAGATACATGAATACAGCAGATCTACTACATGTAAGAACATACATCGGCCTAAATCTTTCAGATACCAGAATACAGCAGATCTACCACATGTAAGAACAACTACATACGGCCTACAATCTTTCAGATACCAGAATACAGCAGATCTACCACATGTAAGAACAACTACATACGGCCTAAAATCTTTCAGATACCAGAATACAGCAGATCTACTACATGTAAGAACAACTCATACGGCCTACAATCTTTCAGATACCAGAATACAGCAGATTTACCACATGTAAGAACAACTGCATACGGCCTACAATCTTTCAGATACCAGAATACAGCAGATTACCACATGTAAAACAACTGCATACGGCCTACAATCTTTCAGATACCAGAATACAGCAGATCTACCACATTAAAGAACAACTGCATACGGCCTACAATCTTTCAGATACCAGAATACAGCAGATCTACCACATGTAAGAACAACTCATATGGCCTACAATCTTTCAGATACCAGAATACAGCAGATCAACCACATGTAAGAACAACTACATACGGCCTACAATCTTTCAGATACCAGAATACAGCAGATCTACCACATGTAAGAACAACTACATACGGCCTACAATCTTTCAGATACCAGAATACAGCAGATCTACCACATGTAAGAACAACTACATACGGCCTACAATCTTTCAGATACCAGAATACAGCAGATCTACCACATGTAAGAACAACTGCATACGGCCTACAATCTTTCAGATACCAGAATACAGCAGATTTACCACATGTAAGAACAACTACATACGGCCTACAATCTTTCAGATACATTAAACCATTGTGGTGACGTTAGTCTATTCATTTACCGTGGATTCTTTTTCTAGAATCAACGCTTCCTAAATCCGCCGCTGAAATGGACTCACTAGATTATATTCTATTGTTTCCTTTGTGTGCCTAATATCATTAAGTTTGAATTGACTTATTTCCTGATTTCTGTTCACTAATGAAATTATTTTTAAAAACTTACCTTTAATTTTTGTAATTTTTATATGCCTTCACTGGGAATCGAACCCGTCCATAAATTTTGTAACTTGTTACTGACATTAACAAATCGACGAAACCTCTGGGCTACCAATCGGTTACGATTTAAAAGTCTAATTTATATATATAAATGAATATATGATATACATCGATACAAAGGACACAAATGGCTTGTACCTTTATATCTACATAATAGGTAATCGTATAGTATGAGTTGGTAGCCACGAGGTTTCGTAGTTAAGATAAATGAGTTAAAGCTAAGGACTTGTCTGTTTAGGTTCGAATCCCTGAATTCTCTTTGTTGTTCCAATAGTCTAGATTTCCAGTTTTTGTTCTTGTTTTGAATGTTCTGTGGATATTTTGTGTAAAATAAGCGATTTTGGTCGTTATTATCGGATAATGGTTGGCTTTTCCATATGTTTCAAACAAAACAAAAATGATTGCATAATATAGGTCCATTTTTGTTTTATTAATTAATATTATATGATTTCATCTGTTTTACTACATAATTTGACAAATTTTAATTCGCAAATTCCTATGCTAGAAAATCGTGATATTACTTGAATTAAGCTTATTGCTAGAAATTTTCGGAAACATACTTATTATATGCACTATATGTTTTTTGTAGGGTTGTTGTCCCTTTGACACATTCTCCATTTCCCTTAAGATCAATTCAAATAGAAATAAGTTCGAATATATCTTATTTTGTAAAAACAGATAACATTCGGGTGCCTGATGATATGAACATCTTTAAGGGCAGACGTGTTGTGTTATAAATATATATATATTTTTTTTAACATTTAATTGTGATATCTAATCTATTGTAATGGATTGTTTGACACAATATCATGGTTAATTAAACTCACTTACAATACCTTCTAATTAAGAATATGCGTTAATTTTCAAAAGACATTATCACAATAGTTTAAGTGATAGATACAATGGATAAGCTTTGATTCATGAAAAACAAACCATTCGCCCTGCGGGCTCATGGTTTCTTTTTCAAGAATCAACGCTTATCCATTGTATCTATATCACAGAATACAGCAGATCTACCACATATAAGAACAACTGCATATGGCCTACAATCTTTTAGATACCAGAATACAGCAGATCTACCACATGTAAGAACAACTAAATACGGCCTACAATCTTTCAGATACCATAATACAGCAGATCTACCACATGTAAGAACAACTACAGACGGTCTACAATCTTTCAGATACCAGAATACAGCAGATCTACCACATGTAAGAACAACTACATGCGACCTACAATCTTTCAGATACCAGAATACAGCAGATCTACCACATGTAAGAACAACTACATAGGCCTACAATCTTTCAGATACCAGAATACAGCAGATCTACCACATGTAAGAAACAACTCATACGGCCTACAATCTTTAGATACCAGAATACAGCAATCTACCACATGTAAGAACAACTACAATACGGCCTACAATCTTTCAGATACCAGAATACAGCAGATCTACCACATGTAAGAACAACTACATAGGCCTACAATCTTTCAGATACCAGAATACAGCAATCACCACAGTAAGAACAAATGGCCTACAATCTTTCAGATACAAATACAGCAGATCTACCACATGTAAAACAACTACATACGCTACATCTTTCAAACCAAAACAGCAGATCTACACTGTAAGAACAACTGCATAGCCACAATCTTCAGAACCAAATACAGCAAATTACCACTGTAAAACAACTACATACGGCCTACAATCTTTCATACAATACAGCAATCTACACATAAAACAACTACATAGGCCTACAATCTTTCAGATACAGAATACGCAATCTACACATGTAAGAACAACTACATAGCTACAATCTTCAGATACAGAATACAGCGATCTACCACTGTAAGAACAACTCTATGGCTACAATCTTTCAGATACCAAATACAGCAGATCTACCACATGTAAAACAACTACAACGGCCTACAATCTTCAGATACAGAATACAGCAGATCTACACATTAAGAAAACTCGCCTACAATCTTTCAGATACCAAATACAGCAGATCTACCACTGTAAGAACAACTAACGGCTACAATCTTTCAATACAGAACAGCAGATCTACAATGTAAGAACAATACATGGCCTACAATCTTTCAGAACAAATACACAATCTACCACATGTAAGAACAACTAAGGCTCAATCTTCAACCAGAATACAGCAGACTACCACTGTAAGAACAACTCATAGCTACAATCTTCAGATACCAGAATACACAGATCTACCACATGTAAAACAACTATAGGCCTACAATTCAGATTCAGAATACAGCAGTCCCATGTAGAAACTATAGCTACATCTTTCAGATCCAAATACAGCAGATCTACCATTAAAACAACTACTAGGCTACAATCTTCGAACAATACGCAGATCACCACATAAAACATAAGCTCATCTTCAGTACCAAATACAGCAATTACAGTAACAACAAGGCTACATCTTTCGATACCAAATACAGCAGATCACACATGTAAAACAACATGCTACAATCTTCAGATACCAGAATCAGCAATCTACCACATGTAAGAACAATCATAGGCCTACAATCTTCAGATACAGAATACAGCAGATCTACCACTGTAAGAACAACTCATAGGCTACAATCTTTCAGATACCAAATACAGCAGTCTACCACATTAAGAACAACTCATACGGCCTACATCTTTCAGATACCAGAATACAGCAGATTACCACATGTAGAACAACATGGCTACAATCTTTCAGATACAAGAATACAGCAGATCTACCACATAAGAACAACTCGGCCTACAATCTTTCAGATACCAGAAACAGCAGATCTACACATGTAGAACAACTAATAGGCCTACAATCTTTCAGATACCAAATACAGCAGATTACCAATGTAAGAACAATACAACGGCTACAATCTTTCAGATACCAGAATACAGCAATCACCACATGTAAGAACAACTCATAGGCCTACAATCTTTCAATACCAGAATACAAGATCTACACATGTAAGAACAATACATACGCCTACATCTTTCAGATACAGAAACAGCAGATCTACCACTGTAGAACAACTCATGGCCTAATCTTCAGATACCAGAATACAGCAGATCACCACATGTAAGAACAATACATAGCCTACAATCTTTCAGATACAGAATACAGCAGATCTACCACATGTAGAACAACTCATGGCCTACATCTTTCAGATACAGAATACAGCAGATTCACATGTAAACAACTGCATAGGCCTACAATCTTTCGATACCAGAATACAGAGATACCACGTAAAAAAACTACATAGCCTACAATCTTTCGATACAGAATCAGCAGATCTACCACATGTAGAACAACTAATAGGCCTACAATCTTCAGATACCAAATACAGCAGATCTACCCTTAAGAACAACTACAACGGCTACAATCTTTCGATACCAAATACAGCAGATCTACCACATGTAAGAACAACTCACGCCACAATCTTTCAGATACCAGAATACAGAATTACCACTGTAAAACACTAATACGCCTACAATCTTTCAGATACAGAATACAGCAGATCTACCATAAACAAGATATGGCCTACAATTTTCAGATACCAGAATACAGCAGATCTACCATGTAAGAACAACTATAGGCCTACATCTTTCAGATACCAAATACAGCAGTCACCACATGAAGAACAATACAAGCTACAATCTTTCAGATACCGAATACAGCAGACTACCACATGAAGAACAACTACATACGGCTACAATCTTCAGATACCAGAATCAAGTCTACCACTTAAGAACAATCATACGGCCTACAATCTTTAGATACCAAATACAGCAGATTACCACTGTAAGAACATACATAGGCTAAATCTTCAGATACAGAATACAGCAGATCACACATAAAGAACAACTCATAGGCCTACAATCTTTCAGATACCAGAATACAGCAATCTACCACATGTAAGAACAACTAACGCTACAATCTTTCGATACCAAATACAGCAGATTCACATGTAAGAAAACCAAGCTACAATCTTCAGATACAGAATACAGCAATCTACCACTTAAAAAACTACATACGCCTACAATCTTTCATACCAATACAGCAGATCTACCAATGTAAGAACAATATAGCCTACAATCTTTCAGATACCGAATACAGCAGATCTACCACTGTAAGAACAACTCATAGGCCTAATCTTTCAGATACAGAATACGCAATCACCACATGTAAGAACAACTCAACGGCCTAATCTTTCAATACCAGAATACAGCAGATCTACCACATGTAAGAACAACTACATACGGTCTACAATCTTTCAGATACCAGAATACAGCAGATCTACCACATGTAAGAACAACTACATATGGCCTACAATCTTTCAGATACCAGAATACAGCAGATCTACCACATGTAAGAACAACTACATATGGCCTACAATCTTTCAGATACCAGAATACAGCAGATCTACCACATGTTAGAACAACTACATACGGCCTACAATCTTTCAGATACCAGAATACAGCAGATCTACCACATGTAAGAACAACTGCATATGGCCTACAATCTTTCAGATACTAGTACCAGAATACAGCAGATCTACCACATGTAAGAACAACTACATACGGCCTACAATCTTTCAGATACCAGAATACAGCAGATCTACCACATGTAAGAACAACTACATACGGTCTACAATCTTTCAGATACCAGAATACAGCAGATCTACCACATGTAAGAACAACTACATACGGCCTACAATCTTTCAGATACCAGAATACAGCAGATCTACCACATGTAAGAACAACTACATACGGCCTACAATCTTTCAGATACCAGAATACAGCAAATCTACCACATGTAAATACAACTGCATATTGCCTACAATCTTACAGATTCCAGAATACAGCAGGTCTACCACATGTAAGAACAACAACATACGGCCTACAATCTTTCAGATACCAGAATACAGCAGATCTACCACATGTAAGAACAACTACATACGGCCTACAATCTTTCAGATACCAGAATACAGCAGATCTACCACGTGTAAGAACAACTGCATACGGCCTACAATCTTTCAGATACCAGAATACAGCAGATCTACCACATCTAAGAACAACTGCATATGGCCTACAATCTTTCAGATACCAGAATACAGCAGATCTACCACATGTAAGAACAACTGCATACGGCCTACAAACTTTCAGATACCAGAATACAGCAGATCTACCACATGTAAGAACAACTACATATGGACTACAATCTTTCAGATACCAGAATACAGCAGATCTACCACATGTAAGAACAACTGCATACGGCCTACAATCTTTCAGATACCAGAATACAGCAGATTTACCACATGTAAGAACAACTACATGCGACCTACAATCTTTCAGATACCAGAATACAGCAGATCTACCACATGTAAGAATATGCAAAGTTCAAACCGCATAGCCAGCTATTTTAACTGTCATATTACGCTTGCGCGACTTTTTCCCCAAAGTCTGTGTAATTCAATGGTTGTCGTTTTTCTTCTGTCAATATTCTCGTTTGAATTGTTTTAAATTTGTCATGTTGGTGTCTCATATACTTGCTATACGGTATGGGTATTGCTCATTGTTGAAGCTCATACGATGAGCCATAGTTGCCTTCGTCCAAGTCATTCGATTATTTGTGATATGAAATCAGCTTTATGGCGAACGTGAAGTAAAAGAATCATGCTAGATTTTGTTCATTCTTTCTTAGAATCTCCTATATATAAAGTCTGCAATTTTCATTAGTTTTCAATATGAAAAAGTTCTCTACTCTTTCGTCTGAGATGATTACGTTTGTAATTTTTGGTCGTTATGTGACTGGTGTGTTTTAACTGTATTTAGTGTTGAATAAGTTTTGTTCCTGAGTGTGCTGAATCAGTGCAGATCTAGATGTGAACGAAATAGTATTTGTATGATAACATCATAACTTGTTTCAAGAAAAAAATATTTTCATAATTGATTTTAAATATTTAAAACAAAACATTTATTTTAATCTTAAAATTATATATCACAAAAATAAAAGAGATACAAAAATATAACATAATACAACTAAGATTTCCCAAAATAGCAATTTCCGATAACCCAACGATTTTAACATTTTGATGGACCTTGATGCAGTTCATTGTCATCTGCTATGATCTCTAGCCCTGCCCCATTCGTACTGGTACCCCTACCGTCAGTTTTCTGTGGCTGTGCTAATAATGGCTGTTTCCCAAATCTGTCTTTTATGTTTCTATTACGTTCTAAGTACTCGTCATAATATTCTGCATCCTGTCCTTCTCTTCTTTGTTTCCTTATTTGTGTAGCAATCATCACCATCAATGCCGTAGCATAAAACATTATCACTATGACAACGTACAACAACTCATTAAGTTCACTGTCTTTATATTTAGTATTATGATGAAGTTCATAAATAGTGTTATTACCAAACAGCTCTGGACGACTAGTATTAAGTAGAATTTTAACGATAGGCATTTTACTGTTGTATTAACATTGAGGTACTATTGACATCTTTATTCAGGGTTCATCTACATGACATCATTTTTTTGGCATTGAGAAGCTGAAAAGCCCAAAAAATAAATTATTCAACTATTTATATGAAAGGAAATACAAATCAACGTGTGTTAAGAGTCGTATATATTGAAAAAAAAAAGATGAAAAAAGCACGGGTTCGACATTTTCGATTGTTTTCTTTTATTATTATTTCATTTTTGTTCATTCTGTCTCTTGAACTACGTTATTGCTTTGTTTTTGTCGAGCCTGCGACAGAAAGCTTGACAAAGGTATATTTAGGAATTGAATGCTTCTTTTTGTAACTTCGTTTGGGTGTAAAAGCGTTGAAGTATATTTTGTATGAAGCGCGGAAACGCTTAATTCTAAAAATGTGCACACGGTCAACGCTTTTACAACCCTATGAAGTTACAAAAAGAAGCATTCAATACTTATAATTAACATTTTTTAGCTATGATTATGAAAACACACGAATTTTTTTATTTTTTTTTATTTAATTCACTAGTGCACTTTGTTGTGGGACCACGTGTAAACATGAATGAAAAGTTTTATTGAGTAATGCAATTGCTTAAGGAATAACACGTGATGTGCAGTTAGCCAATCAGAATAAAGTATTATAATGAAACATACATCTAATGTTATTATATATATATAGTGATCTGACGGCGGCAGCGGCGTAAGTTTACTACTTTAAATAAAAGCTTTATATTTTATGAGGTGGAAGACCTGGATGATTCATACTTTGTTTATTGATACCTTATGGTATGAAGTTTTCGTCTGTCATACATATCCATCGTCTAAAGCCTCATTTTCATGGTTCAATGACTTGTTGAAAAAAGCAAGTTTTTTTGTTTGTTTTTTATTTCTTTCTTGTAATGAATAATACGATAACTATATTTGGTATGTGTGTACCGGCTTGCAAGGGCCGCATGCCCGTCAGACAGTTTAATCTGACCTCGACCTCATTCCATTGATCAGTGAACAAGGTTCAGTCTTCGTGGTCAAGTTTATATATAAGATACTATGAGCAATAGGTCTTCTATATTTGGTGTATGGAATGATTGCAAGGTGTCAGATGGCAGCTGTCATCTGACATTGACCTCATTATCATGATTCAGTAGTTAAAGTTTAGTTTTTGTGTTTTGTTCTTATTTCCTTATACTATATGCAATATGTAAACTACAATTGTTGTATGGAAATATTTTACGGTGTATATGTCAGTGAGCCAGGCATTATTTGACCTTGATCTTATATTTGTTGTATGGAATGAGTTTAAGGTGTATACATGTCTGTCTTGCAGCCAGTGGCATGTATCATCTGACCTTGACCTCATTTTTGTGGTTTATTGATCAAGATTTTCATAGTTAAGTTTGTTTCTTGGATACCGTAAGCAATAGGTCAACTATATTTAATGCATATATCATTGAATTATAACTTAACTTGGATGACTGACTTGTCTATATAACGATTGTTGAAAGTGCTCTGTGAATATCATATGTTAGTTCGTGATTTATTCAAACAAACCCTTGCAGTAACAATGAATATATAACTGCTTAAGTTTTACGTTACTAAGCCTAGCTGGAAAGTTGTCTCATTTAGTAAAGAGTTACAACCAAGAGTTCCAAATGGTGAAGTTGAAATCATCCCTTCGTAAATTTTACGGACGCCGTCACGAGTTGGTTGACCGTTATGGAAGAACCGTTTCACAGATAATATCGGATATGTTACTTATGTCGTAACTACTATACCCTTCCCTTTTCACGAATGTGACCTACTGAATTAGACTATTTACCGGATTTGTAATAACATAAGCAACACGACGGGTGCCACATGTGGAGCAGGATCTGCTTACCCTACCAGAGGCGGATTTAGGGGGGGGGGGCAGGGAGCCCGGCCCCCCTTTTTGGGAAAAAATTTGGTTGCTTATATAAGGAATTACTGAAGCGTGACTGGAACGGGCCCCCTCTTAGGTCAGTCAGTGGGCCCCCACTTATGAAAATTTCTAGATCCGCCACTGCCTACCGGAGCTCATGAGACCACCCCTGGTTTTGTTGGGGTTTGTGTTGCTTTGTCTTTAGTGTTCTATGTTGTGTCTTCTGTACTATATGTTATTTGTCTGCTGTTTTTTTTTATTTTTGCCATGACGTTGCCATTTTATTTTCAATCTATAAGTTTGACTGTCCCTCTGATATCTTTCGTACTTCTTTTACCATTCTAAAAACCCCTACCTTTAGTTGTTCTTATTTGTACAAAAAGCCATAGCCTTATTATCTCTAGTTTTATGTCACGTGACCAATCAATTCAACAGTTCCTTTAAAAATTAAGCGTTGAAGCTATAATACTAATTTACTTTACCATACAAATCGATTTCACAGGAAATGCTAAATGTGTATGATGATATTATTTTATGATAAAAATAAATGTTTACTTCTGGAATAATAATAATTATTAGAGTTGATAAAGATAATTTGTAAACAACCTGAAAGCAACAAGTTACTCTAAAAGAAATATGATGACATTCAAATAAACATTTTATTTTCTCTGTGAAAATTATATTGAATGTTTTAATGAACATAATATTGAAACAAACAGCTAAAAGCAGGTTACTCTAAATATAGAATTTAACAACTGATTGCTATAACCTGTCACTCGGGGTCGTAAATTAAAGGTAGTATTGATAGAAATATTCTATAATAAAAAACCAGATATATGATATATATGTCCTTACCTCATTTACCATCACATACTAGGCATTTTCAGATTAATTTTATGTTTTCGTTTGCGTGAACATGGTGAAGGCGCAAGAATGGCATCAGTTAACGATGTCAACTAAAACTAATCGATATTAAAACATGTGACTGTATTCCATCCGCCATATTGATTCTACAATCCCATCGTTTGTCCATACATGCAATCGATTTATTTATAAATAATTTCTGTAAAGCAGTGTGAAATAAGTAGCCAGAGTGCTACAAGTGTGTGCATAGTAACCTATATATATAGTTTCAAAACAATCGCACGAGGAGTTTTTCTTCATTAAATTAGGTCAAACAGATTTCTTATTCCTTCTTAAAACTAACTGTAATTGTCATCATCATCGATATCAGCACCTATATCAACAGAATCATACGACTTTTCAATCTTTCTTTTCCTTTTTTTTCTTCTTTTTATCTTTAACCAATAGCTCGTGTTACATTCTATAAACTGTTTGCTGTACATAAATGCTCATCGTAATTGTTAATGGATAGATCTATATCCATAATGTATTATAGATAAGACACCATTAGTATGATTTACTTGTGTCTAATCCATTTTGCTTTAATTTATCAAATAAAATATATATGTTTAAACCAAACCTTACAAATCTTGATCGATGATTAATAAATTACAAGTTTCACCTTTTCTAAAAGTTATATTAAAGTTTCATAAATGTATGACAGCTGTTGTGGGCAGTTTTTATTTTATTTTGGGGAAGCGGAGTTTCTTTAGCTAGTCATTTTTCCGAAATTATTTATATAACATTATAGATATGACACATATTATATATCATGTTCGTGATGCAAAGTAGAGTGTCACATGTGCCAGCTAGCGGTATATAAAACTCATCATAGATACCAGGACTAAATTTAGTATATACGCCAGACGCGCGTTTCGTCTACAAAAGACTCATCAGTGACGCTCGAATCCAAAAAAGTTTAAAAGGCCAAATAAAGTACGAAGTTGAAGAGCATTGAGGACCAAAATTCCTAAAAGTTTTGCCAAATACAGCTAAGGTAATCTATGCCTGAGGTAGAAAAGCCTTAGTATTTCAACAAATTCAAAAATATACACACGTGTGACATATGCACGGAAAATATAACATAAATACTTGATAACCAAGATGTAGACTAGTTTACAAGTCTAAAACTCTGATTTTTTTTACCTCTCTAAAGGAGTAACCATTTGATGTTTTTAAGGTAAATTCCTTTATCTATGGACTATGGGAAACTGTTCGCCGATTCGTACACTAATGCATGAAAGTATAAGAGTCATAAAACACTACAAGACAGTAAGTCCGAGACCACAATTATTTCGTAGTGCATTTCTTTTAGAACATAAATGAAAATAAAAAAATCCCACCTGCGCTAGCGCTTTCTCAAAGAAACTTTTACAGTGTGTTGTACTACTTTTGGGACAAATTATATCAAAATTATAGAAAACTTCATCGCCTCTAACTCAAAATATGGACAATTTTATCTTTAGGGCGTCTTGAAATCTTTTGACAGCGTTCGAAGTGCTATTTTTCAACCTTTTTCACCTGGACCAAATCACTACTTTCCTTTAAAATTCTGGACCCAAATTTTTTTTAGAGTGTAATTTCACCCCCCTACTTGCAATTTGAGGCATTAAACATGGAGAAATAAATTTGGAAGGGGTATAAAAATTAATGGCAAGTAACCCACTGTCAACACTAGGGACTATCGAACAACGAAAATCAAGGGACGACAATTGTGGTCTCGGACCAGTAACGCACCTCCCCCTCCGCCAGCCCACCACAACCCTACGAAAATAGACATACAAACAAATATAGATACTACGAGAAACACATAAGACTGCATATACATATGTTATTTTTACGTGCAAAAATTGCCCAATTTTGCATAGATTATTCATGAAAAATCTACAAAATATTATTTCGAAATAAAATATGAGAAGATATGTTTTTTAATAAGAATTTAGAAAATAAAAATAAAAATGGTGTGACCAATCTTGTGTTATTGCTTCCAGTAAAAATAACGAACATATGCTTTCCCAAATCCTTTCTATAACTTTCATCTCCCCTTAACTAAGAGGAAAAATAATTGGAACAAAATCAAATATTTGGTATTTGTTAAACCAGTGTAAATATTTCAATAAATCATGAAAGCCAAGGTTCTAGTTTTTAACAAATCAGGAAGACATAAAAGTATCAAAATATCCTAAGGAAACCAGATTTTAGAATGTGTACAGAACTACACATACTTAGAAACATTTTTTTCAGCATCTGGAAGCTTCTAAATTGCAAAGATAGATCTTTATAGCAAAGGAATAAAAGCTTATTTCAAATTAAGGAAGATCTTTTCATTGAAAAGCCTAAAACCTAGTACTTTACCATACGTTAGGATATATATTCATGTAAAAATTGATCTTCATGAAAAATAATACCTGCATTTAAGAATCGGGTAGACATTCTGTCGGTAAATTTGAAATCTTTTGCATAATATATATAAACAGTAGCATGGTCCAGATGCAGATCCATTAAAAAAAAGGAGTAGCGAGATCTAAGGTAACGTTTGGAGTGGGACATCTTGGACGTCTTTGCATTAATCATATTTGAAGCTTAATAAGGGGACCCTTGCATACCCTGACCTCTCCTTAATCCACATCTAAGGGGGAGGGTCCATTCGGCCATTTCCGCTTTCAAAATTTATATATGGTTTATTCATAGACATTTTACATGTTCCAGATCTTGTCTAGTTTTTGAGGCCTTCCTCCATTGAAATTTTAGGATCGTCCCCAAGGATGTTTCAATAATTCTAACGATCTTTAGGGATTATAGTATAAACCACAAGTTTAACAGGAATAATACATCAGTCTTTATTTCAATTAGTTTTGTGACATATATCTTTTTGAATCAGATCAAAGTAATTATAGTGATGAATGGAAACGATTGACAAAAAAGGTAACATGGCTATTCATTACATTTGTCACTCAAACAGACGACCGATAACAAGGAAATTGGCGGGTTAATGTCCACTGTGGTTTATCTGCAGACCACCGGGCAACACAAGATTGCTGAATAACCAAGGTCATGTGACACAGGCGGACAAACACGCCGCTAGTCTTGTTAACTAAGATGTATACATCTTACAATAACTCTGTAAACATCAATCTTATTGAAGTTGACTCATAGATTTGATTTTCTCTATATTATAAATCCTTTCATTACAAATTATTATAAAATGTTTCCAGTATATAAAACTAAAACGTTAATTATGAGTATCGTTTAGACCGCTTATGTTAAAGGAGAATCCTCTTCTAATTTTAAAATGGAAAGAAAGGGACAACAGTAAAAGTTTAATTGTATTCTTTTATTTTTATTTTATAAAAAGTAAAATCCTAAAAATACTGAACTTGAGGAAAATTCTTAAAAGAGAAAGTCCGTAGTCAAAAGGCAGAATCAAAAGATCAAACGAATGGATATCAACTGTCATATTCCTGACTTGGTACACGAATTTTCTTATGTAGAACATGGTGAAATTAACCTGGTTTATAGCTAGCTTATCCTCTCTCTTGTATGACAGTCGCATCAAATCCATTATATTGACAACGATGCGTGAACAAAGCAGACAGACATAATAGGTAAAAATGTCTAAAAAGGGAAACAACAGTCAACGTTGTGTTATAATCTTAATCACTATGAAAACAAACAAATATGTAACTAAGAAGCACAAAATAGCATATAGACCAAGCATATTAGCAAAAATTCACAAATTTACCATTGGACAATTACACAATGACGGGATGTATAAGTACAGAGCCACGTGATATATAAAAGAAACCCCTCCGTAGCAAAAAGAAAAAGGTTTTCGTATGGGTGTCTATCCATTTAAGTGAATCAGGAATAAAAATGGTATCGTTGAACCATCATTTAAATGCTTAACCGGCTGCTGTTTTGGTTTTTTTGTTGTTGACACGTACATTTATTTCGAATTGAATCATCAATGCGAATCGAATTCGCTAATCGCGTTCACACACTCTTCTTTTTTTAATTCGAATTGATTCGAATTGGCTAATCCGAATTATCCAATCGCATTAGAAATACGCTTTTGTTAATACGAATTAAAAGTTGAACGTCGTTTGGACAGTAAAGCGAATTTGACGCACATTGCAATTCGCATTAGAATTGACGTAAGGACATTACACGTTTCAATTATAATTATATTAAAACTAATGTGAGGCAGCGTCTCCAGGACCAGTTTATTCAAAAATGGTTCTCTGATATAAATAACTCATCAAGGGGGGAATTTTATTTACACTTCAAAGAAGAGTTTTGCTTAGAACCATATCTGTTAAAATTGAGGCGGGGTCATAGAGTTAATATATGTAAACTAAGGGTATGTAATACAAAGTTTCCCATTGAAACAGGAAGATGGAGAAATGTACCACGAAATGAGAGACTTTGTCCACTTTGTAAAGCTGGTCTTGGGGATGTGTACCACTATATATGTATATGTACCAATTGTGAAGTTAAAGATTTAAGGGGGAGGTTCATACCTCTATATTATTCAAAATATCCACACGTTAAAAAAGTACTGGGTATGCTTAAATATTGTAATAATAATGTGCTGTCTAAGCTGTCAATTTTTATTCAAAAGGTAGAAAAGATGCTTGTCTGATTTAAAATTGCAATAAACAAAGATTTATTTCTGAAGATGTATAATATAAAAATGTATACTGAATGTATAATGAAATATGTTGTGATTTATATTGTGCATAATATGCTCCTGTTACGCAGTCTTCTGCGGCTGAGTTTTCTTTAATAAACTATGAAACAAAAGCGAATTTTAAAAAACGTGATAATTTAACTCGCGTATAATTATATAACTACGAGAATTTTATGCTAAAAATCAAATGTTGATCAAATGAGATTATAAGAATAATATTATCACTTATTGGAAAAGAAAATAGAAAAATACTATTGCTAAAGTTTAAACAAATAAAAAGTCATTTATCATAATAATTTATTAGCGTAATTTATTAGCGTAGATCTTTCGCGACAAAGAAAGCATCGCGAGATGAAAAAAATAAATAATAAAAGAGCAGGAATTGAAAGAAATGCAATGAAAGGAGTATAGATATACAAAAAGCAGGAAAATATATTGAATTTATATTAAAAACAATTCTGTGTAAATTTTGAAATTCATGAATACGAATTGTCGACACAGGGAAAATCTTCAATCAATGGTGCTGAAAGATCCTAAATTAATATTCATTAAATATATATATATATATATATATAACTCGTCTAAACATCAACCCAACAATGTTAGATCTGTAAATTTGCTTTCGCAAATTTTTGGTTCTTCCCTCGCCGGGATTCGAACCCATGCTACTGTGATTTCGTGACACCAAATCGCCTCACTGCAGCCGTCACGCTAGACCACACGACCACCTGGGCTCTCAAAAAAAGAGCTTTCGGTGGGCATGTGTTACCTTTCCACGTCAGTTTTAATCTAGCGGCGTACTACAGTACATGATATATAAGGCATGAAGATGTTATTGTTACAGATCAGCTAAATTATCTATAGTAAAGGATCCTACAAATTAATGTAAGATACAGTCACAGAAAATAATTATATTCATAAGTACGTCTGAGTCAGTGACAACCCTACAACAGATGTATCCATCGGATCGCCATCAATGATGGTGATACATGGCTGTGTACATAATGTATATACAACTCGTCTAAACATCAACCCAACAATGTTAGATCTGTAAATTTGCTTTCGCAAATTTTTGGTTCTTCCCTCGCCGGGATTCGAACCCATGCTACTGTGATATCGTGACACCAAATCGCCTGCACTGCAGCCGTCCCGCTAGACCACACGACCACCTGGGCTCTCAAAAAAAGAGCTTTCGGTGGGCATGTGTTACCTTTCCACGTCAGTTTTAATCTAGCGGCGTACTACAGTACATGATATATAAGGCATGAAGATGTTATTGTTACAGATCAGCTAAATTATCTATAGTAAAGGATCCTACAAATTAATGTAAGATACAGTCACAGAAAATAATTATATTCATAAGTACGTCTGAGTCAGTGACAACCCTACAACAGATGTATCCATCGGATCGCCATCAATGATGGTGATACATGGCTGTGTACATAATGTATATACAACTCGTCTAAACATCAACCCAACAATGTTAGATCTGTAAATTTGCTTTCGCAAATTTTTGGTTCTTCCCTCGCCGGGATTCGAACCCATGCTACTGTGATATCGTGACACCAAATCGCCTGCACTGCAGCCGTCCCGCTAGACCACACGACCACCTGGGCTCTCAAAAAAAGAGCTTTCGGTGGGCATGTGTTACCTTTCCACGTCAGTTTTAATCTAGCGGCGTACCACAGTACATGATATATAAGGCATGAAGATGTTATTGTTACAGATCAGCTAAATTATCTATAGTAAAGGATCCTACAAATTAATGTAAGATACAGTCACAGAAAATAATGATATATATATAGTCACAGAAAAATAATATTAAAACTGACGAGGAAAGGTAACACACAGCCAGCGAAAGCTCTTTTTTTGAGAGCCCAGGTGGTCGTGTGGTCTAGCGGGACGGCTGCAGTGCAGGCGATTTGGTGTCACGATATCATAGTAGCATGAGTTCGAATCCCGGCGAGGGAAGAACCAAAAATTTGCGAAAGCAAATTTACAGATCTAACATTGTTGGGTTGATGTTTAGACGAGTTGTATATACATTATGTACACAGCCATGTATCACCATCATTGATGGCGATCCGATGGATACATCTGTTCTAGAGTTGTCACTGACTCAAACGTACTTATAAATATAATTATTTTCTGTGACAGTATATTACATTAATTTGTAGGATCCTTTACTATAGATAATTTAGCTGATCTGTAACAATAACATCTTCATGCCTTATATATCATGTACTGTAGTACGCCGCTAGATTAAAACTGACGAGGAAAGGTAACACACGGCCAGCGAAAGCTCTTTTATGAGAGCCCAGGTGGTCGTGTGGTCTACCGGGACGGCTGCAGTGCAGGCGATTTGGTGTCACGATATCACAGTAGCATGGGTTCGAATCCCGGCGAGGGAAGAACCAAAAATTTGCGAAAGCAAATTTACAGATCTAACATTGTTGGGTTGATGTTTAGACGAGTTGTATATATATATATAAAACTTAAAGTGGTCCCACATATTATTTTTTTAATGAATATTCACATTATTATTTTTTTAATGAATAACTCAATATTCATATATCATTTTTTTTAATGAATATTCAAATATCATTTTTTTTAATGAATATTCAAATATCATTTTTTTAATGAATATTCATATATATATTATAGGGTTATTGCATGAATATTATACAATTACTGTCTTTTGATGAGGTAAATATATGTTCTACAAGGGACAATATTCCCCAATATTCATGCAATAACCCTTTTATTGTATAGCAATATAATATTTGACAGTTAAAATTGGTTTAAACTAAGATTTAAACGTTGATGACGTCATGAATTTTGAAAATTTATTGCACTAGTGCAATATTAGAATTTATTGCACGCTAACTTTTGGTTACGTTCTGTGGGAAATATTATATTGCTATACAATAAATATATATATATATATATATAAAGTGATATTCATATATATATATAAAGTGATATATATATATATGAATATTCATTAATAAAATGATATTTGAATATTCATTAAAAAAAATGATATATGAATATTGAGTTATTCATTAAAAAAATAATAATGTGAATATTCATTAAAAAAATAATATGTGGGACCACTTTAATTTTCATTAGTAAAAATTATGCTGGTGTTTTCGACATTCAAATTCATGACTGTTGTTAAAAATGATGTCATTGAATGTTAAATGTATTCCAATAACTTTAAGAATAGGACGTAAATTATATAACAATTATTTTGACAATCTTTCATATTTCCTTACAGAATGGCACTTGTATATATTACGCTGATTAAGCTAATGATGTTTTATTGTTAGTTGAAATGTATATTATGTTTTATATGTGAATGATTTATATTGGACGAGTGTCGAGACATTTTTTTTCCTGAATTTCAGCCACTTATATGTATAAATCAAATCTGAAATTAAATAAATAAAAGGAAACTAAGGAAGAAATTAAACTTTATAGATATGAAAACTAATTTGTCAAATTACGGTTAACATTATATAAGAGTCATAGTGATAAGTGGTAGAGAAAACTAACTAAATAACTGTCAGCATATCGTTAGCTTGCAAATAGTTCATGTATATTGTTCTATGGCAAATAGTTCATGTATATTGTTCAGTGGCAAAATAGTTCATGTATATTGTTCAATGGCAAATAGTTCATGTATATTGTTCTATGGCAAATAGTTCATGTATATTGTTCTATGGCAAATAGTTCATGTATATTGTTCTATGGCAAATAGTTCATGTATATTTTTCAGTGACAAATAGTTCATGTATATTGTTCTATGGCAAATAGTTCATGTATATTGTTCTATGGCAAATAGTTCATGTATATTTTTCAGTGACAAATAGTTCATGTATATTGTTCAGTGACAAATAGTTCATGTATATTGTTCTATGGCAAATAGTTCATGTATATTGTTCTATGGCAAATAGTTCATGTATATTTTTCAGTGACAAATAGTTCATGTATATTGTTCAGTGACAAATAGTTCATGTATATTGTTCTATGGCAAATAGTTCATGTATATTGTTCAGTGACAAATAGTTCATGTATATTGTTCAGTGACAAAAAGTTCATGTATATTGTTCAGTGGCAAATAGTTCATTTAAAGTGTTCAGTGACAAATAGTTCCTGTGTATTGTCCAATGGCAAATAGTTTATATATATTGTTCAATGGCAAATAGTTCATGTATATTGTACAGTGGCAAATAGTTCATGTATATTGTTCAGTGACAAATAGTTCATGTATATTGTTCAGTGACAAATAGTTCCTGTATATTGTACAGTGGCAAATAGTTCATGTATATTGTTCAGTGACAAATAGTTCATGTATATTGTTCTATGGCAAATAGTTCATGTATATTGTACAGTGGCAAATAGTTCATGTATATTGTTCAGTGACAAATAGTTCATGTATATTGTTCAGTGACAAATAGTTCATGTATATTGTTCAGTGGCAAATAGTTCGTTTAAAATGTTCAGTGACAAATGAAATCGCACCAATTTATGTTCACAATATAGCTCAATCAAATTGTTTTCCCGACTTCGAACTCTCCATACATTTGAACAATTGAAATGTGTTGTCTTCTTTGCAATCAATTTAAAAAATAAAATCAAAACAACTTTCCGGAATAAAAACAATCACTTGTCAATAGGTAATAATAATTACTTCTAATAATCATTTGTAAGTATATTGTAATAAATATCTCATAAAAACTACTTTGTCTGCAATTAACGCGAATATTAACAAATAATTACAACTCACAACATGATTGACAGTATATTCCCGTGAGAAAATAAGCCTACACTTCATTTACACATCGTATTCATTGATATATTTACAGTGAGGAAGTTATATGGATACGGACTAGCGGGATACCCGAGTCAATATATTTTTTATATTATGTATTGGGTATACTAAATATCGTAGAGGCTGCATGATAATGATAGAAAAAAACTTTTCTGACATTTCTCAAAATGTAAAAATAAATTAGAATGAACTCTTATATATTCAACATACTTCAAATAAATAATAAAATAACATTAGCCTGAATATTGATAACGAGATCACCGGCTGTGCGGACACATGGTATTCAACGGTATGAAAAGTCAAAACTATTGCAATCAGTTAAATCATTTATGCCGACTAATTATAAGTTATTACCTCATGAAGAAGTATAAGATATAAAACATTTTTTTACAATGAATAAAGTTTGATGATGTTTAAAATTTAGAGAATGTCTTCTATATAGAGGGTGTGTAATATTAAGAACATTTTAATATTATAAAGAGTTTAATATATATATTTATATATATTTAAACATTTTAATATTATAAAGAGTTTATATATATTTATTTATTCTATTTTATATATAGAGAAGAGAGAGTGTATAGTATAAACAGAGTGTATAGATATAATGGTTACATTGAATTGACATGGAATTATATTTTTAATAATTTTCGTATGATAATTTCTGAAATATTCACAGTGAGTTTCGTGAAAGGGCGAGGTCTGTTTGTATTTTTATTTTCTAGGAAGTTGTAGGTAAATTAAAGCACATTAAAAATAAATATATTTTTAAGGTTTATTTCATATTCAAAAAAATGATTGTAATCAGTGACTTATCATCAACACTAAATAAATAAATCTGACAAATCTATCTCTTTACAGAGAAACTTGAAAAGTATCAACGTCGAATTATCCGTTGGATCAAATGAAACTGCTGTCTATATCAATATAGCAAATTATAGAGATTAATAAAAAGAAAACATTAGAAATTAATCGCAATAAAATAAATTAAATGAAAACAAAGATTGAACTGACGTATAAACAGTATAAGTTTTGATTGTTAATTACAAGTTTCCTATGAAATAAAAGATAGATAATATTGTTTATGTTTACATCTTTTTATTGTTTTATTGTATGTGTGTTTGTGATGGATAGGTGTCGCGTGCACGGTAAGACCAAAACCTGGAACTATATGTATATATATATATAGACAGAATAGTGTCTAACTTATTTACGTATATCATCACTTAGAAGCGTATATAAAACAGTTTACTAACAAAGTCACAACCTGGAACTACATATATATTACAGAAAGAATTGTTGATATCTATCTTCCGTACGAAACCTGTAAATCATTATTTAAGACTGAATTGTGCCTTTATATTTTACTAATGTATACGACAAAACAAAAACCGGGGACATTAATTTAAAATTTAACAGTTTGAATTGTGTCCAGCATTTTAAAGTAAACAATCTGAACCTGTAAAACTATAAGGTTTGATCTGTCTAGCGTGTGTAGCGAGACCAAACCCTGGTACACTATACACAAAGGAGTTTACATTGGGAATATCATGTATGAATTCAGCTATCACCAGCATCAGTTACAGGGACCAGATAGGATAAATTACAGACGGGATTTAATGCAAAATATAGGAGACAACGCGGAACGTGAAAGGACTAGAGTCAAAACATTGAGAGGGGCATTTTTGGAATTACAGAGGAGTCTTCCTGCCGTACCCCCGGACACTAAGTTATCTAAGTTAGATGTTTTAGTTTTAGCCACAACATACATAGCACATTTAATGAGAACTTTGAATGACGAGGAAGAAAATCAAAACTTTGCTGCAAATGGAATCTTACACCCAGTAAAGGTAGGATCACATAATCTTAAAATCGTAATTCTAATTTGCTATGAGTAATATTTCCGTCCATTGGATTACGCCTGCTCCATTGCATTCAAGCTATATATCCATCATGGTGTTACACCCGATCGAACGATTCAACTATATTTCCCAAGGTGAAACACCCGCTCAAATGCATTCAAGCTATATATCCATGGTGTTACACCCGATCGAACGATTCAAACTATATTTCCCAAGGTGAAACACCCGCTCAAATGCATTCAAGCTATATATCCATGGTGTTACACCCGATCGAACGATTCAAACTATATTTCCCAAGGTGAAACACCCGCTCAAATGCATTCAAGCTATATATACATGGTGTTACACCCGATCGAACGATTCAAACTATATTTCCCAAGGTGAAACACCCGCTCAAATGCATTCAAGCTATATATCCATGGTGTTACACCCGATCGAACGATTCAAACTATGTTTCCCTAGTGTTACGTCCTGTAACACCAAATAACATACTGTAAAGGGCACAAACAAATTAGTTATGTTGGAATGGGTATAAAGTATTATAATTATTCATCACACACATTTTATTTAGAGAGGCAGACATACTTTTAGACCACACATTTACACAATAAGACTTAACAAGTTGAATCTTCACACTCGTAAAACATTTATTTTAATTTTCGCTCCAGTATATTAACTTCCCTACATATATACTTTCATATAGTATCTTTATGTCACAATCATCATTAAATAATTATAAAAAACATAGGCCTGGCTTCCGAAAGTACCTTATGACTAGGACATGTCTTACGATGATCTCAGGACATTGCACAGAAGTAAGATATTTGGAACCAAACTTAACTGCAACTATTGCATTCTTGTGATTTTAAAACAGTTTTGAAAATTGATTTATTCAAATAATTTTATTGTTCAAAGATCGAATGTTCATTTAAACATGCATGGATTGGAAAGAATTTCATTTCTTTCTATCTGTAATAAAAAAAGATATAATATGTAAACATAACAAAATCTACATCAATACAGATGCATACAAATCATTGGTCCACAAGGGGCACAAGAAACAAATTACACATATAAAAGAAACAAATACTATCTTCAACGTATGTGTTTTTGTCACACTTTATCTTAAGTATTATATGTTGTACATATAATTAAGAATATGAAATCTAGGAATCTTTCACCTCCAGCATTCTGAACATTCAAGATAGAAAGTACATTACTTTGGTAGATTTGTATTTTCACTTATGTATACAAGTATAGTTTAAAATATGCAATTGAACTAAAGCAGTTATTAAATCTTTAGCATTTTTTGACCCACCTACGATAGTAAAGGGGCATTATGTTTTCTGGTCTGTGCGTCCGTCCGTCCGTCTGTTCGTTCGTCCGTTCGTTCGTCCGTCCGTTCATTCGTCGTACCGTCTGTTCGGCTGTCCGTCTGTCCCGCTTCAGGTTAAAGTTTTTGGTCAAGGTAGTTTTTATTGAAGGTGAAGTTCAATCAACTTGAAACTTAGTACACATGTTGTTTATGATATGATCTTTCTAATTTTAAAGCAAAATTCAGACTTTTGACCCTAATTTCACGGTCCACTGAACATAGTAATGAAAGAGCGAGTTTCACGTTGAAGACTTTGGTCAAGGTAGTTTTTGACGAAATTGAAGTCCATTCAACTTGAATCTTAGTACACATGTTCCCTATGGTATGATATTTTTAGTTTTAATGCCAAATTAGATTTTTTACCCAATTTCACGGTCCATTGAACATGGAAAATGATAGTGCGAGTTGGGCATCCGTGAACATTGAACACATTCTTGTTTTCAAACACATTGAAACCCTAATTTACTTTATTGTATTTAAATAAAAGAAATATAACTTGTTGATTGTTACATACTGAATTTTTTTAATACTTTTAAGCTAACAAAACGAACATTTCTATCAGATTTATTCTTTTTTATGAATACATCCAGAGGAGCCTTTGTTTGATAAAACAGATTGTTTCTTTGAAACACGGCCATATTCAATTCGAGATTAGTTTAAACAATATTTTATTTTCAAAAAGTGCACGAAATATATGAATACGATAAAAATACAGGGATTCGGAAACAAGAAAAACTTATATAAATCCGTCTCCCTCGAGATTGTTTGCAGATATTTTAAATTTACATAAGGATGTTCTTAAACAATTTTTTTTATCATAGTCAAAACATTGATTGAACTTTTAAATAATTGAATAGTTTTCCATTGGAAGCATCTGTTTAGACTATGACCAGGCTTATCAAATTATAAATTGCTCTATCAATAAATGTGAAAAATTAAATTTCTTTCGTCATACTAAAAGAATTAGAAAAAGGCCCCCATATATTGATATATGTAAACTCAAAACTGACCGATCAGTTTTCAGTAAATTTAAACTAAGTGCCCATTCCCTAGCAATCGAAAGAGGGCGTTATACCAACATTTGAAAGAAGTAAACGCATTTGCTTATCCTGTAACAGACAAGAAATTGAGGATGAATACCATTTCTTCTCAATCTGTCCATGCTATAAATCATTGAGGGATACCTATATACAAAATATTAATAAAAATTTTAATTTCAATTTTATTAAATTGCAGTCCGCTATAACACTGAAGCATTTGACTGCACTTTTAAATAGCAGTCTACCAGTCATTATAAAAATTACCATAAAGTATATCAATGATTGTTTTTTTATTGAGAACATCTGTATAACTTGTATTTCTTTTAATATGCAACCTAATTTTTGTTTGTGTTCTTATTTTTAATTGTTCATGAACATTAATAATGTGTTAACTGTTGATATTTATAGTCTTTTTCTTCTTCGCTGTGAATACCACTGTCACTTTAATATAATTATAATCAATTTAACTATTGTCAATTTATTGTCTTAATTTTGTTTGCCATAACCATTTATGTAAATGTGTTTGTGCTAATAAATATTGTCTATTGTCTATAAAAAATTGGAGATTTTCAATGAGACAACTATCAACCAAAGAAAGTTAAATTTCTTGATATAAAATGTATATTGTCCAAAATGATTGAATTCTTGTTCGTGTAAACAATTTCTAGATACTTTGAAAGAAAATATACCAAAATATTATGTTAGTCTTATGAAGCTCTTGACTGCATTCACACCATAAATTCAGGCGGATAATGTTCTACATCCGTCAGTATAAATATGTATTGCAAAATTATTCCTTCTTATTAATACCAAATAACAGACTACTTAGGAATAGGAGTTGTTTCCCTTTCCCTAGGTAGAGATGCCAGCTAGAAACTTAATTTTGTATGGTCTTGAGAAACGATGAAAGTCCGTCGGAAGGGGATGATAAATGGCTGGCCCTTGATAAGAGAGAGTCACATCTCTTGCACGTAAAAGACACCCTTGTAGATTTCGAAAAAGAGTAGGCTAATGCCGCAAAGTGGAAAGGGATTAATATAAGTTGCATGAACTTGTTTCCCAATCTACTATAAATAAATATGTTATAACTAAAACTAAAAAAAATAATTGTATTGTACTCGTGAATAGATTTAATTATGTCTATGTCTATGTCTGTGTCAATAATATAAGGGACAACAATCCCCAAAAGCCTATGTCTGTGTCAATATTATAAGGGACAACGATCCCAAATAGCAGTACTTGAAAATAGATTTAATTATGTCTATGTTTATGTCTGTGTCAATATTATAAGGGACAACAATCCCAAATATCAGTACTTAATAAAATTGAGAATGGAAATGGGGAATGTGCCAAAGAAACAACAACCCGACCATAGAAAAAAAAAAACAGCAGAAGGTCACCAACAGGTCTTCAATGTAGCGAGAAATTCCCGCGCCCGGAGTCGTCCTTCAACTTGTAAATATATTTAATTATGTCTATGTCTGTGTCAATATTAAAAGGGACAACAATCCCAAATAGCAGTACTTGTAAAAAGATTTAATTATGTCTATGCCTATGTCTGTGTCAATACTATAAGGGACAACAATCCCAAATAGCCTATGTCTGTGTCAATAATGTAAGGGACAACAATCCCAAATAGCATATGTCTGTGTCAATGATATAAGGGACATCAATCCCAAATAGCCTATGTCTGCGTCAATAATATAAGGGACAACAATCCCAAATAGCCTATGTCTGTGTCAATAAAATAAGGGACAACAATCCCAAATAGCCTATGTCTGTGTCAATGATATAAGGGACAACAATCCCAAATAGCATATGTCTGTGTCAATGATATAAGGGACAACAGTCCCAAAAAGCCTATGTCTGTGGCAATGATATAAGGGACAACAATCCCAAATAGCCTATTTTTTGTGTCAATGATATAAGGGACAACAATCCCAAATAGCAGATGTCTGTGTCAATAATATAAGGGACAACAATCCCAAATAGCCTATGTCTGCGTCAATAATATAAGGGACAACAATCCCAAATAGCCTATGTCTGCGTCAATAATATAAGGGACAACAATCCCAAATAGCCTATGTCTGTGTCAATGATATAAGGGACAACAATCCCAAATTGCCTATGTCTGTGTCAATAATATAAGGGACAACAATTCCAAATAGCCTATGTCTGTGTCAATGATATAAGGGACAACAATCCCAAATAGCCTGTGTCTGTGTCAGTAATATAAGGGACAACAATCCCAAATAGCTTATGTCTGTGTCAATTATATAAGGAACAACAATCCCAAATAGCTAGTACGTAAGTGAGTATAATAATCAGTAGAAATGTCAATGAAAGCTCTTCGAATCACTAGTTAATAGTTGAGTTAATATGTAGGACTCGGAGGTACGATTGGGAAGCTGAAGTGCGATGGTCCTTTCGCTGATTTTTCATTAAATATGTTATTGAAAACTTCTTTTGATATTCAGTTAATATGTCATTGAAAGTCTTTTGATTCATCAGTAAATATGTCATTAAAAGTCTTTTGAATCAACGGTTAATATGTCATTGAAAGTCTTCTGAATCGTCAATATATATTTCATTGAAAGTCTTCTGAATCGTCAGTAAATATGTCATTGAAAGTCTTTTAAATTATCATTAAATATGTCATTGCAGGGCCGTAACTAGCCCTTTTTAATACTGAGGCAAAATATATTCGCCGAGCGTAGCGAGGTGAAAAATATTTGGCGAGGGGTCTGGGTGCCGCTTAAGGCCCCCAGAAGCTCTGAGAAAAATAACGCAAAATCGTGCATTCTGAGCGTTTCCCGGACTCTTTCTTACATAGAAACGCAAATCATTTTTAGCTATTTTTTCGACAATATTCTGGTCTCAAAGCAAACACATAGATTCATTGTTATTTAAGACTTTAAAGTTTTAGGGAAATTCAAAACATTAAAAGACCGATATGTAGGATAAAGCAAAAATCGTAATTCTCATAATCATTAATACCGGATCTGTCTGTCTGTTCTTGTCTTGTATTGTGCTAACTTGAGAGATTTTTTATGACTAGATTTAAATATAGTGACAGTCATTAGTGCAGTAATATACGTTAAATACTAGTACTGCTCAAGTCGACACTAGGGATCATATCATGCATGACCTTGTTTTACGGTATTTATGATTCTTTCATTATTGAAGACCCTCCAGCAACTATCAAGATGAAGAACAGGAATAAAACTTTGACCATTGATCATTTGTGTTTTTTTTCTATACATTGACATTGTGTGCGATTAGCTCCCGTGCACGTGTACTTCATATGTTAAAGGGTCTGAACACGACGTAATGCAAATTTAACCCTTGAATGTAAAAGGTCATATGGCAATACATTGATTTTTTTTTCAACAAATGATTTGATACCGGGAATTTGGTGGTCTTACTTTAATTTAAACCATGTCAGCTATCAAGTTTTATCCACAGGCGCTTGGGTATATGATACAGTTATTTTTTTTTTTTTTTTTTTTTTGTGATTAAGATATTCAATTTTCCATATCTATAATAGATATCTATCACGTCTGTGCATATCTCACCTACAGAAAATATCTAATTTTGCAATCCATTGGGTATGGTTTTATATACAAGAAAGACAGTTTCGTATTCTTTGATATCAAGTTCAATTCCCCATGCAGAAACGACCACTTTTATCTGTGTCCAGTAGCATCGTAGATTCTTAAACTGAATATTTTCTCGCACAATGCCTGGACACCGGTGGACATGCAACATTACACAGTGTGACACGTTTACAAATGAAAATCAACACTCAGACTAGTCATTAAGTAGGACAATAAATGAACAAAAGACAAACCCGGGACACAGAAGTACAAACAATAGACCATCAACTCTGAAAACCAAAAGTAAAATAGAAACATGGATTACGAAAAATATGCAGGGGCGACATCAGAGAGTGAAGAGAACTTGCTTCTTGCAAGACACTTCGGTGAAAACAATTTGATATGAAGACAATCATATGAAACAATCTTTTGTTTTATTTTTTTTTTTTTTTTTGAAATTTAAAACATGAGGCATTTGCCTCATTTGCCTCAATGTAGTTACGGCCCTGCATTGAAATTTTGCTTAATCGTCAGTGAATATGTCATTGAAAGCCTTTTTAATCCTCAGTAAATGTGTCATTTAAAGTCTTTTAAATCGTCAGTGAATATGTCATTGAAAGCCTTATGAATCAGCAGTAAATTTATCTTTTAAAGACCTTTGAATCGTCATTAAACATGTCATTGAAAGCCTTTTGAATCATCAGTAAATATGTCATTTAAAGTCTTTGAATCGTCAGTAAACATGTCATTGAAAGCCAATTGATTCATCAGTAAATATATCATTGACAGCCAATTGAATCATCAGTTAATATATCATTGAAAGCCCTTATCATCAGTAAATATATCATTGAAAACTTGAGTCATCAGGAAATAGTCATTTAAAGTTTTGAATCATCAGTAAACATGTCATTGAAAGCTCTTTGAATCAAAGTAAATATGTCATTGAAAGCCCCTTGAATCATCAGTAAACATGTCATTGAAAGCCCTTGAATCATCAGTAAACATGTCATTGAAAGCCCCTTGATCATCAGTAAATATGTCATTGAAAGCCCCTTGAATCATCAGTAAATATCATTGAAAACCTTTTGAGTCATCAGGAAATATGTCATTTGAAAGCTTTTGAATCATCAGAAACATGTCATTGAACGCTCTTTGAATCTAAAGTAAATATGTCATTAAAAGCTCTTCGAATCAAAAGTAAATATGTCATTGAAAGCCCATTGAATCATCAGTAAATTATCATTGAAAGCCTTTGAATCACAGTAAATATGTCATTTAAAGTCTTTGAAATCGTCAGTAAATATGTCATTGAAAGCCCTTGAATCATCAGTAAAACATGTCATTGAAAGCCTCTTTGAATCATCATACTATAATCATTGACAGCCTTTTGAATCATCAGTTAATATGTCATTTAAAGTCTTTTAATATCATAAAATATGTCATTGAAAGCTTTTTGAATCATCAGTAAACATGTCATTGAAAGCTCTTTGAATCATCAGTAAACATGTCATGAAAGCCCCTTGAATCATCAGTAAATATGTCATTGAAAGCCCCTTGAATCATCAGTAACATGTCATTGAAAGCCCCTTGAATCATGAGTAAATATATCATTGAAAGCCTTTGAATCATCATAAATATATCATGAAAGCCCTTGAATCTCAGTAATATCAGTAAATCTTGAATCATCGTAAAAGTCATTGAACTTGAATCATCAGTAAACATGTCATGAAAGCCCCTTGAATCATCAGTAAAATTCATTGAAAGCCTCTTTGAATCATCAGTAAATATTCATTAAAATCTTTTAAATGTCAGTAAATATATCATTGAAAGCTCTTTGAATCATCAGTAAACATGTCATAGAAAGCTCTTTGAATCATCAGTAAATATTCATTGAAAGCCTTTGAATCAAAATATGTCATTAAAGTCTTTTAAGCTCAGTAAATATGTCATTGAAAGCTCTTTGAATCATCAGTAATAATCATTGAAAGTCTTTGAATCACGTAAATATATTATTAAGCCCTTTCAATCGTAAATATAGTCATTGAAAGCCTTTTGAATCATCAGTAAATATTCATTAAAGCTTTTGACATCAGAATATATGTCATTGAAAGCCCTTGAATCATCAGTAAATATATGTCATAGAAAAGCCTTTGAATCATCAGTAAATATTCATGAAAGTCTTTGAATCATCAGTAAATATGTCATTGAAAGCCTCTTTGAATCAAAAGTAAAATGTCATAGAAAGCCTTTTGAATCATCAGTAAATTATCATAAAGCTTTGAAATCGTTAATATGTCATTAAAGCCTTAAATCTCAGTAAAATGTCATGAAAGCTCTTTGAATCATCAGTAAATATATCATTGAAAGCCTTTTGAATATCAGTAAATATGTCATTAAAGCCTTTAATCATCAGTAACATTCATTGAAAGCACTTTGAATCATCAGTAAATATTCATTAAAGCCTTTGATCGTAAAAAAACATGTCATTGAAAGCTCTTTGAATCAAAAGTTAATATGTCATTTAAAGCTTTTCGAATCAAAATATATGTCATTGAAAGCCCATTGAATCATCAGTAAATATATCATGAAAACCTTTTGAGTCATCAGGAAATATTTCATGTAAAGTCTTTTAAATCGTCAGTAAATATGTCATGAAAGCCCCTTCAATCATCAGTAAAACATGTCATAGAAAGCTCTTTGAATCATCAGTTAAACTATATCATTAAAGCCTTTGAATCATCAGTAAATATGTCATTGAAAGCCCCTTGAATCTCAGTAAAATATCATAGAAAACTCTTTTGAATCATCATTAATATGATCATTGAAAGTCTTTAATCAAGTAAATATGTCATTGAAAGCTCTTGAATCAATCAGTAAATATGTCATTGAAAAGCCTTTTGAGTCATCAGAAATATTTCATTAAAGTCTTTTCAAATCGTCAGTAAATATGTCATTGAAAGCCCTTGAATCATCAGTAAAATGTTCAATTAAAGCTCTTTGAATCATCAGTAAATTATCATTGAAAGCCTTTTGAGACTCATTAAAATATGTCATTTAAAGTCTTTTAAATTTAGTAAATATAGTCATAGAAAGCTTTGAATCATCAGTAAATATTATTGAAAGCTCTTTAAATCATCAGTAAATATATCATTGAAAGCCTTTGAATCGTTACAAAAAATGTCATGAAAGCCTTTGAATCAAAAGTTAAATATGTCATTAAAGCTCTTGAATCAAAGTAAATATGTCATTAAAGCCCATTAATCATCATAAATATATCATTGAAACCTTTGAGATCGAAAATATTCATTAAAGTCTTTTAAGCGTCAGTAATATGTCAGAAAGCTCTTTGAATCATCAGTTAATATATCATTGAAAGCCTATTTGAATCATCAGTAAATATTCATTGAAAGCCCTTTGAATCGTTAAAATAATGTCATTGAAAGCTCTTTGAATCATCAAGTAAATATGTCATTAAAGCCTCTTCGAATCAAAGTAAAATGTCATTGAAAGCCCATTGAATCATCAGTAAATATATCATTGAAAGCCTTTTGAATCATCAGTAAAATATGTCATTTAAAGTCTTTGAAATCGTCAGTAAATATGTCATTGAAAGCCTCCTTGAATCATCAGTACATATACATTCAGCAGCCTTTGAATCATCAGTTAATATATGATCATTAAAGCTTTTAAATCATCAGTAAATATGTCATTTGAAGTCTTTAAATGCTCAGTAAACATGTCATAGAAAGCTCTTTGAATCATCAGTTAAACATTCATTGAAGCCTTTTGAATCACGGTAAATATGTCATTGAAAGCCCTTGAATCGTAATAAACATGTCATTGAAAGCCCTTTGAATCATCAGTAAACTATGTCATTGAAAGCCTTTGAATCAATAATATGTCATTGAAAGCCCTTGAATCATCATAAATATATCATTTAAAACCTTTTGAGTCATCAGGAAATATTCATTTAAAGTCTTTTGAACATCATAAACAGTCATTGAAAGTCTGAATAAAGTAATATGTCATTGAAAGCCCTTAATCATCAGTAAAACATGTCATGAAAGCTCTTAAATCATCAGTAAAATGTTCATGAAAGCCCTTGATCTCAGTAACTGTCATTAAAGCCTTGAATCATCATTAAATATACTCATTGAAAACTTGAGTCATCAGGAAATATGTCATTTAAAGTCTTTTAATCATCAGTAAATATGTCATTGAAAGCTCTTTGAATCAAAGTAAATATGTCATTAAAGCCTTTCGAATCAACAGTAAATATGTCATTGAAAGCACTTGAATCATCAGTAAATATATCATTGAAAGCCCTTTGAATCATCAGTAAAATGTCATTAACAGTCTTGAAATCGATCAGTAAATATGTCATTGAAAGCCTTTGAATCATCATAAATGTCATTGAAAGCTCCTTTGAATCATCAGTAAATATATCATTGAAACCTTTTGAATCATCAGTAATACTTTCATTTAAGTCTTTTAAATCATCAGTAAATATGTCATGAAAGCTTTTTGAATCATCAGTAAACATGTCATAGAAAGCTCTTTGAATCATCAGTAAATCATGTCATTGAAAGCCCTTGAATCATCAGTAAATATGTCATTGAAAGCCCCTTGAATCATCAGTAAACATGATCATGAAAAGCCCTTTGAATCATATAATATATCATTGAAAGCCTTTTGAATCAAAAGTAAATATTCATTGAAAGCTCTTCGAATCAATCAGTAAATATGTCATTAAAGTCTTTTATCATCAGTAAATATGTCATTGAAAGTTCCTTTAGAATCTCAGTAAACATGTCATTGAAAACCCCTTGAATCATCGGTAAACATGTCATGAAAGCCCTTTGAATCATCAGTAAATATATCATTGAAAGCTCTTATGAACATCAGTACATATATCATGTAAGCCATTTTAATCAATCAGTTATAATATGTCATTGAAAGCTTTTGAATCAAAAGTTAATATATGTCATTGAAAGCCATTTAGAATCATCAGTAAATATATCATTGAAAACCTTTTGAGTCATCAGGAAATATGTCATTTAAAGCTTTTGAATCACAAGTTAAATGTCAGTTGAAAGCTCTTTGAATCAAAAGTAAATATGTCATTGAAAGCCCATTGAATCATCATAAATATACATTGAAACCTTTTGAGTCTTCAGGAAATATTTCATTAAAGTCTTTTAAATCGTCAGTAAATATGTCATTGAAAGCCCCTTGAATCATCAGTAAATATATCATTGAAAGCCCTTTGAATCATCAGTAAACATGTCATAGAAAGCTCTTTGAATCAAAAGTAAAGATATCATTGAAAACCTTTTGAATGAAAATTAAAAGATATCATTGAAAGCCCATTGAATCGACATTATTGAATGTCCATAAATAATCACTAAACAGGACGTCGAAAACCCTTGAAATCGCTGGTACTTGAAAGTGCTTTAAATAATCAGTAAACTTGTCATTAAAAGCCCTAAAACACATTTGTTAGACAATTCTTTCGGTTAAGAATAAAATATTACTCTTTTTTTTTCAGAAATGGCCGATGAGGTCACGTCTATATGCCGGTATTTTATCCAGTACGTTTCCAGTGTATACAGGAAGACATGTCGAAAACAGACAGAACAACGACAAACACAACACATGTCCGTATCTACAGAATGACATGTGACAGAGCTCTGATAAAGAGAATAAATGATGAACTATATTTTATCCGTCACGTAAATACAAAATAGTCGGGAGACTAACAAAGGACATATGAAAGTGTTATGCACAATTCAATTAGTTAGAAAAGTGATGATAGGACACAATTTATTTATAAGACGCAGTATGTTTTGGAGATTTCACCTGTATATAATTCAGTACAAATTAAAACTAATAATGTATTAACGTATATGCATTTACTTAAATAAAAGAAGATATGGTATGGTTACCAATGAGACAACTCTCCATCCAAGTCACAATTTATAAAGGTAAACCATTATAGGTCAAAGTACGGTCTTCAACACGGAGATTTGGATCACAATAAACTCATCATAGATACCAGGATTAAATTTTGTATTTACGCCAGACTCGCGTTTCGTCTACAAAAGACTCATCAGTGACGCTCGAATCCAAAAAGATTAAAAAGGCCCAAAAAAAAAGGTACAAAGTTGGAGAGCATTGAGGACCAAAATTCTTAAAGGTTTGCAAAATACAGCTAATGTAATCTATTCCTGAGATAGAAAAGCCTTAGTATCTGAAAAATTCAAACGTTTTGTAAACAGGCTAGTGATACCCTCGGAGAATTAAAACTCCACCAGCAGTGGCATCGACCCAGTGATTGTAAATAAACTCATCATAGTTACCAGGATTAAATTTTGTATTTATGCCAGACGCATGTTTCGTCTACAATAAACTCATCATAGATACCATGACTAAATTTTGTGTATACGCCAGACGCGCGTTTCGTCTACAAAAGACTCATTAGTGACGCTCGAATCCAAAAAAGTTAAAAAGGCCAAATAAAGTACGAAGTTGAAGAGCATTGAGGACCAAAATTCCTAAAAGACTACAACGAGTAGCAAGCTATAAAGGCCCAAAAATGATAGTGTAAAACCAGTCAAACAGGAAAAACAACGACACAATTTATATAAAAAACGAGAAACGAGAAACACTTATGAACCACATCAACAAACGAAAACTACTGAACATCAGAATCTGACAAAAGACTGGTGCAAACAAATGCAGTGGTATGGCAAGCCGTTCTCGTCAAAACTATGTTTAAACCATTTTTCGAAAAATTTACACACTGAGAATTACAATTACACACTGAGATTTCATAAAGACGCACTGAGATTACAAAAATGAAAAACACACACTGAGAATTGAAAATTACACACTGAGAATTGAAAATTACACACTGAAAATTGAAAATTACACACTGAGATTTCAAAAAGATACACTGAGAATAAATAAACTGAAAACACACACTGAGAATTTGACATTACACACTGAGAATTTAAAATTACACACTGAGATTTGTGCGCACTTTTTATGCGCACAAATTTAATTAGCATACCTAATCTGAATCTATTACAAGCTTAAAACAACTAGGGGACAGAACTCGTTAGTCCTTCGATTTGGTTCCAAATTATTTATAAAAAAAACTTTAGAAATACAAGAACAAGAAAACACCCACTTACTCTTATTACAAAATATAACCAAATGGTGAAAAACTTTATCAAAATTATAAGAAAACATTGGAACAATCTGCAAAAAAACAAAGAATGCAGTGAAATGTTTACTCAAGTGTTTATTATAGCATATAAACGTAACAAAAATATAAACGATTACCTTGCGAAATCAGGGTAACAGTTGGAAGACTTTTGAAAAGGGACCCATGCTTAAACGTTTTTAAGTAAAAAAAAATCCCGATATACTGGTAGTAATGATCTGAATTATAGGCAACACACTTATGAATATGAGCGATGTTAATAAAAAAAGAAGATGTGGTATGATTGCCAATGAAACAACTATCCACAAAAGACCAAAATGACACAAACATTTACAACTATAGGTCACCGTACGGCCTTCAACAATGAGCAAAGCCCATACCACATAGTCAGCTATAAAAGGCCCCGATAAGACAATGTAAAACAATTCAAACGAGAAAACTGACGGCCTTATTTAGTGTAAACAAAAATTAACGAAAAACAAATATGTAACACAACGACAACCACTGAATTACAGGCTCCTGACTTGGGACAGGCACATACATAAATAATGTGGCTGGGTTAAACATGTTAGCGGGATTTAGTCTTGAAATTTATTACGAATGTTGGTTGAAGGAATCGCATTTCATTATGACAAGAGTTCTTGAGATCAAGATATTAATCTGTTGAATTATTCATCTCATAATTATTCATTAGTAATTTGCATATTAATCTCAGTGTGTATTTTTGAAATCTCAGTGTGTAATTAACAATTCTCAGTGTGTGTTTTTCAATTTATTTCATCTCGGTGTGTCTTTTTAAAATCTCAGTGTGTAATTTTGAATTCTCAGTGTATTTTTTAAATCTCAGTGTGTAATTTTGAATTCTCAGTGTATTTTTTTTAAATCTCAGTGTGTAATTTCGATTTCTCAGTGTGTTATTTTAGGTTTTTAAATCTCAGTGTGTATTTTTTTTTCGAAAAAAGGGTTTAAACACAGTTTTGACGTGAACGGCTTGCCATAGGTGGTACCTATTAAAGCGTTTAAACCCACTGTATGGCAAGCCGTTCACGTCAAAACTGTGTTTAAACCCTTTTTTTCGAAAAAAAATACACACTGAGATTTAAAAACCTAAAATAGCACACTGAGAAATCGAAATTACACACTGAGATTTAAAAAAATACACTGAGAATTCAAAATTACACACTGAGATTTAAAAAATACACTGAGAATTCAAAATTACACACTGAGATTTTAAAAAGACACACTGAGATGAAATAAATTGAAAAAACACACACTGAGAATTGTTAATTACACACTGAGATTTCAAAAATACACACTGAGATTTCAAAAATACACACTGAGATTAATATGTAATTACTAATGAATATTTATGAGATGAATAATTCAACAGATTAATATCTTGATCTCAAGAACTCTTGTCATAATGAAATGCGATTCCTTCAACCAACATTCGTAATAAATTTCAAGACTAAATCCCGCTAACATGTTTAACCCAGCCACATTATTTATGTATGTGCCTGTCCCAAGTCAGGAGCCTGTAATTCAGTGGTTGTCGTTGTGTTACATATTTGTTTTTCGTTAATTTTTATTTACACTAAATAAGGCCGTTAGTTTTCTCGTTTGAACTGTTTTACATTGTCTTATCGGGGCCTGTTATAGCTGACTATGTGGTATGGGCTTTGCTCATTGTTGAAGGCCGTACGGTGACCTATAGTTGTAAATGTCTGTGTCATTTTGGTCTTTTGTGGATAGTTGTTTCATTGGCAATCATACCACATCTTCTTTTTTATATTAACATCGCTCATATTCATAAGTGTGTTGCCTATAATTCAGATCATTACTACCAGTATATCGGGATTTTTTTTTTACTTAAAAACGTTTAAGCATGGGTCCCTTTTCAAAAGTCTTCCAACTGTTACCCTGATTTCGCAAGGTAATCGTTTATATTTTTGTTACGTTTATATGCTATAATAAACACTTGAGTAAACATTTCACTGCATTCTTTGTTTTTTTGCAGATTGTTCCAATGTTTTCTTATAATTTTGATAAAGTTTTTCACCATTTGGTTATATTTTGTAATAAGAGTAAGTGGGTGTTTTCTTGTTCTTGTATTTCTAAAGTTTTTTTTTCCACCCTTCACTATTACCTGAAATATCAGTGAAACATCACAACATAGATAGACATACTATAAAATATCAGTTGAAAATAGCTTAACTCAATCAAAAGACACATCAAGATAAACAAGTAAACATACACTGAATGAATCAATTTGATCTATGACACAATTTGTAACTACACAATTATCAATAAGACAACTATATAACCTTGAACAAAATGCCGTGAAATAAAATAACGTAAACAGCTAAATATAATAAATTTTGTTGTAAGAGGTATGTCTTAATTGTTTTTGGATACATAAATACCCTGCCACATCCGGTCTGTGTTTTCGTTAGATGTTTTCTGCGTTGTATCGATCTGATGAGTTTAGCACTTTGCACTTGATTTTATAATGTTCTTCTTATGTTACATTACTGTTTTGGGTTTTGAGAGGGTTTTAGCGTCAGCAAACTAGTTAAACCGTGCCACATAAAGAATTATGTGGATGTACCAAGTTTTGAGTCTGTATTTCAGAGGTTGTCTTTGGTTCATTTTGTTTTTTGTGAATCATTTGTAAATCAGACTGTTAGTTTTCTCAATAGAATTGTTTCGCAATTTCATGTATGGACCGTTTATAGCCGACTATATAAGGTCCATATGTAACTGACTATGCGGTATGGGCTTTGCTCATTGTTGAAGGCCGTATAGTGACCTATAGTTATTAATTTCTGTATCATTTTGGTCTCTTGTGGAGATTTTTTATCATTGGCAACCATACTTCATCTTCTTTTATAATATATATAAGTACGTATATACAACTCATCTAAACATCAACCCAACAATGTTAGATCTGTAAATTTGCTTTCGCAAATTTTTTGTTCTTCCCTCGCGGGGATTCGAACCCATGCTACTGAGATATCGTGACACCAAATCGCCTGCACTGTAACCGGCGCTCTAGACCACACAACTACCTGGGATATACGTGTGACGAAAAATGTTTAGTTGGTTAGTTTGCCGAGATGCAACTTTAAACTAAAGTGTGTGTTCTTGTGGTTGTGCTGTGTTGTTGGGTGTATAAGTTTCATACACGGGCGACAAATGCCAAGTATACTCTTAAACAGGGTTACCCTAAAAATCCACTGGTAGCGTGATTAAGGGAATCCTGGTCACATAAATAAATGAATGGTGTAGTCTGAACGAAGTCTTGCAAGTTAACATAAACACAAAGTCGATTAAAAGTTCAGTACTGTATTATTCAAAATCCAAAGTACATGTAACAGTAATACAAGTTTACAACATCTAAACTGCAGGCTCAACAATACGTTGACATAATCCTAAATCTTCTACGTACACTCCTCCCGTACACAAAATCGTATCTTCTCCTCGTATATCGTATCTCGTATATCTATCCCTCTACAACTATTGCTCTCTTTTATACTAATCTAGTATCCCGATTACAAAATGGTAAAATGACTCTGAACAAAGAAATATTCAACAGGAGATATATTACAGGAGCCCGGAGCTAAGGTCAACCGAAGCTGAGGTCATCCGAGGCACCTGTATAAACAAAGCAACGGGGCATCAGCTGCTTAACATGATTGATTTGACATTTAAGAAGTATAATCTGATTGAAGGCGATAAGCATAGATTGTAAGGAATGACTTTATAACGGTTAATAAGAATACGTAATCCGAATATAAAATGATAATAAAACTCACTGATGCATGTAATAAACGAAAACGTTACACAGTCTCCTTTTAGCCCTGAACTTCCACTGTTCAGTTCATGCACCATAAAAAAAAAAAATTAAATTATAAAAAGTACTCATTTTATAGTGGTATATCCTAACTATTCCTGGAACACTAAAAAAACTTGGAATCCAAGAGTAACTTATAAAAGACAAAATTAAATGTGTTCCAATTGACACCAAGCAAATAGTTAGGGTCACAGGTTCCATATTTTCATAAACTTTAAAAATAATTTTTGCGAACAAAATTGAAGTCTATGTAAATAAAATAAGCACCTATCAAAACAAGAAATATAACAAAATATATTTGCTGACTAGTGCTGACAATGATATATTTCATGTCTACAAAATAATTTAGATTTAAAACTTTTAAAACAATAGAATTTACTGTTAATCATTGTTTAAAGGGCTTCGAGACACCATAACAATGTGTTTATGGTCTCCAGCACAAATTTATACTTTTAAAGGGCTCCGTGACACCATAACAATATGTTTAGGGTCTCGAGCACCAAATAAGTTTAAATTTCTACTCATAAACAAACACAGAAAACTTCTGTATAAAACAACATAGTTTACACAATAAATAAACAACTGTTCATAAAGTCACTTGGTTTATTCACTATCTTCTTCCGTCGTTTCATTGTGGTTTTTTTTCCTTTTCATTAGACCGTCCATGCCGGGTGACCGACACCTGGCCTCTGGTGTCGATCTGCTCTGTGTAAATCGGTCTCTCGATAATCTCTACGGTCCCTTTCTCGGTTCCGGAAATTCTGGTGGACGATTTTTAAACATCGGGGATCTGCCTCTTCCACGCCATCTAAAACGGTTATAGAATCACCTTTGGGATCCTTTACCGCTATTCTGTGAGAAATTATCAGGAACATTATTTCTGTTGACATTTTCTCTTTGTGTTCCTTCTGCCTCTACAGTTACATCTTCGTCTCTATCCCCGTCTTCAACTTCAAATATCGACCGCTGAATCGGTTTGAAATGTTTGCCAGCAAGGTCTTTTTCTCCAACTCTTAAGCGTCCTGCATCGAATTAATTACCGCCTCTTGTAGGGTATTATGTCTGGTTCGCTTGAAAGCAAGGCGAAAATCTTCTGATTGTGCGCACTTGTCAAGAAAATCTTTAATAGAGTTCTCCTCTACAATCTCAGGATTGCCCGGATACGCTCTACGGTACAAATCCTCTTTGGCTTGACCGAAATCTCTCTCGGGTTTCTCTTTCTCAGTTTTGCCTATGTCACATACCTTTCTTTCATCGCCGTATGTCCAAATCTCTCTTCCATCTTCTGTTTCAGGCGTTCAAAATCTCTTTGAATAATTAATGGCATCCCGTATGCAAAGGTATGCAAAGGTCTCGGCTTGTCCTCTTAAAGTACCAAAAAGTAAAATCACAAAAATACTGAACTCAGAGGAAATCCAATCGGAAAGTCCTTAATCACATGGCAAAATCAAATGACAAAACACAACAAAAACGAATGGACAAGAACTGTCATATTCCTGACTTGGTACAGGCATTTCCAAATGTAGAAAATGGTGGATTGAATCTGGATTTATAGCGCTAAACCTCTCACTTGTACGACAGTCGCATCAAATTTAATAATACTGATAATGATGCATGAACAAAACAAACAGACACAATAGGTAAAAATGTCACAAATAAAGGTAAAAAGTCGTAATTCGGTAGGTCATATTCGTGAAAAGGGAACAGGAGGATTGAAGTAACGACATAAGGAACATATTTTATCTTTATAACAGATATTTCATAACGGAGTACCCTACGTGCCTTTTCATTGTTCCATACATTTAACTCGGATATATTCTCAAAGTATTGGATAAATACATTACAGACGTCATCGCTTACTCCGGAAAACGTTCTACGGACAGGATATTCGTTCGCTGGTCAAACATTGCTCACACGAAAACACCTGACCTCACGGTCATAAAACTTTCGAGCATGATTTTTGTACTCAGACTCGAAAATCAACCAATCAAATTTCTGGATTTCATGTTTCGAGCATGATTTATGTGCTCAGAGCACTGAGAAAAGTTTTATGCCTTCAAGGCCTGGTTTTCGGCATATCTGTAGTTAATCCATTTGTCCGATTATGAAAATCTAGCGATTGAATTTGTTTTGTCGATAAGCCTATGTTTTCCGATTTTTGCCCTGATAACTCCATTTCCGTGTGCCTTTGTCCGTTAAAAACAGGGCTATTGGACTAGGACAGGAGTAAAAGGGCATTTCATCTGAATCATAGGGCGTATCACTTTCATCCATTATGGTGCAAGCCGGAGTCCCGTAAATATACTTTCCACGAATGTCATCAGGTCTTCGTCTCTTCTCGGACCATGTTTGTGGAGGGTTGTCTGTTTCATGACCATTAGAAAAAAAATTCCATATTAATTGCAGAACAATTGTACAAATCAATAGTCCTCTTATAACTATTAGTCCAGTCATGACTTCTGTACAACCCGATTGTTAATGCGACGAGGCTGCTACTGAGAGTAAGCAAAATAATCCATATTTGCCATATTGCTTACATTTGTGGTTGCTCATAATTGCTTACATCTACCTTATAATTTGAACTTTGGTGGATAGTTGTTTCATTGGCAATCCTACCTCCTTAATTTTATAGTTTTATTATATTATATTATATATTTGACAAATAATTGCATAAAACTCCACTTATGATATTGATATTGTCATTTGTAAACTGCAACGATTTAATATGACACATTAAGGCGTAAGCATATAATAGCTATATTATATATCAAACATCAGGTAATATTTCATCGTGTTTCGGATACAATTAGCGCATGTGAACATTTTGTCGTGATGTATATTAATGAAACGTCCACCAAATTTTTTGCTAATCTCCTGGACAGCTCTATCCTGATTGTTCCTCGGTGAACAATGCCCGATTCTCCGGCGATACCGGTTATCTGGCATAGTCTCCGTGTGAACATCATGGAGAGTACTAGTGGCAGGAAAACTACTTAACCCAGAATCTGCTGGGGAAATTACTTGATTTGTTAAGCAATTCTGCCTAACCTCAGAGAGCATTGGAGCCTGAGTTGATGTCCTTGTTGTTCTTCTTAGTATTTCCATTGTATAATCTCTAGCAATTTCGTTGAAGTCACACACAGTAAATCCCACCGCTGCCACCAATGAGACGAAAAAGGTTTAGTTGGTTAGTTTGCCGTGATGCAACTTTAAAATCTTTAAATCCCGATTACAAAATGCTTAAATGACTATGAACAAAGAAATATTCAACAGGAGCTATATTACAGGATGCCGGTGCCCGGAGCCCGGAGCTAAGGTCAACCAAAGCTGAGGTCAACCGAGGCACCTGTGTAAACAAAGCAACGGGATACCAGCTGCTTAACATGATTGATTTGACATTTAAGAAGTATAATCTGATTGAAGGCGATAAACATAGATTGAAACGAATTATTTCATAACGGTTAATGAGAATAAGAAATTCTTAGTTTTTCGAAAAATTCAAAGTTTTGTAAACAGGAAATTTATAAAAAATAACCACATTATTGATATTCATGTCAAAAACCGAAGTGTTGACTACTGGGCTGGTGATACCCTCGGGGACGAAACGTCCACCAGCAGTGGCATCGACCCAGTGGTGTAAATAGTTATCAAAGGTACCAGGATTATAATTTAATACGCCATACGCGCGTTTCGTCTACATAAGACTCATCAGTGACGCTCATATCAAAATATTTAGAAAGCCAAACAAGTACAAAATTGTAGAGCATTGAGGATTCGAAATTCCAAAAAGTTGTGCCAAATACGGCTAAGGTAATCTATGCCTGGGATAAGAAAATCCTTAGTTTTTTCGAAAAATTCTAAGTTTTGTAAACAGGAAATTTATGAAAAAAATGACCATTTTATTGATATTCATGTCAACACCGAAGTGTTGACTACTGGGCTGGTGATACCCTCGGGGACGAAACGTTCAGTTGTGTAAATAGTTACGTTTTTTCACTGTTGCGGGTTTTGTGGTTGCTCATAATTGCTTACATCTACCTTATAATTTGAACTTTGGTGGATAGTTGTTTCATTGGCAATCCTACCTCCTTAATTTTATAGTTTTATTATATTATATTATATATTTGACAAATAATTGCATAAAACTCCACTTATGATATTGATATTGTCATTTGTAAACTGCAACGATTTAATATGACACATTAAGGCGTAAGCATATAATAGCTATATTATATATCAAACATCAGGTAATATTTCATCGTGTTTCGGATACAATTAGCGCATGTGAACATTTTGTCGTGATGTATATTAATGTGATAATAAGATTCATTTGGTATTAGATTTTGTTCAATAAATATCACCTAAAGTTCGAGTGTTAATTTCTTTTATCAGCTTTTAAATTGAAAACTGATGAATTAAATTTAATATATTATAACACCACCTGCAATCCTTGTTAATTGTTATCTTATTTTAAAGTTCAATCTTAGAACTTTTATGGTACCACTAATAAATAATTACATGAAGGAGCTGGTTGTATGATATTTTCTTTTTGTTCCGAAATAACTAATCTCATATTGATGAAGTGTGATGCTTTTTAGTTCAAGTGTCTTTTTGAAATATATCACACATCTTCTTTGACATTTATAAACCATATTCCAAATGAGGTATACCCCAGCTTCTTACCATCTGTTTAGACGTATAACAAAATTCTCCTTTGACGTGTAATATGCTGTTTTGATTTTAGTACTAGCTATATAGAATGATGATTGATTGGTGTTCAATGTAATTTGTTGATTTAAGTGTAGTGCTAGCTATATATAATGATTGATTGATTGTTGTTCAATGTACTTTGTTGAATTAAGTGTAGTGCTAGCTATATATAATGATTGATTGATTGTTGTTCAATGTAATTTGTTGATTTAAGTGTAGTGCTAGCTATCGATTGATTGTAAGTAGATGTTATTTGTTGTTTTAAGTGTAGCAATAGTTATATATAATGATCGATTGATTGTTGTTCAATGTAATTTGTTGATTCAAGTGTAGTGCTAGCAATATATAATGATTGATTGATTGTTGGTCAATGTAATTTGTTGATTTAAGTGTAGTGCTAGCTATATATAATGATTGATTGATTGTTGTTCAATGTAATTTGTTGATTTAAGTGTAGTGCTAGCTATATATAATGATTGATTGATTGTTGTTCAATGTAATTTGTTGAATTAAGTGTAGTGCTAGCTATCATTGATTGTAAGTAGATGTTATTTGTTGTTTTCAGTGTAGCAATAGTTACATAGAATGATCGAATGATTGTTGGTCAAGGTTATATGTTTTGTAAAGTGTAGAACAAGCTATATAGAATGATCGTGTGATTTTTGTTCAATGTTATATGTTGTTTTTAGGGTATTGATTGCTATATAGAATGCTCGTGTGATTTGTTTTCAATGTTATATACTGTTTTGAGTGTAGAGTTAACTATATAGAATGATCGTGTGGTTTTTTGTTCAATGTTATATGTTGTTTTATGTTCTAAATTCACTGTGTTCCAACGAACATAAAGTATTTATGTGCTAAATCTCTCTAGATTTTTGCAAAGCATATATATCTGAGCACATTCAGATATGTACCTTTATACGATAAAGGCATAATAGAAAACTAAATACATATTTAGGTACTGTTAGGTGCAATGACAATCTCAATTTTAATAACTATAGATCCAGAGATCACAATATTTCTAATATCAAACATCATTAATCCCGGTAAAAGACAGTAATCAAAATCTACAAAATATATACAAAACACATAAATTCTTTACATACAACTTCGATACATTAAAAAGAAAAAAAAAACAGAATTCTTAATGAAAATTAACCTTTAATAAAAAAGAAACGTACAATGGTCACTGCCCAAACCTCGAGAGTTAAATCTCGTGCAAACTTTCACTACATACTGACCGCAAAAACCGGTTTACAACTATTGTGAAAACACAATAGAATAAATTACCTACTTCAAAAATCATACGCGAACCGCACATACATATATTTATGTTCAAAATTCACTGTGTTCAAACGAACATAAAGTATTTATGTGCTAAATCTCTCTAGGATTTTGTAAAGCATACATATCTGAGCACATTCAGATATGTACCTTTATACGATAAAGGCATAATAGAAAACTAAATACATATTTAGGTACTGTTAGGCGCAATGACAACTTTAAGTACATATTATATACCAATATTTTGAGATACTGACAAATGCTTCTGTAAACTTTCTAATACATAGCCATATTTAGCTTGATCGGATTTCCACCGACCATGTTATTTAAATAACCTATCTGAAATATTGTTTTGAGCGGCAGCTGTGGCACCACCCGATCTAAAACTATGCAGACCAAAATCTTTAGAGTTACAACCAATCTCTGATAATGCACATTTAATCAATTATCTCGCTCTGGTATACGACAATCTATAGTGTTTCTTCCTTAGAACAAAATTATGTGATTTCTTCAAAAAATGACAAAGGTCTAAATGTATACATATCTGAAGACAAATCAATATTTTATATTAAACAGTCTAGTATTGTACATGGACATTGTGGAAGTGTCAAGCTTTGATATCAATACATGTATGCCTTTCCTGTAACAGTCTGTTGTACTCTTCTCAATACAAATGTCTATATATTGATTACAAACTGAAATGTGCTTTGCTTTTATACTACAAAGTTCTTGATACCTTAAAAATCCGGTATAAGATAGTGCACACATTGTTAATAGGCGTACATCTTTAAGAGAACGACCAACTAAATTGTACTTAATCGAAAATAATTTGATCATAATATCAGAAGCAACTGGACTCTTTTTCTCTATAGGTCTGTTCAATTTTCTTCTTGGTGCTTCTACGATCAATCTAACCATTTCAGAATCACATGGATTAGCTACCCCAGCAAGATTATGTGACCCATTTAATTCCATAAACAGCGGATTCTATAACGCTAAAATGATTAACTGATTGAATTAAATTTTGTAAATATAGACCTACATATAATTCTTGAAAGGGTAAAACACTTTTAATTTCAGAGTATTTTTCAGTCCATTTAATGAATCTTTTAAAATATCCAGCATATTTTTCTACTGTAGATTTTGCACGAGCATCAAGAATATTACAAATGTTAATTCTTTCGAATACAAAATAACAGATCATTTATTGAAATCAACCTAGCTATATCAATAATATTAAAAACTGATCATGTCATCATGTTTATTTTTTTTCATCACATTTTATCAAGTTGTATTAAACATTATTATCATACTTGACTTTTTATACTAATGTATGCAATGTATATGTTTGCATTTTGTTTGATTTCTCATGATGAGGGCCTCAGGGAAGATTAGGTATATAGCTAACTGTGTAACCCTCTTAAAATAAAGTATTGTTGTTGTTGTTGTTGTTGAAGATAAGCTATTAAACAATGATTTAAGTTCAGGATGTTTAATCTGTTCGTTCTGTGACCAAAATCCAACAGAAAATATTGTCTGCAAAATATATATACAAAATAAAGTTATAAATATAAAATATAGTACCTTGAAACTATATCCATACTAGTCCAGAGACTTGGTAAAATAATACAATCTATAACAATAGTCCAGCGACCAATAAGATGAGGGTCCAGTGACCAAAAAAGGCAGTCCAATGCGTGTACACAGTAACATCATAGCAAAACGCAATACCCAGTGGTAATATAAATCTGTAAAATAAATATACATATTACACAACCGAAGCATTTTAAACGTATAGCTAATATTTTCCAGTGAAATTTGCTATTAGAAAACAAGGAGTTTAAATTGTTACCAGCAACAAAAATTATTTCCACTTCATGAAATTCTAAAACGTCAACAACATAACAAGCGTATTCCGAGTTCTGTTTAAAAATCAAAAGCAGACTGCCATTTAGGAACAACAAGTGTACCCTCTGCTCCACAAGTAACTAAATGGTTACTACAGTTACTAACTAGACTAATTGGCGGAACTAACCAGTTGTTCTCGCCATGCCATTTGCAAGTGAATGCATCTATCGCTGATGTTGTAGAATTCCAATATTTCGAATTAAACCTAGTCAGCTTTGTATTATGCATGTTCGCAAACCTATCAACAGTGAATGATCCCCAGATGCTATTAAAAAAATCGAACAATTCAAAAGATATGCCCCAATCATCAATGTCAATAATTCTACTCAAAGCATCAGCCTTTTCGTTTTCCTCTCTAGGAATCCACTGTGCATATAATGAAATATTGCACGACACACAAGTATTAAAAATTGATTAAGCTAAACCTTGCAAGTGCGGTAATTTGCTTTCTTTCTCAATAGTACTATAAACAGCATTTTGATTATCTGTGATAAAAGTAACTCAACTGTGTTTTAATACTTTTGCAAAACTTTCTAATGTTAATTCAATTGCTTTCATTTCTCTCCAAGTGGAGCTTTTTGTTGCCTCTGTCACAGACCATTGTCTGTGTGCAACATAATCAGTATCTTGTAAATAACATCCGGCACCTATATCACTAGCATCAGTGAAAACATTAAATTCAGAATTATTCCGTAATAACGGTACTGGCTTTAAACAGTGAATATTTTGCTTCCAAAACAAAATTTCTTGAATACTATCTGAGTTGTGTCTAAAATCAACGTACTGATCCCAGTCTTGTCTTAAATTTATAACAGAAAAAGTACACCTTGTCATAATTTGGGTAACATTTCCAATAGCTGGTGAAAAGCAAATTATTTTTCCACATAATTTAGCAAATAACCTAATTTTAACTTTAAAAGCTTTAGGCCTAGATTACCTTAGCCGTATTTGGCACAACTTTTTGGAATTTTGGATCCTCAATGCTCTTCAACTTTTTACTTGTTTGGCTTAATAAATGTTTTGATATGAGCGTCACTGATGAGTCGAAACGCGCGTCTGGCGTACTAAATTATAATCCTGGTACCTTTGATAACTAATTAGACCGATTAGACTAATTTTCCATTTTAATTAACGGCAACTCCATCAAAGAACTTTTCAAATTCCAAGTGAAACCAAGCCAAACTAAAGTTTGAACAGGTGTGCATATACACGTGTCCTTGTTTGGAACAAAACCTGACAATATCAAATCGTTTTTACCCTCACAGATTGTTCACAACATAGCTTTTCAGTCTCCGCTAAACATCAACCATCATCTAAATACACTATTATTTTGATACCGTCTTGCACCAGTGAGCAATTAAAGGTCTTACAACTTCAGTGAATACGTACCCAGCTGAACAGAGGCCAAAAGGTAAAACTGTAAAAACAAAGTATTTTACCGTTTCACCACTCTTCCAAGAAAACCCCAAATATTTCTGATGATTTGGGAAAATGTTTATGTGATGATATCCTGCTTTTAAATCAAATGCAAAACCAAAACAATCGTTTGTAAAAAGCTGACTGGCAGTTTTCCAGTCCTCAAACTTAATCTTACGATAAACAACTTGCTTGTTTATGTGTCTCAAGTCTAAAATTAGACGAACTTTACCTGATGAATTAATCGATACAGTTAACGGGTTAACAACATGCGGTCTGTTCGATACATATTTTATCAAGCTAGCATCAATTAATTCCTGAACTGCCTTTTCTACAAAATCTTTATGTTCTAAAGCAGATTTATTATTTCTTAGAAAAACGCTCTCTGGTCTTTAATTAAAGGTATTTTATAACCATTCTCAATTAAATCTAAAATAAACTTTGAAGCATTAATATTTTTCCAAAAATCTTAAGAATTTTTCAGTCTTTTTTAACGTTTATAAAAGAGGTACCAGATTCATAATCATAAAAAGAGTCAAAATTGTCTACATTTTGTACCTTTAGAATATCTGGAGATCTTTCAGTTTGTTGCTCCTCTGGAAGCTGCTGAGTTTTCCCCCCTTTTTTACAGTCTTTTGCCCAATGTCCATACAGACCACAGTTGTAGCAGATGTCATTAGCTCTGTTCCGACGAGATGTGATGGTGGCGGCGGCCACCGCGACAAGAAAGGGCTGTTGCTGTAAAAAATAAACCACCATTATTACCATTGTGAGCAATACTTGACGGACCACCAGCAGATTCCGCGGGTCTTTTCTTTATATTTTGACGCTTATCCTGCTTCACGGTTTTCAATTTCTTCACTGCTCTGCCATAAGCCGCCCGAATGCGCTCATCATCATCGTCATTAGCCACGTCATCCGACAAATACTCTTCCACAATTTTCCACCCACCTTCAGATTTATCAGCTATACGAATCAGCTTATTCCTTTTCTTCCAAGATTGACCAGATTCTGTCAACACTCTAACGGCCTTCTCATATCTCTCGTGCTCTATATGTGGTATCTGCAAAATGTCTCTCGATTCCCGTCACCTTTCTGGAAAAATATATTTTCATCAGCGGCAACATATCAGCATTTGTAATTTCATCAGAAACAGTTTGACCCGACAGCTCTACCTCTTTCGTATCAGGAAGTTTATCAGGCTTGATATCAGACATAACGAAATTAAACTTCAATACAAAAGAAACGTACGACAATGGTCACTGCCCAAACCTCGATAGTTAAATCTCGTGCAAACTTTAATTATATACTGACCTCCAAAACCGGTTTACAACTATTGTGAAAACACAATAGAATAAATTACATACTTCAAAAATCATACGCGAACCGAACATAAATATATTTCAGGTTGATGCTAGCTGTATAGAATGATCGATTGATTGTTGGTCAATGTTATATGTTGTTTTCAGGGTATTGCTTGCTGTAGATAATGATCGATTGATTGTTGGTCAATGTTATATGCTGTTTTCAGGGTATTGCTTGCTGTATAGAATGACTGATTGATTGTTGGTCAATGTTATATGTTGTTTTCAGGGTGATGCTAGCTATATAGAATGATCGAATGATTGTTAGCAGTTGTTATGTGTTGTTTGCAGTGTAGTAATAGCTGTATAGAATTATCGTGTGATTTTTGTTCAATGTTATATGTTGTTTTCATGGTGATGCTAGCTATATAGAATTACCTTTGATTTTTGTTCAATGTTATATGTTGTTTTCAGGGTGATGCTAGCTATATAAAATGATTGATTGATTGTTGTTGTATGTAATATGTTGATGTCCGGGAAGTGCTAGCTATAAAGATTGAAAGAGAAATTGTTCAATGTATTTTTGCTTATGTTTTTTATGGTAGTTCTAATTTTACAGAGTATATGATAGAGTGCAGACCCCTTATTTGATGCAGAGTTTCTTTTTTTTTTAACCAGGGTGAAAAGAGACTGATGAGAAGATGAGGTCATTGTTTCAACGTACCCGTAGCCTCGTCCCCTACTGTTAAATAAATCTCATCTTTGTATTTCTTGACCGGGAGAAAAATTCCTGATAAACTGACTTAAAGAAAGATATTAAACATTTAAAGAAATATGTGAAGAAATAAACATTAAATATTCCCATTCTTCATTCAAACTGTATACCTTACCACAAAATTATTTTCATTTACCTGTGTATATGGCGGCTCTTTGTTCAAGGTTATTGTTGTTTTTTTAAATTGTTCAACATCTTAAGCGATTAACTACTGGTGCCTTTATTTATTCACCCTTTATTTTATTGATTTTGTATTTACACTATCATAGATCACATTTATTCGTTCAGTGTATGTTCACTATTGTAAACATGTCTTTTGATTGTGTAAGGCCATTTCAAATGATATTTTATATTGTGTCTTTCTATGTTGTGATGTAACACTATTGTTTTAAATAAGGGTGAAGGTTGGTTCCTCTTTAAACGTTTAAACCCGCTGCATTTGTTTGCACCAGTCCTAAGTCAGGAATCTAGTGTTCAGTAGTTGTCGTTTGCCATTTATCCTTGTTTGTTCTTATTCTGTCTTGTATTGTTGTCATTTCCTCATGCTTCTATTTAAAGTTGTTGTCATTTCCTCTTGTTCGTGTATGTTCTGTGTTGTCTTTTTGTCATTTACCTTTGTTTGTCAAATAAGTTAGGGATAAACGTCTCATGATATATGTGATATACGTCATTTTGTATGTGGTATACATGTCAACAGATATATGTGATATACGTCATTTGGTATGTGGTATAAATGTCAAGAGATATATGTGGTATACGTCATTAGGTATGTGGTATACGTCATTTGGTATGTGGTATACATCATTAGGTATGTGGTATACGTCATTTGGTATGTGGTATACGCGTCCATGGATATATGTGGTATACATCATTTGGTATGTGGTATACACTTCAACAGATATATGTGGAATACGTCATTTGGTGTCTGGTATACGCGTCAATGGATATATGTGGTATACGTCTTTTGGTATGTGGTATATGCGTCAACAGATATGTGTGGAATACGTCATTTTGTATGTGGTATACACGTCAAGGGATATATGTGGTATACGTCATTTTGTATGTGGTATACGCGTCAACGGATATATCTGGTATACGTCATTTTGTATGTGCTATACAAGTCAACGGATATATACGGTAATGATATGTGATAAACACGTCAAAGGAGAAGTTTGTTATACGTCTAACAAGTTGGTTAGAAGCTGTGGGGTATACGTCATTTGAAATATGGTTTATATGTCAAAGAAGATGTACACATCGAATGAGATTATGAAAATACGTTCAGGAAGATGTCAGTTAATGTGAAAAGAGACGTATGATATAATGAAAAATGACAGAAAAGCATCACACTTCATCAATATGATCTTATTAGTAAGGAAATTGTCATTTCGGAACAAAAAGAAAATATCACCAGTAATGTTATGTAAATTCCTTTTTTTTTTTTTAATATATCTTTATAAAATTGAGAATTTAAATGGGGAAAGTGTCAAAGGGACAACAACCCGACCAAAGAGCGGAAAACAGCCGAATGCCAATAACGGGTCTTCAAAACTGTGAGAGAAACTAGCATCCGGAGTCGTACTTCAGCTGGCCCCTTTGACAAAATGTGTACTAGTTCAGTGATAATGGACATCATACTATACTTCGAAATAGATAAAAGAAACTAAAATTAAAATCATATAAGACTCAATTAGGCCAGAGCCTCCTGTCATTGGACAGGCGCAAAAAATGCTTCGGGGTTAAATATGTTTTTAGCTCACCTTTCCAAAAGGAAATGTGAGCTTTTGCCATCACTTGGCGTCCGTCGTCGTCCGTCCGTCCGTCGTCGTCGTCCGTCCGTCGTCGTCGTCGTAAACTATTTCAAAGATCTTCTCCTCTGAAACTACTGAACCAATTTAAACCACACTTCATCTGATTGATTCCTAGGGTATCTAGAATAAAGTTTGTTTTAATTCCCATTTCATCAAAAAACATGGCCGCCATGGCTAAAAATAGAACACAGGGGTAAAATGCAGTTTTTAGCTTATAACTCAAAAACCAAAGCATTTAGAGCAAATCTGATATGGGGGTAAAATTGTTTATCAGGTCAAGATCTATCTGCCCAGAAATTTTCAGATGAATCGGACAACCCGTTGTTAGGTTGCTGCCCCTGAATTGGTAATTTTAAGGACATTTTTCTGTTTTTGGTTATTATCAAGAATATTATTATAGATAGAGATAAACTGTAAACAGCAAAAATGTTCAGCAAAGTAGGATTTACAAATAAGTCAACATGACCGAAATGGTCAGTTGACCCCTTTAGGAGTTATGGCTCTTTATAGTCAATTTTTAACCATTTTCCGTAAATCTTAGTTATCTTTTACAAAAATCTTCTCCTCTGAAACTACTGGGCTAAATTGAACCAAACTTGGCAACAATCATCATTGGGGTATCTAGTTTCAAAATTGTGTCCGGTGACCTTACCAACCAACCAAGATGGCCACTATGGCTAAAATAGAACATAGGGGTAAAATCAGTTTTTGGCTTATAACTCAAAAACCAAAGCATTTAGAACAAATCTGACATGAGGTTAAATGGTTTATCAGGTCAAGATCTATCTACCCTGAAATTTTCAGATGAATCAGACAACCGATTGTTAGGTTGATGCCTCTGAATTGGTTATTTTAAGGAAATTTTGCTGTTTTTGGTTATTATCATGAATATTATTATAGATAGAGATAAACTGTAAACAGCAAAAATGTTCAGCAAAGTAAGATTTACAAATAAGTCAACATGACCGAAATGGTCAGTTGACCCCTATAGGAGTTATGGCTCTTTATAGTCAATTTTTAACCATTTTCCGTAAATCTTAGTTATCTTTTACATAAATCTTCTCCTCTGAAACTACTGGGCCAAATTTAACCAAAAATGGCCAAAATCATTACTAGGGTATCTAGTTTAAAAATTGTGTCCGGTGACCCGGCTAACTAACCAAGATGGCCGCCATGGCTAAAAATAGAACATACGGGTTAAATGCAGTTTTTAGCTTATAACTCACAAACCAAGGCATTTAGAGCAAATCTGACATGGTTAAAATAGTTTATCAGGTCAAGATCTATCTACCCTGAAATTTTCAGATGAATCGGACAACCCGTTGTTGGGTTGCCGCCCTTGAATTGGTAATTTTAAGGACATTTTGCTGTTTTTGATTATTATCTTGAATATTATTATAGATGTAGATAAACTGTAAACAGCAATAATGTAATGCTTGGGGTATACAATGTTTTTTTTATACTTTCATCATAAATTATATTATGAACACGAGACAAACGAGACATTTCAGTGTGTCCACTCTTGTTTTTGCTTTTGAAGAAGATATGACAGAATCGAAGAACCATTTATATAAATTGAAAACCCAAAATATTCATTCATGGAAGATTTAAACAAAAAATTTAAGGTGAGCGATTCAGGCTCTTGAGAGCCTCTTGTTTTTTTTATATCTCAACACTCCCCCTATACCTCTAACAAATGTAGAAAACAAACACAAAGCAATACACAAAGTAAAACTCAGTTTAATATATATGTCGTGTACATCTTATTATTTTGTACAGGTTATTACTTGTACAAAATTTGCATACAAGTAATTACTTGTATGATGCCATCATACAGGTTATTACTTGTATAAATATAATTGTACAAGTATTAACCTGTACAAAATAATAACATGTACAAATTTTGTGGAGAAAAAGATAATAACTTGTACAAATCATTATTTTACATTGGCCTGTTTGAAGTTCACAATAAATTGTTTCCCTTTTAACATATAAATCATTACTTTGCCTAAAGGTATAAACTCTCAATATGTAAGTTCATTTAATAGAATGAAATTCAAAACAGTGTGGTTGTGGCTATTGATTGACACATTAAATTCATCCATTGACTGGGACAATTTACATGAACGTTTGTCTGTAACGACCACTGTTCACGACATACATACGATAGACATTTAAACTGTGGGGTCACCAAAGGTTTCTTAACGCCTTTAATTATAAAATAATTCAAAAAATTAATCAGGAACAACCTTTATGTTTTGATTTATATAATTGATATAAATCAAAACATCGTGTTATTTCTGATTAGTTTTTCGAATTACTTTATTAAGGTGTTGAGAACCTTTGGTGACCCCATAGTTTAAGTGTCTTTAAAAAGAACATAGTGAGCAGTGGTCGTTACATACAAACGTTCACCTAAATTGTCCCAGTCAATGGATGAACTTAATGTGTCAATCAATGGCCACAGCCACACTGTTTTGAATTTCATTCTATATCAAGTATATGAGCAAAAATGTTCATTTAAGTAGTCAAAACTAAAATGCAGAGATGGAAAACAGTATAGAAAAGAAATTTAATGATGAAATAATTAAATTGTGTGATGACAATAATAAATCTTCTAATAATTCATTATTTACACGTGAAAGATACAGAGAGACTATTGGGAATGTAAAGAAAGCAAAATAAAGTTCCAAAAAGACTGCTCTTCAAAGATATTTCTTAAGGCAATATGATTTTTTGAGTGTAGCAGGCATTGAAAAACTCATTCGCAAAGGCGACATTTTTTTTACTATTGTACAGTAGATGAACTTTATCCATTAATTAGAACTGCACATTCTGGAATTGGCCATGGAGGCATCCACAAGACATACAAGGAGTTAATAAAACAATTTGCCAATATCAGCAGAGAAATTATCAGAGTTTTCATTCAGATGTGTGAACAGTGTATTTTGAGGAAAAGTCGTACTGCAACCACAAAATTAGTTGTTCGTCCTATCACTTCTACAGACTTTAATTCCCGTTGTCAAGTAGACCTTGTTGACTATCAGTCATTTCCAGATGGAGAATACAAGTGGATCATGCACTACCAGGACCACTTTTTTTACTTATGGGATCTCCACATATACTGCAAAGTGATAATGGAAGGGAATTTACGGCTAATGTAATTACAGAACTTAAACATATTAAACTCATTTGGCCAGAGCTGAAATAAATGAATGAAGGGTACCAATTTATTTTTGCTTTTAACGACCATGTCACTTTGCACCAGAAGTCCGTATTTACGTGGAATCTAGCTGTTTAGCTAAATTTGCATAAGATGTCACATGAGCTTATGTCATTACTTTGCGTCCTTCGTTCATCTGTAAACTTCTAACATTTCAAAAATAATACTGATAAACACTTGAAAATAAGAACAGAAAAATAAACACAATATAAATTTCAAAAAATACGAAAGATAATAAGTTGTACAAGTTATTATCTTTTTTCTCCACAAAATGTGTACAGGTTATTACTTGTACAATTATATTTATACAAGTAATAACCTGTATGATGGCATCATACAAGTAATTACTTGTATGAAAATTTTGTACAAGTAATAACCTGTACAAAATAATGAAATGTACACGACATATATGTATATATATGTCGTGTACAAGTTGCAATTTTGTACAGGTTATAACATGTACAAAAATATTGTACATGTTATAATTTGTACAATGCCATAATACAAGTTATAACAGGTACAAAAGTACCTCGTACATGTTATAACATTACAAAATATTGCTTAAAAATGGGTTTAACCTGTACAAAATTTAAAATAATAATAAAGCATTATATACATTCCCGATTGAAATTATCAAATATTAAAGAACAATAATCAAATGCAAAAAAAGCTGCATTATCTACAGCATGCATAAAATACCTAATTTTCATACATTTTAGAAACAAGTTTGTTTCTATTTGTTGCTACAAGACAGAGAAATGTGACACCTTTAAGTCGCACAAAACTTTCATTCTTTTACATTTACACATACCAGTCATATAACTGCCTTTCTTACCCTCACACTCATATCACTCGTTGGGATTTCAGACACATTTAAAGTTGTATTTGCAAGAAATTAAACCTGGTTTCTACTCAAGCATCCCTTTATTTGTCCAACTAAGTCTTTAGTTCCAATTTTATAGTTGCCATGTTCATTCATATTCATCACAACGCCTGTTCTGTTTTTCTCATCGGCAGGACCCATATTAATGGACGTAATAGGAATGTTTACGTTATCACCTTGGGAGATAACAGTTAATCAAGTTTTTCAGTTTTTATCAAGGCATCAGCTTGTACCTGCTGGCCAGATAGGTCCCTCGTTCGTGATCACAAATAAAACCCTCACTGGTATTGACAGCAACAATATCCCCACCAGGAAGTGCCCTCTTTCAGGGTAGTTTACCAGTAGATGTCATGCTGAAACCTCCTCACCGACCATGTAAGCGTCACATCATTTCATTCAATTACCATTGTTTCTTACTCAATTGTTGTTCATTGCTGTCTGCTGAATCATGACCATTTGTTTCACCATCAGTTTTAGTGATTGTGTCAGTATTAATGTCCGTCTCTGACCTTATTTTGTCAGTTTCAATTTCAGTGTCGGTATTATGTTCTGTCTTGGTAAAATGGTCTTCACGATCATTATTATTGAATACAGAACTTGCTTCAAATATTGCTTTTAAGTCTCCTTCTGTTTAAATGCCAGGTAAGAATACCGAATAATGTTTATTGACTACATGTGTATTTTTAAAGTCTTTAAGGTATGAAGTAATTATAAAAATACCCTATTAAACTGGTCATTAACTGTATCAAAAAGGTATCAGAATAACATGAATGGACAATATATAAAACAAAAAAAATGATTGAATAGCATTGATGTTAATGGCATGTGTTGTAATAATAAAAACATATTTTTTGTTTCAAATTTTGTACAAGTTAAAACCATTTTCAAGCAATATTTTGTACATGTTACAACATGTATGAGGCACTTTTGTACATGTTATAACTTGTATTTTTGCATTGTACAAATTATAACATGTACAAAATTTTTGTACATGTTATAACCTGTACAAAATTGCAACTTGTACACGACATATATACTGAGCTCCTTCGTATAATTAATCATAAATGGTACCATAAAAGTGCTAAAATTGAACTTCAAAATAAAATAACAATCAACAAAGATTGCAGGTGGTGTTATTATATATTAATATAATTCATCAGTTTTTCATTTAAAAGCTGATAAAATAATCGGTACTCGACCTTTAGGTGATAATTATTGAACAAACTTAAAAACCAATCTCATTATCACAAAGCACACGACAAAATGTTCACATGCGCTAACTATATCCGAAACACGATGTAATATTACCTAATGTTTGATAGATAATAATGCTATCAGATGCTTACGCCCTTAATGTCTAATGTGTCATATTAAATCGTTGCAGTTTATGAATGAAAGATATTAATTTCATAAGCTGTAGTTATATGCAGTAATTTGTCAAATATAACAACTATAAAAATAAGCTTCAAATGAAGTCGATGGAAGCAATTTTAAACAACCGCAAAGCCTTCAAAAATGAAAAATAACATATAGTCGGCTATAAAAGGTCTCGACATGAAAATGCGAAACAATTTATAAATAATTAAACCAAAAAAATTATTGAACCAACGGCAACCTCTGAAAAACAGGCTCATAACTTGGTACATCTACATATAAATGTGGCGGGGTTAAATTAGTTTACTGGCGCTAAAAACCCTCTCCTAACATAAGACAGTGATGTGTTTAATAAAACAACATAAGACAAGTACAACATTTTAAAATCACATACAAAGTGCTTAACTCATTAGATCGACACAACGCAGAAAACATCTAACGAAAAACCCAGAGTGACCGAACGTATTTATGCACCAAAATCAATGAGGACATTCGCCATGTACCCCTTACAACAACATTATTTGTATCTACCTGTTCACGATTTTTCATTTAACGGCTGTTTGTCCAAGGTTGTAGTTGTCTTACTGATAATGTTTTTACATCTCACCCCTTTCTTTGATAATTTTGTATTTACTTTGTGTCATAGATCAAATTATTCATTGTGTGTATGTTTACTTGTTTTTGTTAATGTGTATTTTGATTGAGTAAAGCTATTTCCAACTGGCATTTTATAGTATGTCTTTCTAGGTTGTGATGTCTCACTATTATTTCAGGTTATGATGAATGTTGGCGCCTGTTAAAACGTTTAAAACCGCTGCATTTGTTTGCACATGACCTAAGTCAAGAACCTGTTGTTTGTTAATGTGGATCATTAGTGTCACATTTTTTCTCGTTTTTGATATAGATTAGGCCTTTGGTTTTCCTATTTACAAGGTTAAACACCATTCCTTTTTGTGCCTTTTTAAAGCTGGCTGATCGGTGCGAGTCAAGGCTTCGGGTTAAAGACCGTACTTTGAACTATAAAGGCAACAGTACTAAACCGCTGTTCAAAATTCATAAATCGATTGAGAAAAAAACAAATCCAAGTTACAAACTAAAATGAGGGAAACACATACAAATATAAGGTAACTATGACACAACCGAATCACAACACTAAAATTTAACGCACACAGAAACGAACTATAATTTAACAATGGCCATTTCCCTGACTTGGTACAGGACATTTTTTAAGAAAAAAATGATGCGTTGAACTTGGTTTTGTGGCTAGCCAAACCTCACTCTTTTCTGGCAATGTTAAATATAACACTAAAGTGACTACTAGTATAATGATTTATTTTCACAAATTGCGACTTGGATGTTGCACTCATATCCCATTTTTCTAAAAAATATCTAAAAAGTACAGATCTGAAAGTACTCGCAGTTACTGACAGCTAGTTCAAGTTAAGGCAAACCAAAAAAAGAAATTATGTATCTAAGACTAAATTATCAATCTGCACACATTCAACATCCAATGGATTTAGTGTAGAGACGTTATTTACAGTCATGGGAAGACATGACGGTACCCGCATGAAGCTTATCCACAGCCAATTCTTATGGTGTTGAAGAATAACATTATTTTTATTATTTTGTTCAGCATGTTTCTACTTACGGTTTGCCTAATATTTCTTTATTTGAAACAAAGATAAATTCTGCACAATTTTTTGAAAAGTGAAAATTGTAAAAAAAGACTTATAGGGGAAAATAATAGTGACATTACACCTAAACATCATTAATCAGCCGGGTTGTCGATACTTAAACAGATACAAAGATTTTGTCTAATACATTTGAGAATGGAAATGGGGAATATGTCAAAGAGAAAACAACCCCATAGAACTATAATTTAGAAGAGAAAATAAAACATAATTTAAAAAAAAACCAACAAAATCAACAACAAAAAACCAATAAAAAACATTGGAATTTTGATTTTTTTGGCAGCAGCATATCGATCAAAACTAGACTACAGATGGATGTTTGTTTGTTGTATTTAACATTCATTCACAGGAAAACTTATCCTAACACTGTAAGCAAGGTGAATGGTGCATCTAGAGCAATACAGATTATTTATTGTGCAAAAACAGAACACTTAGATTCTAACAAAAATGCTCTGAAATTGTCTTCGCACCCTTATGTTTACGGGAATATTGTTTATAGAGAATCAGATATGATCTCTATGTGAACTTATCGATCCTTTGAATAAACTTCATCTAAAAGGTAAGCAAATGGATAAACGTCAAATGGGTTGTGGGATAAATGTCAAATGGTTTGTGGGATAAACGTCAAATGGGATGTGGGATAAACGTCAAATAGGATGTGTGATAAACGTCAAAGGAGAATATAGATAAGCGTCAAATTGGATGTGTGATAAAGTCAAAAGAGTAATATGAAAAACGTCAAAAGAGCAGTATGATAAACGTAAAAGGAGATGTAGGATAAACGTAAAAGCAGATATAGGATAAACATAGAAGCAGATGTATGATAAACGTCAAAGGAGAAGTAGGATTTACGTCAAAGGAGGAGTAGGATAAACGTCAAAGGAGACGTATGATAAACGTCAAAGGAGAATTAGGAGAAGCGTCAAAGGAGATGTGAGATAAATATCAATGGGGATGTGGGATAAATGTCAAAGATATGGGATATATTTCTAGATGAAGCTCTGATATACTCCATCCACATTTTATGACCTCTGTATGGAATTTGTCATTTTATTTTAAAAAATAAATGACATACGAAATGTAATATACATCTTCATTTTTTTTTATCCTGTCTATAACCAATAAGCAGTGTTGTTATATCTATAATGGATACGCTAAAAGATCCTAATTGAACTATCCAACTACAAAACAACAAGTAAGGTGGCAGGTGGATTCCTTATTTCAAAACACTTCATCAGTTTACCGTTTACAAGCTGACAAAATAAAACTGTCACAAAACCTTTAGCTTATATTTTATAATAAAATTAAATGCCAATATTATTATCACATCAATCTAAGACATAAGACCATACATCACGTTCATATGGTCACGTGCTCCAACTATATCTGAACACGATGTTATTTTACGTAAAGTTTCATATTTAACAATGTTATTAGCAACTGAAGCAAAATCTTCAAGAGTAAAATCGTCTCACTATATTTGTTTATAATATCGATATCGTAGAATCAAGTGACATAAACCTATTTGTAAGTGTAATTAAAGGAAAACAGGCCAAGACTTTCCAAAAGTGTGTGTGTGTGTGTGGTTACATGAACTCGCGAAACATTATGTTCGAATTGTTACCCCGGCCGTAATAAAGACTCGTTTCGCGAGTCCATTCCCCCATCCCCCACTTTTGGAAATCTGAGTGTTTTGTTTTTTGGAGTTAAACAGTGTCTTGAATTTTCAAGCATTAATTCTGTTTATTAGTTCGTTTGTTATTAATAGTTTCCTTTCATCTTCTAAAGCGGCGCGAACAAAAAAGTTAAGGTCGATTTTCATACCACCTTATAAAAAGATCGATTTACTTACTATCTGCCGCCAAACGTTTCCCATAAATAAATACCGACTTGCTACATAGCGGTAAACATTCACCTTAGTTAATGGCTGATTTACTATCTTACGCTAAACATTCCACCTTATATAATGGTCGATTAACTATCACACGATAAACTTCCCACCTTATCTTATGGTCGATTAACTATATTAAACTAAACATACTAGCTTAGATAATGGTTGATTTACTATCTTACGCTAAACATCCCACCTTAGATCATGGTTAATTTACTATCTTATGCTAAACATACCACCTTCTATAATGGTCGATTAACTATCTTACACTAAACATACACCTTAAATAATGGCCGTAAATAATAAACAGTAAAACAGTTAATAATATTTTGTTGTTACTCAAATATTATATATACAAATGTAGATGTAAGAACATATCCCCCACAAAATATGGTGGGGTAGAATATTTAAAATATTGGATTAATATAGAAAAATACTCTGTATGTTTCTAACCCCTGTACAAAAAGTAAAAATGGATCAGAAATGGCATTTGTTAGAATCAGCTTTTATCTAATTTATTTGATTAATTAACAAAATCATTTGTAATATTTATATTTATATCTTATTATATCATTATGACTTAATTGATCTATCAAGTATTACTTTATTTTTTATAATGTGTATCGAATACTGTAGTATGTAATTTCACATGTTTCATCATCAAAAATAAAATAATTACAAACAAAAAAATATGTGCGTGTCCTGTCCCAATCAGGATCCTGTAATTCAGTGATTGCCGTTTGTTGTGTGTGACATATTTGTTTTTCGTTTATTTTTTTGTACATTAGTTTGGCCGTTAGTTTTCTCGTTTGAATTGTTTTGCATTTTTCATTTCAGGGCCTTTATATCTGACTATGCGGTATGAGCTTTGCTCATTATTGAAGGCTGTACGGTGACCTATAGTTGTTAGTTTCTGTGTTATTTGGTCTCTTGTGGAGAGTTTACTTATTGGCAATCATACCACATTTTTTTTATATTTTTTATTGTCTTATGCTGATCATATCACCTTATATGATGTCCGACCTACGATATAATGCTAGTAAAACTATCTAAGACAATAACAATCAAAACAAAGAAGTAAACCAGGACTCACAAAAACAAAAGACATTTACATCAACAGTTATAAATAATAAGTAAGAAACAACACGAACTCCATTAAAAACCGAGAGTGAAATCAGGTGCTCCGGAAGGGTAAGCATTTCCTGCACCGTATACGGCACCCGTCGTGTTATTTCGGTAATGATGGAAGGTTGTTATGACTGAGGAAGAATATGAGATATGATTTCTGACACACGTTTGTCATAATGGCCAATCAGCTCATGATGGCGACCGTAAAATTTCTTGAATGATAACCTTAATTTGATTGATTAATAGCCCTGTATTAGCAACGTTTGAGAAAGCAGTATTCCTTGTTCAACAAAATCAACGTACTTTGAGCTAGCTCTAAAGTTACGTATCAATTGAGACACATATACTCCATATGCTGGTGCCTGGGATGTTGCTACACAGAAATGGAAAGTTGACTATAGGAAAATTTAATCACATTCTATCTTTCTTGCGAACGAGATGCGGGATATATGTCAAATGAGATGTTGTGTACTCGTCAAAAGAGAAGTGCGGTAGGAATATGTCAGGTAAATGTCAAGGATATGTAAAGTATATTTTATATGACGCTCTAACAAGCGTAAACAAGGTTCTATGAGCTAAGTATTGTATTTGTAGTTTCATTTAAAAAAAGTAAATGGCATATGCAATGTAACATACATTTATTGTTTAAAATCCTACATATAACCAGTAACAGTGCCGTTATATCTATAATATATCACGTGTACTCTCAATAGGCATGAAAAATCCTAATTGAACTATCAAATTAAAAAAACAACAAGTGAGGTGGCAAATGAATTTATTTTCAAAACCATTCATCAGTTTCTAATTTCAAAGCTGACAAAATAAAACTGTCACGCAACCTTTAGTTAATATTTAATGAACAACATTAAATGCTAAAAATATTATCACCTCAAACTAAGGCACAAGACCATACATCACGTTCATATGGTAACGTACTCGCACAATATCAAGCACTCGATGTAATATTACCTAAAGTTTTATATTTACTAAGTGATCAGTGAAATACCAAAACAAAAATAGGGTGGATTAAATCGTTTAGGTTAATAAATTGATGATTATGAAAATAAAGCAATACGATGTTGCCTAGGTCTGTGAAAATCTACTCAAAACCTGGCATCAGGTTGGTTCATAGGATGGATGCCTTGTAGTTATTGATGTGTATCTCAGTATTGCTCTGTGGACACGATAACTTATATAATACTTTGTCACATTGTCTCAGTATTACTCTGTGGACACGATAACTTATATAATACTTTGTCACATTGTCTCAGTATTGCTCTGTGGACACGATAATTTATATAATACTTTGTCACATTGTCTCAGTATTACTCTGTGGACACGATAACTTATATAATACTTTGTCACATTGTCTCAGTATTGCTCTGTGGACACGATAATTTATATAATACTTTGTCACATTGTCTCAGTATTACTCTGTGGACACGATAACTTATATAATACTTTGTCACATTGTCTAAGTATTACTCTGTGGACACGATAACTTATATAATACTTTGTCACATTGTCTCAGTATTACTCTGTGGACACGATAATTTATATAATACTTTGTCACATTGTCTAAGTATTACTCTGTGGACACGATAACTTATATAATACTTTGTCACATTGTCTCAGTATTGCTCTGTGGACACGATAATTTATATAATACTTTGTCACATTATCTCAGTATTGCTCTGTGGACACGATAACTTATATAATACTTTGTCACATTGTCTCAGTATTGCTCTGTGGACACGATAACTTATATAATACTTTGTCACATTGTCTCAGTATTGCTCTGTGGACACGATAATTTATATAATACTTTGTCACATTATCTCAGTATTGCTCTGTGGACACGATAATTTATATAATACTTTGTCACATTATCTCAGTATTGCTCTGTGGACACGATAACTTATATAATACTTTGTCACATTGTCTCAGTATTGCTCTGTGGACACGATAACTTATATAATACTTTGTCACATTGTCTCAGTATTGCTCTGTGGACACGATAACTTATATAATACTTTGTTACATTGTCACAGTATTGCTCTGTGGACACGATAACTTATATAATACTCTGTCACATTGTCTCAGTATTACTCTGTGGACACGATAACTTATATAATACTTTGTCACATTGTCTCAGTATTACTCTGTGGACACGATAACTTATATAATACTTTGTCACATTGTCTCAGTATTGCTCTGTGGACACGATAACTTATATATAATACTTTGTCACATTATCTCAGTATTGCTCTGTGGACACGATAACTTATATAATACTTTGTCACATTGTCTCAGTATTGCTCTGTGGACACGATAACTTATATAATACTTTGTCACATTGTCTCAGAATTACTCTGTGGACACGATAACTTATATAATACTTTGTCACATTGTCTCAGTATTACTCTGTGGACACGATAACTTATATAATACTTTGTCACATTGTCTCAGTATTACTCTGTGGACACGATAACTTATATAATACTTTGTCACATTGTCTCAGTATTGCTCTGTGGACACGATAACTTATATAATACTTTGTCACATTGTCTCAGTATTGCTCTGTGGACACGATAACTTATATAATACTTTGTCACATTGTCTCAGTATTGCTCTGTGGACACGATAACTTATATAATACTTTGTCACATTATCTCAGTATTGCTCTGTGGACACGATAACTTATATAATACTTTGTCACATTGTCTCAGTATTACTCTGTGGACACGATAATTTATATAATACTTTGTCACATTGTCTCAGTATTGCTCTGTGGACACGATAACTTATATAATACTTTGTCACATTGTCTCAGTATTACTCTGTGGACACGATAACTTATATAATACTTTGTCACATTGTCTCAGTATAACTCTGTGGACACGATAACTTATATAATACTTTGTCACATTGTCTCAGTATTACTCTGTGGACACGATAACTTATATAATACTTTGTCACATTGTCTCAGTATTACTATGTGGACACGATAACTTATATAATACTTTGTCACATTGTCTCAGTATTACTCTGTGGACACGATAACTTATATAATACTTTGTCACATTGTCTCAGTATTGCTCTGTGGACACGATAACTTATATAATACTTTGTCACATTGTCTCAGTATTACTCTGTGGACACGATAACTTATATATAATACTTTGTCTCATTGTCTCAGTATTGCTCTGTGGACACGATAACTTATATAATACTTTGTCACATTATCTCAGTATTGCTCTGTGGACACGATAACTTATATAATACTTTGTCACATTGTCTCAGTATTGCTCTGTGGACACGATAACTTATATAATACTTTGTCACATTGTCTCAGTATTACTCTGTGGACACGATAATTTATATAATACTTTGTCACATTTTCTCAGTATTGCTCTGTGGACACGATAACTTATATAATACTTTGTCACATTGTCTCAGTATTACTCTGTGGACACGATAACTTATATAATACTTTGTCACATTGTCTCAGTATTACTCTGTGGACACGATAACTTATATAATACTTTGTCACATTGTCTCTGTATTACTCTGTGGACACGATAACTTATATAATACTTTGTCACATTGTCTCTGTATTACTCTGTGGACACGATAATTTATATAATACTTTGTCACATTGTCTCAGTATTACTCTGTGGACACGATAACTTATATAATACTTTGTCACATTGTCTCAGTATTACTCTGTGGACACGATAACTTATATAATACTTTGTCACATTGTCTCAGTATTACTCTGTGGACACGATAATTTATATAATACTTTGTCACATTGTCTCAGTATTGCTCTGTGGACACGATAACTTATATAATACTTTGTCACATTGTCTCAGTATTACTCTGTGGATACGATAACTTATATAATACTTTGTCACATTGTCTCTGTATTACTCTGTGGACACGATAACTTATATAATACTTTGTCACATTGTCTCTGTATTACTCTGTGGACACGATAATTTATATAATACTTTGTCACATTGTCTCAGTATTACTCTGTGGACACGATAACTTATATAATACTTTGTCACATTGTCTCAGTATTACTCTGTGGACACGATAACTTATATAATACTTTGTCACATTGTCTCAGTATTACTCTGTGGACACGATAATTTATATAATACTTTGTCACATTGTCTCAGTATTACTCTGTGGACACGATAACTTATATAATACTTTGTCACATTTTCTCAGTATTACTCTGTGGACACGATAACTTAGATAATACTTTGTCACATTGTCTCAGTATTACTCTGTGGACACGATAACTTATATAATACTTTGTCACATTGTCTCAGTATTACTCTGTGGACACGATAACTTATATAATACTTTGTCACATTGACTCAGTATTACTCTGTGGACACGATAACTTATATAATACTTTGTCACATTGTCTCAGTATTACTCTGTGGACACGATAATTTATATAATACTTTGTCACATTGTCTCAGTATAACTCTGTGGACACGATAACTTATATAATACTTTGTCACATTGTCTCAGTATTACTATGTGGACACGATAACTTAGATAATACTTTGTCACATTGTCTCAGTATTACTCTGTGGACACGATAACTTATATAATACTTTGTCACATTGTCTCAGTATTACTCTGTGGACACGATAACTTATATAATACTTTGTCACATTGACTCAGTATTACTCTGTGGACACGATAACTTATATAATACTTTGTCACATTGTCTCAGTATTACTCTGTGGACACGATAATTTATATAATACTTTGTCACATTGTCTCAGTATTACTCTGTGGACACGATAACTTATATAATACTTTGTCACATTGTCTCAGTATTACTCTGTGGACACGATAATTTATATAATACTTTGTCACATTGTCTCAGTATTACTCTGTGGACACGATAACTTATATAATACTTTGTCACATTGACTCAGTATTACTCTGTAGACACGATAACTTATATAATACTTTGTCACATTGTCTCAGTATTACTCTGTGGACACGATAGTTTATATAATACTTTGTCACATTGTCTCAGTATTACTCTGTGGACACGATAACTTATATAATACTTTGTCACATTGTCTAAGTATTACTCTGTGGACACGATAACTTATATAATACTTTGTCACATTGTCTCAGTATTACTCTGTGGACACGATAACTTATATAATACTTTGTCACATTGTCTCAGTATTACTCTGTGGACACGATAACTTATATAATACTTTGTCACATTGACTCAGTATTACTCTGTGGACACGATAACTTATATAATACTTTGTCACATTGTCTCAGTATTACTCTGTGGAGACGATAACTTATAAAATACTTTGTCACATAGCCGAGTAAACATTTTATTAGGGTATTGATGTTGTTAATGCAAATTGAAAATTTGAATCACGTTTTAGAGTTCACGTAAAAATTAAAGATAAAGAAATAGAGCTTTTTTCTGTTATATTGGAAAATAATGATGAAAATATCGTTCTTCATATTAAAAACGATGATTTAAGTAGAAATAGAGCGAAATTGTACTTTGTATTAATGTGTAATGGACGTAGTTAGCTACGTGCATCTAGATTATTTAAAAACAAACGTATTGAGAAATCCACTTCTTGTGTATAAATATGACTTGTAAATATAAGAGAAGCAAAAGATATTTTCAAACATATAAGTAAATAATAAACTGACAACACCATGGTGTCCGTAAAATTTTCGAAGAGATGACTTCAACATCACTATTTGGAACTCTTGGTTTTATACCGTCCAGCAACCCTTTATCTATATATATTTAGCTAGGAAATTATGATTAGAAATTCAATCCATGGAGTATCGTATCAACGGGGAGGTATATATTCGATATGCAGGCGCTGCTGAAATGTTGTACACAAAAATGAAAATAGATATAGGAAGATGTGGTATGAGTGCCAATGAGACAACTTTCCATCCAAATAACAATTTATAAAAGTAAACCATTATAGGTCAATGTACGGCCTTCAACACGGAGCCTTGACTCACACCGAACAACAAGCTATAAAGGGCCCCAAAATTACTAGTGTTAAACCATTCAAACGGGAAAAAACAACGGTCTAAAGTTCACATTTGGGAAGCTGGTGTGATGTCTAATTGAAAAGAAAAAGTATTGCATATACCCGTAAATAGATACATGTTTTATGTTCTATGAATGTGTAGTCTCTTTTTACTCTATTAAGAGTGGCTCTTGTTGCTTTAAATTTTAATTCTTTTTAATCATTAACGTACTGTGTAATTAGTTTTGATAGAGCGATGAATAATTAAAACTAAATAACAGTATCTCTCTACCCCTCTTTAGTACGAATTACTATGTGTCCAAATGCTTTTCGGTGTAGGACAAGTATATTTGCCTTTAATGTTTGTTTCTAAAATCCGTAAAACGTTAGCGTTTTTAAATTTTCTTCAAACTTTAGCTATTTTTGTGATTGTTTATTATTTCCGTTCACTACACAATGCGGTCACTGATAATATGTATAGAGAGAGCTGGCCCATAAAACAGTATTTTAGGAATCAAATCCAAAATTGGACCTCATCTTATCGAATAGAGTTAAGTGAACTACCTTTTTAATAATTCATAACAACAGATAGGTGTGTTTGCAGAAATAATAAAAAAATAATCATACTAACAATGTGTATTTTTTAAAAAGATTTTAAGCATATACATTATTTTATTCAGGACATTTACTACAAAAAGAAAAGTCAAGTAGGACACGCTTTTCACTTGTTCTCCCTTTAATTTTTGTCAAGGTGCTTGAAGACAGACTTAAGGTATTATTTATGCAAAATATTTAGAAAAAAATCAAGCAATATTACAATAATTTTAAATTGGAATTAGGCGTTACAGCACAGTACAGGATGCTGAAAAACTAGAATATACGTTAGATTTTTACACAACTTTTAAACAAAGATCGTTATGTTGCCAAACAAATACATGTATCGTATTTAAAGAGCTAAATTGAGAACAATTCATCATTTCAACGACTTCAATTTGCATGATTGAATAAACAGATGGTATAATAGGGAGACATTTTTAGTAGAATAGGTGACAAAAAATGTCGCTCAATCGGTATATAGGTAAAGTTGAATAATAATGATATAATCACATCAATCCAATACACGTGTAAATAACTCACGTTCATATTGTCACGTGCTCCAACTATATCCTGCACACGATGTTATTTTACTTAAAGTTTCATATTTAACAATACTATTAGCGACTGACGCCCTATCTTGGAGAATTAAATCGGCCCAGTGTATTTATTTAGAATATCGATATCGTAGGTATTAGGAATCAAGTTACATAAAATTGCTAGTAAGTAATCAGTGGTCTCACATTCCTGTGAATCAAAAAAGGAAACAACTAACCTTGTCAACGGATTCGTAATGGAATGATGAAAATAACGAAAAGAAAAGAGACAATTAATAAAAATAAAATTTTATCCGAAAAAGGCTATTTTTCGTATTAAACATAACCTCTAGTGTTATAGATTGTGTATATAGAAAGTAACTAGTAACCGATTATAACAAAAAAACAATGAACTTTGTTTTCAAGAACTTTTTTTTTTTAAATTAAAAAAAAAAGAATATTAAAATTTTGATTTTTTTCCATTTTGTGATAAATCATTTTGGTAATTCTAGAGATTTATGTTTTAATGTCACTGACAAAGGATAATGATATATTCACATATACATTACAGGGAGAAAATGGAGGAATGTCAATGAAGATAATTATTTTATTAACGCAACCCGCAACGAATTAATATAATGGCCCATTGCCAACTCGAGGATACCTTGATTTAGAATAAATCAAAGAAGGATAGACGAACTTTATGAATTTCACAAAAGAGCCCCGCATGATATCTTCAGATTCGAGCAGAAACAACAAAGGCAAAAGTGCATGTTACATACGTACCGATTATCAGGTTGTCTGCATATTACTTTGTTAAATCATCTGCGAGCCACAATATGAAGCTTTTTGTCGAGTGAGCGCAGTGAACGAGATCAACAAGCCTTCATATTGTGTCGAGCAGATGATATTTTACATTAAGATTATGCAGATAACATGATAAAAAATAAAATCACAAAAATACTGAACTTAGAGGAAGATCAATTGGGAAAGTCCATAATCACATGGCAAAATCAAATAACAAAACGCATCAAAAACGAATGGACAAAAACTGTCATATTCCTGACTTGGTACAGGCATTTTCAAATGTAGAAAATGGTGGATTAAACCTGGTTCTATAGCGCTAACCTCTAACTTTAATGACAGTCTCATCAATTTCCGATATTTTTATATTGATGCGTTAAATAAACAGACACAATAATCGATTTATCGGGTTGTGTTTGCGTCTTTTGGAAGTGTTTTACTTGATAAGTGCGGGTCAGTTTTATCGGTTCCAACATTATGACGTCGCCGATATGTCCAGGTTAATATTATTAAGGACGGGTCACCGTTTTTGCTGTCACAAAGCCGTAAAATAGAATTTTATTAACAGCTGAGCAGAGTGATATAGACAGTGGGACGACTGTTAAATCCCCCTATCAAGTATTGTCATTTTACTATGTGTAATACAGGAAATACCTATATGAATGAGTGCAGTCAAACTGACTACTTGTATTTACTGAAACCCTCAAAATATTAACCAAACACATCAGATCATTATCACATAAATATATCATATTCAACCAACTTTAGAAGAGAAATAGTTCCTTATTTTTCAATGATAAAATCAATTTAACTAGGTCCGATATTGACAAAACAATTGAAAGATAAGTATCTTATGCAATTCGGAATTTCTTGATAATTTAAATATACCAAAGTCAGGAACATGAAAGTTGATATCCATTAGTATTCTTCGCCTCTCTTTTGCAACCTTTAGATTTAAAACTCCAGTGAGCAGCACTTCTTTCAAGAAATAATGATAAGAAATCAAACTGTACGACAAAGAACGATTTTTAATTCCTACCCTATTGTTAATTTTCCTTTTTAGACTGCTATGTTCTTTTGGCTCCATCACCGTGTAAAAAAAATCACTAGTAAAAACTTCTAACGTCAGACACACAAATCAAGAAGTGTTTGTAATAGATTTTTTTGTGTTCTGTAAATTGTCCCTTTTAAAATTGTTATACGATGATGACTGAGTACCCATATTTTGACTATTTATTATTGTGTCTGTTTATTTACGCATCAATGTAAATATAACGGAATTTGACGAGACTTTCATCAAAGTTAGAGGGTTAGCGCTATAAAACCAGGTTTAATCCACCATTTTCTACATTTGAAAATGCCTGTACCAAGTCAGGAATATGACAGTTTTTGTCATTCGTTTTTGATGCGTTTTGTTATTTGATTTTGCCATGTAATTATGGACTTTCCGAATTGATTTTCCTCTAAGTTCAGTATTTTTGTGATCTTACTTTTTATATATTCCAACTTGTTCGGTATGCCCTTGTATGTAGTGATATCATAGATTTTAACAAACGTAATCAATGCATCACTGGTAAATTATTTAGTCAGGGATTTCGTTATCATAAATTATTTAAAACTTTTACTAAATTCTTTCATAGATTAGAAAGACTTTATTAGAAATTTGGCTGTCCTATAGAAAACTTATTAAAAATGTATTTCACGTCCTAAATTTTACGGTAATTTGTACTAAAATCCGGAAATCACTATGTGATCCGTATAAACTCACCGAACCTTTAAACAAATTTATTAGTAAGGGTTATCTTACTAATGCTGTAATTAGATCTATGAATATAGTTTACATTGGCACTTATATCGATTTTGTTATTAGCAAATTTAAATATAACTAAATTTGTATTCTTCATTGATGGGATGTATAGAGACACACACACGCTTAATTTTTATCTATAAAGAAGTAAACTATCATACTCCTTGTCGATACATATATTTTCAGCATTTCACAAGTCATGTCTTCTTTGACTGTCCATGACGTTAAAATGCTTAATCCCTGGGATGTGTTTTAGTTGATTTTAGCCTCTGATGCATGATTTTTATTATTAATTGTTTTGGCTTTTAACTAGCTGTTAGCGAGTACTCTTAAGCCGTACTTTCTTTCTTTTTGATGTGATGTTATTTAATGTTAACAGATAGCTGGTCTATATTCAAGCTTTGATTGTTTGGAATTACTACAAATTGTCTCTTCTTCGCACTATGAACATCAAAATTATATTCTTTCTCCTCAAATACTGTTTCGGAAGCTTGACATGAAGAACACGAAGTTTTATCGAGCACTAATGTTGTTTATGTGATTTCACCACTGTCCTGTTTATTGTTGTATCACCCACATGTCCTTAGTTTTATTGTTGATATTCACAATTCCTATTTTGGTATTCACCCACATGTCCTTAGTTTTATGTGATATTCACCACTGCTTATTTAGATATTCTGACATACAAGAAATTACTAGGTATTTCTAAACGGAAGATTATAAAGACAGAAGAAGTATACTTGACTACGAAATTATTTTCATTGATCTGAGTATAATTTAACGTGATTTTTTTCATAATTGATGTTTTTCTAAAATTGTTTAACATTTCACAGCGGTTTATACTTTATTTCAATCATCCCTTATTTTAATTAACTATGTATTTACATTGTATCACAGATCAAATTTATTGTTCATTGTATGTAAATTTATTCTACTACGTTTTGTAATTGAGTTAAGTATTGACCAGTATTCAAATTGCTATTTTATAGTATGTCTTTCTATGTTGTGATGTTATACTATTGTTTCAGAAAAGAATGAAGGCTTGATACCATTAAAACGTTTAAACCCGCTGCAATTGTTTGAATTAGTCTTAAGTCAGGCATATGATGTTCAGTTGCTGTCGTCTGTTTATGTGATTCATGAGTGTTTATCGTTTTCGTTTTTATAAATAAGACCGCTGGTTTTCCCGTTTAAATGTTTTACACTTCTAATTTTTGGGGCCCTTTATAGCTTGTTGTTCTGTGTGAGCCAAGGCTCCGTGTTGAAGGCCGAACTTTTTCCTCTAATGATTTACTTTTATAAATCGTTACGTGGACGGAGAGTCGTTTCATTGGCACTTATACCACATCTACCTATATCTATGTAGAATATCATATGAACTGACAGATAGATACTCCATATGATGGCGCTGTGTGAATGTTGTCATAAAATGTAAAATGTCAATGGAGATTGAAGCTGTAAATGTTTGCTTTGGGATAATATTAATGTACGTTCGGCAACAAAGTTTATCGACATGTTGTATGAATTCCAAAGAGCACTTATTGCTCCAGTTTAATAGTAGACTTGATCTTGTACTGTTATAAATAACATTATACATTAGCGGGCTCACTTGATATTCTTGCTGATAAAGTAAGTTTGATAAAACAAAAATGCCATTATTCTATATATCATTGGGATCATACTTGAAACTGTATATGTGTGTAATCCTGCTTGATTGTTATCTGTCTTTATGTCAAAATTAAACACATTACAAAAACAACTTTTAAATAAGAATAAGAACATGAGGACACAATGGAAAATAATTTGGTGAATCTATTTAAGCGACATATTTAAGCCTCATTTTTTATGGAAAAGAAACCATTGTAAATGAATGGGGTAGCGTCACTGCAATTGATTAAGGATAAAATAAATGTGACAATAGTTCTCATTATGTATAAATCTCTATGATATATCTAATATGAAAAGACTAGTAGTAGAGAAATAGACCATTCATAAAACAGAAACTGCTTTAATCTAAAATCAATTATGAAACGTTTTCTTTTTTCACGTGTATATGTAAGTTTGGTGTGATAATACAAATAAGGCGATAATTGCGTTGTGGACAAATGATATTATTATAATTTCACCAGATATCAACCAGTTTAGACGTATATTTAAGGTACAGTAATAATTTCACCAGATATCAACCAGTATAGACGTGCATTTAAGGTACAGTACTCTAGTCTTTTTATTTCTTTTCATTTTGCTTTTATTGTAAACGATTGACATAGATATGTGGGGTAAACAATTAATTGATCGATATGATTTTGAAAAAAAGTATTTAAAACACAGAAAGCATCGAAATATGCGTAAAGATAATAAAAAAAATTGAATAGTCAGATGACCCTGAATAAAAATTCTTAACAAAATATCATATACATTTTTATAAACATTTAAACTTTTTTGTAATCGGAAGTGGTATCAGATTCTCTACAGGGTTCACATATCATGCTGAACATGTAACACTTATTTTTGTTTTAGCCGTTAAATGCATATTTTATCTGCTAATGCAAAATAGGACAAAATCACGGAATCATTTAGAAATGTATAATGTCATTGCAAAACATTGTACCAAAATAAAATTTGAACAAAAATAAGAAGAAGAAAATGAAAGAAAAACGTTGTGAGCTTTTAATTTTAATTTGAAATTATCAATAAAGTATGATACCCATTTAAAAAGATAAGAAAAGAACATTTGAAAAGGTAAATCATCACATGTTATCATGGTCGGTGTGTGAACGAACTATCTTTTTTGAGATGTGAATGTGAATATTAGCATAGCTATAGAACCAGATTTAATCAACAATCAAATACGGACATGCCTAGACCAAGCAGGAATATGAAAGTTGTTTTTTCAATACGTTTCATATGTTTGGATATTTGATTTTGGTTTTTGTTCAAGGACTTTCGGTTTAGAATTTTTCTTGTAGTTTTGTAATTTCGTTATTTTTCTGTTTGACACTTTAAACACATTGATACTAATCCCTCGTTATACTTTTAGGTCATATCAACATATAAAAATATGGATTTAGTTGTCCAACCATATGAACGTTGCTACGGAATGTTCCATCAGTCAGCTAATTCCAGCATGAAAACAAGTGAGGTTTATTCGCAACACAGAGCTAATCGTGAATTTGTACCAGCAGAGAAAAAAGATGACAAATACTGGTTCAAAAGGGTCAGAAATAATGCATCCGCGAGAAAGTCGAGAATGAAAAGGAAAGCTATGGACAATGTGATAGAGAAAAAATTACTAGCACTTCAGAATGAAAACATACAGCTCCGAAATGAATTGGCGTCCATCAATATCATGTACTGTGGTTCAATTGCTAAACAGAGCATTAGACACCAAACCCATCAAGAAGCTGTCAATACGGATGGGGATAACAATGATGACGTCTCAGATAATGAGATAAAATATGAACAGAAAAATATTGATCATGAAGAAGAAAACAGTAATTTCTCTGGAAAATCTGAAATGGATGACGGAAGAAATGACACCGTTTCCTCGGATGATAATTTAAGTCCGTCCTTTCCAACTTTTCACGGCATATTTCCACCTACTTACGCTGCTAATGAGTTGTCCGAAAGTTTTCATTCGTCCTCCAGGAACCTGTCTTTGCCTCTAAGCTATCAAGCCATGATGACATTTCATTCAGCCTTCTCCCCTCAAATCATGATGCAGAAAATGAACAATGCTACAGACAAAACACAACCCGAATATTCAGAGAAAAATGTCTATGAACATGTACACAGTGTGCCACTCAAAATAAGAATGAAGGAAAAGCTTCATTCAGCTTTTCAAAATCAAAATCTTCAGTAAATGTGTACGCAGATGTAAATCGTCTACTATCTTCTGTTTAAGATAACTGGCAAACATATCAAATCTTAAACAAAATCAATTTCTTTATACATGTATCTTTTTTACTGTTTTACTATACACTATATTTGCAGCAAATTAATAATGTCTCTTGTACCACGTTCGTCTTTCCATTGTTCCGAGTAATCAAATTTTACAACATATATCATTTCATTCTCGTTATTTGAAAGTAATATACTCGATTAATAATACTTGTCAAGTATTGGAAGATATATAAGCAAGAAACATGGATTTTTATTTGTGAAAACAATCTACAATTTTGATTTCAAGATGCCTGATCCTAAATTGTATGCTTGCAGTGATATCACATTCTATCTATGAATGTAACCATTTCAGGTTATTATTCCCGATCATACGTTATATTACATGCTATATTTAAATCTTCGTTCTATATTCTCTTTTTGTTTGGACAAGATATTGGCGGTTGAAACTTTTCTAAAGGCAACAGTAGTATATCGCTGTTTTTAACATTTTGAAATCAAACGGCAGATATAATTAAGGAATCATATAAAAGGGAATTGATCACTATTTGAACAGAAATATCAACATGGTAAACATTATTGTCACTACCACAGCTCAGCTGAAGACCACTTTGGAAGTTTGGCTGTACATTTTCTGAAAGGTTACCAATTCAAAACTATCATTAGATCTTTCAGTATTGTCTTATTGTTAAGAATATTGATTTTGTTATTAGTATATTAAAATCATACTAAATGTTATTGTTATACATAAATGCACTTTCATGGAACTACAAGTTGTCGCTATCAGTATTTAGATAACCTTATCCGTATTTTGCACAACGTTTTTATATTTTGGGTCCTCAATGCTCTTCAAATTGTGTCTGGTAATTGTATAACGCAGATGAAATGCACGCTACAAAGGAAAAACTTCTCGTGAACGTTTTTGAGACGCGTGCCGGTCGTACATAGGACGATTTAAGACATGTAATTGTGGGTTGTTTGAACTACATCTAGGTACATACATCTTGTAAATTCACGCATATATTCCACTATAAATGTCAGAGCAATTTTCGTTAAATGTCTTTAGCTGTAATACCACCCAATCATAGTATGTCACATCCGGTTGCAAAAGAAACAAGGTCGAAACAAATATCCCCTTTTACTTTGACAGTTGTAGGTAAGTTATCCTACTTTTCATTGCAGAAGCACAATTGTGGTTCATAAATATATATATATTTTGTATATCAAAGCAGCATTGTTTTTTATTTGTGGTTTCTCTAGAATATAAACGTGAGGTTATATGGTTACTAAAGCTTGTACAGATATAATAAAAAAAAAGAAGTGACGGTTAATTTCTTGTATGATTTGAAATTTTTGTTCTTTTCTATAGTACTGGACAGGATAAAACTTTACTACTGCCAAGTATTTAAAACAAAGATAAATTCTGCACATTTTTTTTTGAAAAGTGCAATTTAACAATGACTCAAAGGGAAATCAATGGAGTTATTACACCGGAATACGTTTTTGATACGCCACGGATTCGTTTATACTTTCACGAAGCGCGTATAAACTACGCAAGGCGTATGTAACAAACACGCCTGACGTACGTCGAAATAAAAGTCCAAGTAAATGTCGAACGATCACGAGGCGTATACAACGTACCCTTAAAGTGTCTGAAACGTATCTGTAGCGTTTGTAACGTATTCAGTGTATGCGTGTAGCGAACAGGTAGACGCTCGACAAACGCTACAGTTAGATATAAATTGTTATGCTGCATATAAATTTCATTGAGTTATGACGTTCACAAAGCGTATAATTCTGCATTTCGACGAACTCCAGACTTATGCAACGCGCGTCTTTCGATTTCTTCTCGTTTGGCGTATCAAATCAGAAGCCTGCTACCTTTGATAACTATTAACACCACTGGGTCGATGTCACTGCTGATGGACGGTTCGTCCTCGAGGGTATCACCATCCCAGTAGTCAACACTTCAGTGTGGACATGAACATCAGTTATATGGTCAGTTTTATAAACTTACTGTTATAAAAATATAAAATATTCGATATAATAAGGAATGTCTTATCCCAGGTATAGATAAACATAGCCGAATTTGGCACAACATTTTGGAATTTGGGGTCCTCGTACATGTGTATGTTTTACTCAGTTTTTAAGATCTCTTAACACTAAATTCTTTAGGGATTCTGATTGATACTAGAAACCTAATGTATGTATTTTTTTCATAAATAGTTATTAGCTTTGACCTTTCTGTACGGATCTATGAGTATTCTAAGGTAAGTAGTTTGTGTCTTTTTGTTGTTACTGATTTAACAATACCTGCCACGTCTGATCTGGGTTTTTGTAAGACGTGTTTTTACCTTGTTTGTATCCATCTTTTGAGTTAAAATAAAGCTAAGTACATCATTGCCAATGAGAATATAGTTGTTAATTTCTGTGTCAATTGGTCACTTGTGAAAATTTGAGTCATTGACACTCATACAACATCTTTTTTTTTATGTACTTTACACTACAACGCAAATTCAAACTTTTTTTATCAGATATTTAGACATTGCTTTAATCCGCCATTTTCGACTTTAAAAAAATGCCTGTACAAAGTCAGGAATATGACAGTTGTTATCCATTCGTTTGATGTGTTTGAGCTTTTAATATTGCCATTTGATTCGAAGATATTACTGTTTTAGGATTCGAGCGTCACTGATGAGTCTTTTGTAGACGACTGGCGTATATACAAAATTTGGTCCTGGTATCTATGATGAGTTTATTTACTAATTTTCCTCGGAGTTCAGTACTTTCGTGATTTTACTTTTAAATAATTTCCATAATTTAGTTATTTGATAAGAAAATATCCCTCACAAATGTACATAACCTTTTGTATATGCATTACAATTAAGTATTCAAACATAAAGATATATAGTTTGATGACATTCTTCAGACTACTTTTTGGTATCCCTCTGGTTAATTTTGGTCCAATAATCGTTGGTTTCATATCCATTAAGTAACAATGGTAACCAAATCGTATGATTTCTTTATTGTGTTGTCTAATTGTATACGATTGTTTTCTGTTTATTTCCGACAAATGAGTTAAAATGTTCCTACGGTAGCTTTCGTCTCTCTGTTATGCTTTGAAAGTTAAAAAAAATTTCATGCAAATGAGCTCGCAGTAAAAAATCAAAAATCAGAAACAAATTGTTTCTAATTCATTAGCAAATCAACAAATAAAAAATCAGTAACAAATTGCTTCAAATTCATAAGCAAATCACAAACAAATTGTCTAGAAATCGTTAAGAATTAAGTCAATAGTTGTCAACCGATGTTCAAAAGTCATAAATCGATTGAGAGAAAACAAATGCGGGTTTCGAACTAAAACCGAGGGAAATACATCAACTATAAGTGAAAAACAAAGGAAACATAGGAACATCTAAGAGTATCCAACTATAACCATATCAGAAACAAAACAAAAAATTATCCCTGAATGTTGGATGTATAAAACACCGAAACACGCCGCACAGCAACTAAAATTCCCATTTAGTATAACTGTCATATTTGGGAATATAACAATGATGGTATTGAAAGGTAACAAACAATACGACATCAAGTCATTTACAATCAGATACTTCAGGTAAATCACAAACAATTTTTTTTAAATATAAACAAAATTGGATAAGGCAAATATATATGTTCAAAAAAGCAATACCAATTGATTGGAAAACAATTCGTTGCACTGAAGATTCATTCTAAAATAAAGTTAAAGTTATACATGACTTGAAAATTATGCACAGGACAATTACTCCCTTAATGAGCACAAAAGAGCTCTATAAAATATTCACACTGATAGATAGTTGTGATAAACCAAATGGTTTTCTTATGTGGGAAAAAATATTTGAAAAATATTTAAATTCTAAATGGAAAAATGCTTCTGTTTTTAATTTTTCAATATCGCACTGATAATAGATTGAAAATATTTAGACGGAAACTTTTTCACTACATACTGCCAAGAAATGAACTTTTAAAAAACTGAAACTAATGTAAGCATTGTAAAAAACATTGCTATGAAACATTTTTTATGAATTGCTCATACAATAATTACTTTTTAAAAATAGTAAGAAAATTAATGAAATCAGTTGGTATTGGAAAATACATTATAAGCCTTGAAAATTTAGTAACAGGGTACAAAGCTGAATATTCAGCATACTTTGATTTTAATTACATATTAACTATAACATTCTTCTCAATATACAAATCACATTTTGTCTCAAAAAGAAGACAAAAAAACAATAAACATCTTTAACATTTTTCAGAAATAATTGAAATAAAACAATTTTAATAACAAATTGTAAAGAAATTCTAAACAAACTGATATGAAATCTTCAGCAAATCAGAAGTAAGTCATATTTCAACCTCAAGCGAAGCACAAACAAATCGTGAACAAATTCACATCAATTATTAAGTCACAGATTAATTCATTTGATTAGGGACTTGGTGAATCATCGAAGTTCGGTGAATTTGTATTTTATTTTTTTAAATCTAGATCAAAAAAAAAAATTTCTGCCCCTGAAACCCCAAAGTTTGTGCAAATGTATTGATGTTAGATCCTCTTTGTAAGGGATTCCTTTTTTGATACTGTTTTGTGTGCTGTTTTACGTGTTTGATTTTATTCTGTGGTTAGCATAACATAACAATTGCGAGGTGTGGCTAACCATTAAACCATGTTCGATCTATCATTTGTTCTTAAAATGTCCTGTACCAAGTCATGAATACATAAGTTGTTATCAAATTGTTCGTTTCTATGTATAATAATTATGTTGCATTGTCGTTTTGATTTTGCGCTTGTTCGTTTTTCCACTTACTTTTAAACATTTTTTATATTTTATAGAGAATTATTCGAAAAGACTTCCCAAATTTGATGCAAAATGACGGTGGGCATGAATAACATAAAAAAAAGCTCCGTTGGAAGTTGGTCATGATACTTTTTTGCCTTAATTTTAAAAACTAATAAAGTACTAACATCACATATATGTTTATCCAGGTTTTTATCATAAAAAGTGGTAAATTCAGAAAATGTTAATATTGTCGCCTATGGCAGAATAAATAGTACAGTTTGACCTATATAAGTTGATGTGTTTCCCTCAGTTTTAACTTGTTACCCGGATTTGTTTTTTCTTAATCAATTGATGACTTTTGAACAACTACACACTACTGTTGCCTTTATATATGCATGATTTTGGGGATTAGTAGAAACTATTATAGAACCGAGGTGGGTATACGTGTACTTATACACGTTAGCATTGTCTTTATGCAATGTCATATCTGAATAATTTTGCGAGAAAAGGCTCGCGAGGTTAAAAAGGAATATCCAAAATAGCAAAAACCGGAGCAGAGGGGAATTTGAGGAATATTAACCGGCAGTGTTGACAACAGACAAATTCGTTTGCTATCAAGAAAAAGGCTTGAATATGCGAAAAACTCCAGTTCATATTATATTAAGGTCGTACTTTGTTCTGATGTTAAAATTATAATTAGGTCATGCATTCTTCTGTTGATGGTATTCTAATAAGGGTGTTAAGTGAGAAATAAAATAATATGATTAAATGTTTAAATTGTGTTATAACATTTACATATGTCCTTTTATCTAATTGAATATGTAAGGCAGTTGATAGATTATAAATGTTAGGAAAGAAAATATGGCAACGTTTTTCATTTTCACGTGTAGATATAAGTTGAAATGTGATAATTCTGGTAAAGTGATAATTGCCTTGCAGACAATCATTTTCCTATACTTTCAGCGAACATCAACCGTAATAGACGTCAATTTAAGGTACAGTGCTATATTATATAGTTTACATTTTAACCACAAAATAATCATGCAAAACTTTTTAAATAATAATAATAATAATAATAATAATAATAATAATAATAATAATAATAATAATAATAATAATAATAATAATAATAATAATAATAATAATAATAATAATAATAATAATAATAATAATAATTAATAAACTTTTTAAACCGAAAGAAGTCACCTAGGTATATTTTTTTTTATCAAAATGAAAAGAAAGGATATATTTATAAATGACATAACTCATTACATTTAAAATGTTCCTCAAACACTGACTAATGTTACTTTGAATGTTTTTCTTTGTCTCAAATCACGACTCATTGGCACAGACTTATCATAAAAAAAAATCAATTGATCATGGTGCCAAGAACGTTTCTTTTGTGATTTAAATTTTACAAAATTCGTATACTAATCTTGCATTATAATTTTAGGTGCGACTTATACAAAATGGATTTAATTGTCCCTTCATATGAACAAGGTCATTCTTACTTGAAGTTTGATCCCTCATATGAGCCCAATATGATAGAAAGCGATGTCAATTTACAGCACAGAGCATGCCGAGAATTTGTACCAGTGGAGAAAAAAGATGACAAATACTGGTTCAAAAGGGTAAGGAATAATGCATCGGCAAGAAAGTCCAGAATAAAAAGGAAAACCATGGACCAGGTCATAGAAAAACAGCTATTAGCGCTACAGAAAGAAAATATTCAGCTTCGAAATGAATTGGCGGCAATCAATATCATGTACCGTCATAGTATAAACAGCGAAAGACTACAAACAAACCGACAGGATGTCATCACAAACGATTACAAACATGAAGATGGCAACAAATCAGATAATGAAGGTAGAGTTGAGACGACGAGAGTCCAGAATATAAAATGTGGGGTAGCGGAATCTGCCGATAATTGCCGATTGATCACGGACGATGGTCAACACTTGGAAGTCGACGACAAATCAGACAATGAGGGCCAATATGAACAGAGAGATATTCATCGTGAGGAAGAACGCAGCAATTTCTCTGGAAAGTCAGAAATCGATGATGGAAGAAATTACACTGTTTCCTCAGATGATAATGTTAGTCCGACATTCCCAAGTTTTCAAGGAATATTTCCACCAATATACAACTCACAAACAATTTCAGAAAGTTTTCGTCCGTCGGCCAGGAATCAGTCTTTGTATCTTCGAACTCCGGCCATGATGATGTTAAAGTCAGAGGCGGCCTATTCGCCTTTTATGATTGTTCCGAACATTGATGATGCTTCAGAAAATACATCGAGTGAACATTCTGACAAAAATGTCTTTGATAAGGTACAACGTGTGCCGCACAAAATAAGGATAAAGGAAAGGCTCCATTCAGCTTTCAAAATCCAAAAGTAAATTGAAGACACTCATATGTACAAAACAAAACAATTTCAAACAGAATGACTTAGTACAAATAAAGTTTTTTTCTCTCCGTATTACGTTTTATTTAAGATTAAATATAGCTGTATTTGGCAAAACTTTAAGGAATTTTGGTTCTCAATGCTCTTCAATTTCGTACTTTATTTGGTCTTTTTAACCTTTTTTGGATTCGAGCGTCACTGATGAGTCTTTTGTAGACGAAACGCGCGTCTGGCGTATATACTAAATTTAGTTATGGTATCTATGATGAGTTTATTATGAAAACAGATACATAGTTTTAAAACACTTCCGATGTAAGTCAGTATTTTTACTAATGGTATTGATTTGATACATGTGTAGCTATGACTGGGATCCTCTTGTTCCAAATTTTACATGTGATAAAATTTACTGTTTGCAATAGCATTAATTGCTCTATATAATAAGGATGTTCTTATCACAAGCAAAAAACCCTAGCCGTATTTGGCACAACCTTTTTCAACTTTTGATCCTCAGAGCTGTACAACTTTGTCCCCCTTTTTTGACTTTCGAACTTTTATATCTGGGCGTCACTGGTGAGTCTTGTTTGGACGAGGCGCGTTTTTGACGTAATGAATTTTTAACCTGATGCCTTTTGTTATCTATTATTCATGTGTTTCTATGCCTAATACGATCTGCTATTTATTTGTACTGTAGTCCTGTATTATTATGTTGTCATTTTAATGTTATATTTAACAATGCCATCAAAGTGCGAAGTTTGGCATGCCACAAAACCAGGTTCAACCCACCATTTTTTTCTTTAAAAATGTATTGTACCAAGTCAGGAAAATGGACATTGTTATATCATAGTTCATTTCTGTGTGTGTAACATTTTTACGTTGTGTTTCCGTTGTGTCGTTTGTTTTCTCCTATTTTTGAGTGTGAATTCACATTACTATAAGACGTGTCACGGTACTTTTCTATCCCAAATTCATGTATTTGGTTTTGATGGTATATTGGTTATTCTCATCGGATGTTGTCTAATGTTGCTGTGTGTGTTACATTTTAATGTTGTGTCGTTGTTCTCCTCTAATATTTAGTGCGGTTCCCTCAGTTCTAGTCTGTTACCCCGATTTTGTTTTTTTGTCCATAGATTTATGAGTTTTGAACAGCGGTATACTACTGTTGCCTTTATTGATATGGACATAAATGAGTCAGTAAAGCTTTGAGTGGGATCATCTTGTGCCACATTTAACATTTGATATGGACATAAATGAGTCAGTATAGCTTTGAGTGGGGTCCTCTTGTGCCACATTTAACATTTGATATGGACAAAAATGAGTCAGTATAGCTTTGACATGTTTGAGTGGGATTCCTTTTAGACACTTTGATAATGGTTCAAGATTGTCATTTAAATTTCTAGTTTAGTTTTCTAGGTAGTATCCTTTGTAATATTCGTCATTGCATTTACTAATAATTAGTCATTAAAAATGTCGAAAACAATCTCGTCAGATTCGAGAGCCAGTTATCCTCTGACGTTTAATACAAACTATCGGGTAAAACAGTTTGTATTTGTCAAAGGCTATCTTTTGATCTATAAACATATTCAACAACTCCTCTCTACATCAACCTAATGACCAATTAGCACGTTAAAGTGCTGTGAATGTTATACTATTGATAAATTTTATATTTATATTGTTGTTATTTGTATCGGTGCTAATTGATATTGTTTTCTTGTATCAATATTTTGTGATTCCCAACAGTTTCTTCAACACATTGTTGTTTTATAAATAGTAAAAGGTGAGGGAAAAGATACATGTATATTATACAAGCATGCATTATAGACTTTTTATTTTGAAAGTATTTCATTTAACATGTTTTAGGATGTTTCAGGATCTAGAGAGACGGATATTAAACTTTTCGTATAATTACACATCATGTAAAAACCTGGGTTTTGATTGGTTGATAGCCAGTGTATTTTTCACCAATTTATAGTTATCAAATGAATATCGTTCATTTTTTTCCCGCCGGAGTATTTGCCTTTTTTACCCACTCTGCCGTGGTATTTGTCACAATCATCAATGCGTTTTTGAACATTAAAACATTCGGTGTAATTAAACAGATATAGCATGTTCTTGAGGGGTATTTGCGAAAAATACCAGTCTTGAGAATGAATTTCACTCGCTTTACGGCTCGCGATATTTAACATTTTCTCGAATGGTATTTTTCGCAAATACCCCTCCTTAACATGATATATAAAATTTAGAATGGAAATGGGGAATGTGTCAAAGAGACAACAACCCGACCATAGAAAAAACAACAGCAGAAGGTCACCAACAGGTCTTCAATGTAGCGAGACATTCCCGCACCCGGAGGCGTCCTTCATCTGGCCCCTAAACAAATATATAATAGTTCAGTGATAATGAACGCCATACTAATTTCCGAATTGTACACAAGAAACTAAAATTAAAAAAATACAAGACTAACAAAGGCCAGAGGCTCCTGACCTGGGATAGGCGCAAAAATGCGGCGGGGTTAAACATGTTTATGAGATCTCAACCCTCCCCCTATACCTCTAGCCAATGTAGAAAAGTAAATGCATAACAATACGCACATTTAAAATTCAATTCAAGAGAAGTCCAAGTCTGATGTCAGAAGATGTAACCACAGAAAATAAACAAAATGACAATAATACATAAATAACAACAGACGACTAGCAGTTAACTGACATGCCAGCTCCAGACTTCAATTAAACTGATTGAAAGATTATGATTTCATCATATGAATATCAGGCACAATCCTTCCCGTTAGGGGTTTAGTATCATACCATAATAACTTATATGAGAAGAACATAACCCGTGTCATGCCAACAACTGGTTTTTTAATAAATGTGTTTAGTTCCGATGCAAAGACCCTATAAGTGAATCAATATTAACGCCAAAATAAGCAATCTTTAGTGACCTGACAACAGTATCGTAACTATTTCCCTTCTTGATAAGTCTATTTAAAGGTTTTGTTAGTTTCTGAGGTGAATACTGACATTTTTGTGCTTTATAAAGAATATTTCCATAAAAAATTGGATGTGAAATACATGAACGTATAAGAAGTCTGCATGTTGAGCTATATTTACGAATGATGTCCTTATACCGATGATAAAATTTAGTAAATGTTTTGACTAGTTTGTGATATCGAAAACCCTGGTGTAATAATTTTTCAGTAATACATAAATTTCTCTCGTTAAAATCTAAAACATTGTTACATACACGAGCGAATCGTACAAGTTGAGATATATAAACACCGTAAGATGGTGACAATGGAACGTCACCATCTAAAAATGGATAATTAACGATAGGAAATGAAAAATCATCTCTTTTATCATATATCTGTTTAATATCTAATACAATCTTCACACATATATACATTATTTTTAACTAATACAAAGGTGTTTACTTTATATTATTAAAGAAATATCATATACGTTATTTCTGTAGTTTGAGCCAAAGAAATCAAAATATTAAACACGACGTGATTTTGATTTAGCGATACAAACTCATTATGTTGGATATTTTGAAGTGCCACTGGGTATATCGTTTCCGTATTTGTCAGGCGTCACACAAAGTATCAACTTGGATGACTTGAATAGTTAGCCTTCACAGCAAAACAAAGGGTAATTTAATTATATTGTTCTGTAACTACAGTAACTACACTGTATACCAAAAAAATAATATATCACAACAATACTGAACTTCGGGGAAAATTAAAAAAGGAAAGTCTCCAATCAAATGGCAAAATCAAAAAATACACCAAACGAATGGATAACAACTATCATATTCCTATCTTGGTAGAGCCATTTTTTGGTGTAGAAAATTGTAGATAAAACCTGGTTCTAAAGCTAGCTAAACCTCTCACTTGTTTGAGTTTTGCATCAAATGTCATTATATTGACAACGATGTGTGTACAAAACAAACAGACATAATAGGTAAAAATGTCAAAAAGGGGTACAACAGTCAACTTTATGTTTTAATCTTAATCACTATAGAAAACAAAACAATTATGTAATAAAGAAATACATAATTGCATATAGACCAACCATACTAGTATTAGCAAATATTAAAGATATAGACAAGATTACACGCAATTTAGCATTAGCATAGTACAATAACACAGTGACGGGATGTGAAGGTACACAGCCATGTCCTAAATGTATACATATATCTATAATACTAAAATTACGAGGTCCAATTTGTCAGCCGTCATCACGTAAAAACGACGAATCAAAAAATTCCAATTTATATATAACTAATATAGTACAAAGGTGTAGATTAAAAATTACACCACTCCAGACCCTTTTGTTGTCCACGTAATTAATATTGCCAATAATTAAGAAGTTCCGGGTCGAGTCCGATACCGATACCAATAGTATATTCATCTGTTACCGATTACCTTATCTGTACGTTCCACATCTAACAGGCGTACCACCAAACGGTGTATTCAGGATTAATATGCTATATATAGTATTACACGGGTCATAATCACAGGGTTGACACTACTTAATTGTCAAATTGTTACCTATTGTAGTATTTTAACCAGTTAGACTTTCTAAGATAACAATACGAATACTAAAAATCTGGACTAAAATAAGGCGTACAGGTACAGTTTTCAATTTGTTAGCGGGCATGACGTATAACAGCGAATCAAAGAATTCAATATTTATAACTAATATAGGACAATGCTGTTGATTAAAAAATATTCCATTCCATGACCTTTTGTTTTCCAAATAATTAATATTATCAATAATTGATAAGTTCCAGTTCGACGGGTTCAAACAGAAAGATTTGAAAGCAGAGAAAACTGTGTATCTTATAATCAGCATGATTTTATCAGATGACAATACTAATACTAAAATAAGGCTTGCGCATAGTTATATACTTTAATTCAGTCACGGACCCGCGATATACGGGTGTGTTCTAGTATATATGTAATTATTTTTGTTTCTAAATTGAGTGTATAATACCAAAGATTACCTCAAAGTCCGATAAAATTATTGGCTCTTGTATTGCTTCATCCTTTGAGTTCTTTTGGTCGGCCTTATATATTTAATATTAAGGTCGAGGTTTGGCTAGCCACAACACCAGGTTCATAACACCATTTGTTCTTGAAATGTCCTGTACCAAGTCAGGAATATGGCACATGTTTTTTAATAGTTCGTTTCTACATTTGTTGCAGTGTCGTTTGTAACTCGGATTTGTGTTTTCCTTCATTCGCATGATGACTTTTGAACAGCTGTATATCACTGTTGACCTTATTTAATAAGAAATCAAAAGGTGATATGTTTTAAAATGTTCTAGCTATTGTAGAATTAATACAAATGTTCTTATCGATTTTCAAGTAACCAATGAACAGTCAGTATGTTAAATGATCTTGCTTTTATGATGTTCCAATGAAGATTCAGACAATATGCTTTTAAAATGCTTATGTTTTTGACAATTTAGATGTTACATATAGAGTCAGTCAATATTTAAATGGGTTTGACTATTCAAATGTTACATATAAAGAGTCAGTCAATATATTAAATGGTTTTGACTATTTAGATGTTACATATAAAGAGTCAGTCAATATATTAAATGGTTTTGACTATTCAGATGTTACTTATTAAGTGTCAGTAAATATATTAAATGGTTTTGACTATTCAGATGTTACTTATAAAGTGTCAGTCAATAAGTTAAACGTTCTAGTTATTTTAGTGTTGCCAATACAGAGTCCAAATGTTAAATGTTCTTACTATTGTAGTTTTTCCAATGCAGAGTCAATACATTAAATGTCCATTGTAGTGTGACCAATGCAGAGTCAATACATTAAATGTCCATTGTAGTGTGACCAAGGCAGAGTCAATACATTAAATGTCTATTGTAGTGTGACCAATGCAGAGTCAATACATTAAATGTCCATTGTAGTGTGGCCGATGGAGAGTCAATACATTAAATGTCCATTGTAGTGTGACCAATGCAGAGTCAATACATTAAATGTCTATTGCAGTTTGACCAATGCAGAGTCAATACATTAAATGTCCATTGTAGTGTGACCGATGGAGAGTCGATATGCAATATCTTCTTGACCATTGTGGTTTTATTCATGGACATTTAGGGCGGACATTTTCTATTTTAATGTGAACAATGATCGATCAAATCCAAACACATCGTAGTCCTTTTGATACCTAGTTACTATCTTTTTTTCTAAACTGTATGTATAATATTTTAAGATTTTGTTCTTTGCGTTAGTAGCATGCATTCTTGTAACGACTAAGTCATTACGTTTCCGATTTTGAAGCCAATGTCTGACCGTTTCGTTCCATGCCCCTACTTTTCGTAACAATTTTTCGGTAAAATCAGGTAAGTTTTCCATGACACCAACTATCATATGTTTGTAATAATGTTGTGGCAGTCGAACTTGTGACTCCCAGTGTGGATCTTTACATGTCCTTGTTAACTCTATAAATTCTGCAAAAGACTTAACACTTCTGTTACACTTTTCCAATACAAATGAGTTGTCGATTGCTTTATCTAAATATGCTGACAATAACCGTTCTCTTGGCTCTCTGACGAAGGTGGCTTTAATCCAGGTCGGATCATTCATCATCTGTGATATACTTTTGTTACTATAATTATCTAAATACTTTAACCCGCTCCTTTCTGGTGTATGTATAAACTGGAATTGTTTCCGGGGAATTCCTTGTATGTACTGGAAAACTCGCTTCCAGTAGGAGCAAGCTGACTTTTGATTCCAGAAAAATATAAGTTTATACCTTGGCACGACAATGGGAGGGCCACGTTCTACTCTTTTTAAACGCTCCAAATCATTAGCAGATAAAAGCTGACTATAAATGTCACCGGATGGTTTAATTGTCTCCTTAATTTGCATATTTTTACTACTGTCGTTATCTTGAGTCAGACATTTGAGAATAATAACAAAAACAATTGTTAATGTTACAGCCTGGAATAATGTCCTGAATCTTCGACGACCGTCAAATCTAAATATAGTCATAGTATCTCACATCGTCCGTAAAAGTAGAAATCTAAAAATAATATAAAGATTTAAAAGACCAGAGCATAATATAAACGGAGTTGGTGGTACTGATGACAAACTTTTTTTTTATTATTTCTTTAAAATGTAGTCCTAACTATTCAAAATTCGGATGTTTTTTCCACTTATCTATCATCGCATATATATTATAAAATGGCATTAGTGCAGGGTTGTTGTTTTATTAACATACTCCCAAAATCTACTAAAGTCAGAGGGGCCTATCTAAAAAAAACAAACACAATGTCTGTAGTCTGTTGGTATAACCAATCTTCAATGTACAGATACACGCAGTGTAATCCACATCCAACAAAAATTACACATCGCCATTAACAAAGTGTCACTTGGATTGAGAGTTGTCTCATTGGCACTCATACCACATCTTCGTTTATCTAATACATATATAACTATATTCTTTACAACATAATAAACAAAGGGTAATAAACAGTACCTGAGATACAATATATATCCTTTCCTGCAAAAACCTTTGATGACATATGAGACACGATATATTCTTCACGGTGAAATCAGTAATGACATTATAGACAAGATATATCTTTCACCGTAAAACCTGTAATGACATGTGTTGTATAAAACAACATATGTCAAAATACAAGTTATGTTGTACAGGAGTTTATGGATTTTATTGGTAATTAATTCACTAGGATAATGTGTTAATTTAGTAAAAAAAAAAAAAACGAAACGCACACAAATAGTTATAAAAATTGATAACGAATCTTACGAACTAGTGTGCAAGTCCAGAATTGTACAATTGGAAGATATTTCTCCAATAAACTGGTTTGTCGGTAATATAAAAATTAAAGATGTGGTATGATTGCCAATGAGACAACTGTCCACAATAGACCAAAATGACACAGACATTAACAACTATATGTCACCGTACGGCCTTCAACATTGACCAAAGCCCATACCGTATAGTCAGCTATAAAAAGGCCCCGATAAGACAATGTAAAACAAATCAAACGACATATTACATTTGTACTTATATAAAAAAAAATGAACGAAAAAATGAACGAAAAACAAATATGTAACACATAAACAAACGACATCCACTGAATTGCACATAAATAAATAATTTTGCGGGGTTAAACATGTTAGCAGGATCAGTAATCGATGATATTGTCGGTAAACCAGTAATCCCAGAATTTGTCAGTAAACAAGCAACCCTGATATTGTCGATAAACCAGCAGTCCCATATATTGTCCGTAAACCAGCAATCCCATATATTGTCCGTAAACCAGCAATCCCTGATATTGTCGGTAAACCAGCAATCCCTGATATTGTCGGTAAACCAGCAATCCCTGAAACTATCGGTAAACCATCAATCTCAGATATTGTCGGTAAAAAAGCAATTCCAGATATTGTCGATAAACCAGCAATCCCATATATTGTCCGTAAATCAGCAATCCCTGAAATTGTCTGAAAACCAGCAATCCCTGAAACTATCGGTAAACCATGAATTCCATATATTGTCGGTAAATCAGCAATTTTAGATGTTGTCGGTAAACCAGCAATCCCTGAAATTGCCATTAAATCAGCAATCCCTGAAATTTTCAGTAAACCAGCAATACCTGATATTGTCGGTAAACCAGCAATCCCATATATTGTCTGCAAACCAGCAATCCCAGATATTGTCGGTAAACAATCAATCTCAGATATTGTCGGTAAACCAACAATCTCTGAAACTGTCGATAAACCAGTAATCCCTGTTATTGTTGGTAAACCAGCAATCCCTGAAATTGTTGGTAAACCAGCAATCCCTGAAATTGTCGTTAAACCAGCAATCCCTGAAATTTTCAGTAAACGAGCAATCCCTGTTATTGTTGGTAAACCAGCAATCCCTGAAATTGTCGTTAAACCAGCAATCCCTGAAATTTTCAGTAAACCAGCAATCCCTGAAATTGCCATTTAATCAGCAATACCTGAATTTTTTAGTAAACCAGCAAGCCCTGATATTGTCGGTAAACCAGCAATCCAAGATATTGTCGATAAACAATCACTCCCAGATATTGTCATTAAACCAGCAATCTCTGAAACTGTCGATAAACCAGCAATCCCTGATATTGTCGGTAAACCAGCAATCCCTGATATTATTGGTAAACAAGCAATTCCAGATATTGTCTGTAAACCAGCAATTCCTGACACTATCGGTAAACCAGTAAACCAGCAATTCCTGACACTATCGGTAAACCAGTAAACCAGTAATCCCTGAAATTGTCGTTAAATCAGCCATCCCTAATATTGTCAGTAAACCAGCAATCCATGAAATTGTCGTTAAACTAGCAATCCCTGGTATTGTCGGTAAACCAACAATCCCTGATATTGTCGGTAAACCAGCAATACCTGATATTGTCGGTAAACCAGCAATCCCTGAAATTGTCCGTTAACCAGCAATCTCTGAAATTGTCGTTAAACCAGCGATCCCTTATATTGTCATTAAACCAGCAATCCCTGAAATCGTCGTTAAACCAGCAATCCTTGATATTGTCGGTAAACCAGCAATCCCTGATATTATTGGTAAACAAGCAATTCCAGATATTGTCTGTAAACCAGAAATTCCTGACATTATCGATAAACCAGTAAACCAGTAATCCCTGAAATTGTCGTTAAATCAGCCATCCCTAATATTGTCAGTAAACCAGCAATCCCTGAAATTGTCGTTAAACTAGAAATCCCTGGTATTGTCGGTGAACCAACAATCCCTGATATTGTCGGTAAACCAGCAATACCTGATATTGTCGGTAAACCAGCAATCCCTGAAATTGTCCGTTAACCAGCAATATCTGAAATTGTCGTTAAACCAGCAATCCCTTATATTGTCATTAAACCAGCAATCCCTGAAATTGTCGTTAAACCAGCAATCCGAGATATTGTCGGTAAACCAGCAATCCCTGATATTGTCACTAAACCAGTAATCCGTGATATTGTTATTAAACCAGTAAAGGGTAGTTTATTATGCAATGATTCTGAACACTACACCAAATCTTCATTTAACAATCCAGGCGCCCAACGAAGGACATTTTATAATGTAATGATTCTGAACACTACACTGAATCTTCATTTACCAATCCAGGGCGCCCAACGAAGGACAGTTTATAATGTAATGATTTTGAACACTACACTGGATCTTCATTTACCAATCCAGGCGCCCAACGAAGGACAGTTTATAATGTAACACTACACTGGCACCAAATCTTCATTTACCAATCCAGGCGCCCAACGAAGGACAGTTTATAATGTAATGATTCTGAACACTACACTGGCACCAAATCTTCATTTACCAATCCAGGCGCCCATCGAAGGACAGTTTATAATGTAATGATTATGAACACTACACTGGCACCAAATCTTCATTTAACAATCCAGGCGCCCAAACGAAGGACATTTTTATAATGTAATGATTCTGAACACTACACTGGCACCAAATCTTCATTTACCAATCCAGGCGCCCATCGAAGGACAGTTTATAATTTAATGATTCTGAACACTACACTGGCACCAAATCTTTATTTAACAATCCAGGCGCCCAACGAAGGACAGTTTATATTTTAATGATTCTGAACACTACACCAAATCTTCATTTACCAATCCAGGCGCCCATCGAAGGACAGTTTATAATGTAATGATTCTGAACACTACACTGGCACCAAATCTTCATTTAACAATCCAGGCGCCCAACGAAGGACAGTTTATAGTGTAATGATTCTGAACATTACACTGAATCTTCATTTACCAATCCAGGCGCCCAACGAAGGACAGTTTATAATGTAATGATTCTGAACACTACACTGAATTTTTATTTACCAATCAAGGCGCTTATTGAAGGATACTTCACAATTTAAGTATACATAACAAAATCAATAAACTACTTATAAAAACTAATAAGACAATTAACGTTCATTGGGAAAAATAATTATATTGAAAATCAATATACTTTTAACCTAAGCATTAAAATAGTGGATATCCGGCTAGATTTAGACAAAGAGAGACAATTCAATGACATATTTCAAAATTAATGAATCCCGGGTTTCTGTTATAGATAGATATACCCGGCAGATGGGGTATGAGTGCCAATGAGACAACTCTCCATCAAAGTAACAATTCATAAAAGTAAACCCTTAAAGGTCAAGGTAGGACCTTCAACATGGAGCTTTGGTTCACAGCAAGCTATAAAGGGCCCCAAAAATTACTAGTGTAAAACCATTTAAACGGTTGAACCAACAGTCTAATCAATATAAAAACGAAAAACCAGAAACACTTATGAACCACATAAACAGACGACAACCACTGAAGAACATCACATCTTTAAAAAACAACAACATAACAAACGCGTACGGTACCCTTGATATAAGATATAACAATACAAAAAACAGGTCCGCAATAAGTGGTGCACAGTTAGGCCCCATTTGTATTCCGATAACATAACAAACGCGTACGGTACCCTTGATATAAGATATAACAATACAAAAAACAGGTCCGCAATAAGTGGTGCACAGTTAGGCCCCATTTGTATTCCGATAACATAACAAACGCGTACGGTACCCTTGATATAAGATATAACAATACAAAAAACAGGTCCGCAATAAGTGGTGCACAGTTAGGCCCCATTTGTATTCCGATAACATAACAAACGCGTACGGTACCCTTGATATAAGATATAACAATACAAAAAACAGGTCCCCAATAAGTGGTGCACAGTTAGGCCCCATTTGTATTCCGATAACATAACAAACGCGTACGGTACCCTTGATATAAGATATAACAATACAAAAAACAGGTCCGCAATAAGTGGTGCACAGTTAGGCCCCATTTGTATTCCGATAACATAACAAACGCGTACGGTACCCTTGATATAAGATATAACAATACAAAAAACAGGTCCCCAATAAGTGGTGCACAGTTAGGCCCCATTTGTATTCCGATAACATAACAAACGCGTACGGTACCCTTGATATAAGATATAACAATACAAAAAACAGGTCCCCAATAAGTGGTGCACAGTTAGGCCCCATTTGTATTCCGATAACATAACAAACGCGTACGGTACCCTTGATATAAGATATAACAATACAAAAAACAGGTCCGCAATAAGTGGTGCACAGTTAGGCCCCATTTGTATTCCGATAACTTGGCGATATCCGGAATCTCCAAAGCGAACACAAATGTTATCTAGTAGAAATTCAAGTACAGTTTTAGTACAAAAAAAATGTCCATTTGACATACAAACATTTTTTGACACTCCAAAAGGAATAAATTTTGCACTTTTTTCAAAGTCCTTATTTGAACAATTTATTATCAGGTGTTGTATTGTACCAAGTGTACAAGTAAGTAGATATATAATAGACAGTTAAGTAGTGGAAAATGGCTTGAAGACGGAATAAATCTATTTTGTAAGGTGTTTTGTGCAGCTTCGGAAGCCAGTACATGGTTGGAACCTTCGTCGTATTTGGTTCAAAGTTTGCATAGGTTTACATACAACACACAAGTTTTACTAGGCAGCACAAAGACACACAGACTGACACATACATACACACACACACAAACACACACACACAGTAAAACAAGCACAAATGGCAAAAGCACTATAAGTAAACAAAACAACAATTCCATGCTGAAAACAAAGATTCATTAAGTTCTAGAATTGATTTAAAGACGATTTCTTACACAGCTCATATGACTCCTATGGTAGCTCATTATCTAAAGTTTAGACCCGCATAAAGATTGTAGGCCAATGTGCAGTTGTATCTGTATCTGTATCGTTACGTCGAAGGTATCAATACTGGCTTTTACTCTACGGGAGAGAGAGCACCTAATGATGGCTTTAGAAAGCTGTTTTGAAGCTCTCAACTGACTTGGCGCACACTATTGCTTCTTCCAGTTGGTTTCAGTGAATCACAGTCTTGACATTTTGGTGAGCGATCCTTCTTCTCTTGATTTATAGTCCCCTGTGATGAATCGAGCTGTTCTTCTTTGGATTCTTTTTAATTGGTTGATGTTGTTTGATGTATAAGTACCATACAATTGCCCCAAATTCCATCGCAGATCTCGCTTATGAAATGTATGCTGTTTTCTTACAGTCTTTTGGGCAGAATCGTCTAAGAAAGCCTAGTGTAGAATTTGCTTTCATATTTACATTTGAAATGTGGGTCATTGTCCATTTCAGATCGTCCGATATCTGTAGTCCCAGGTATGGATTGTTCTCACGCCGGTTGTTGGTCTGCTGTAATATGTCCCTATAGTAGAGTAATATAAGAAAATCCTTTAACTGGATTGAATCATGAAGATAAAAAGGATATCCTTAATTAATAATAATTTAATTCAATAGCCAATCTTCTCATTAAACAGGGGCGTAGCTAGATTAAAATGTTGTGCAAGCAACCAACTACCGCCGAGCGAAGCGAGGCGAAAAAATTTTAGGACCCTTTTATGCAGATTTTTTTTTCGGTTTTCGGTCATTATATGGTTAAAGGAGGCGCTTCATAACAAAGAACTTATAGACAATTCATGAAGGCAAAACTATTCAGAAATTTTCTGAATAGGGTAAGTCATGGTAAATTGAATACATAAACAACACATTATTGTGGATAGTATTTACTAAAAATTGTCCAAAATCGGCTCTTCGGGTCTTAACAAAAACGACTCCGTTACTTTGTCAATATTTACACTGAAATCCTGATGAATATGCATTATACAGCGATGATAACCTGTCGTTGTTCATCATGGTTGACCATTCTTACATTTTTAACCGACGTGGTACACTGAACGATCTCTCCAAGGTACAAACATGTAGCACTTGTTACCGGCATTGTAAACATAATGCTCAAAGTAGTATATATAGAAGGAAACAACACTAGGCTTACCGCATCGAGCGTCTCGCACAGCGAAGTTGGCATCTGACCGCGAGGTTTTATACATCAGAGTGTTCACCATCGAGCGTTTATTATATTTTCTACAACATGAGGATGCCGATATACTGCGCAAAGAAGCGATTTTCTAATGATATCAGACACGACTCCAGTTCCATTATTATGTGGTCTATCAACGCATTGAGACTTTCCAATACTGCTTCGGCGTGTTTGCAGGGTGATGAAGTCTGGTAGTCTGTCGGTCACATCGCCTTTGTATATTTTCTGATGGTTCAGATAAATCTAATGCCGATTGGTACTTCTCCCACTGGACGTTAAACAACCAACAATCAATCAAAAAAGATTCATCGCTTTGTTCAGCTCGTAACAAGTCAATAACAGTTCTTTATTCCTTTTTTATCCTCCAACAGATCACATTCGATACCTTTTATGTATTTCGACAGATACACGTACCGTACACTACTCTGTAAAACGTGCATCGAAACTACAAGTGAAATAACACATTCAAATCGTGTAATAGATGCAAGGTACTGTCCGATTTTGCCATCTCTAATAAATCTTTTATTTTGAAACGATTAATAAGGTGACAAACATTTAAACATTTAATTCATAAATTTTTATTTTGCCATTTTTTTTTGTTTTGCATGCCGATTCGATGTGCACGCAACTGCGTGTTGGCGTATAGGGAGCTACGCGCCTGTTAAAGATTTTCATTTTTAAATGGACACTCAAAATTTATGTGAGACCTTTTCAACGTTAACATGGCAATTACATGGCCCATACGCAATGTGGTCTGACCATACGTGTATTTACATGTTGTAAATTGAGAACATATAAACTTTTTTAACATACTTATAACGAAAACTATGCTATGACCTCCATTGTAGAAGAACATTATTACACAAAAGGATAGCAGTATCAAGGCAGTTTTAGGCAAAAGACCCCGGGTGCAATGTCTAAATAATTATTAATTTTAACCAAAAAAAATAAAAAAATAAGTTAGTTAATTATCAGACATATATCTTAAAAGGAATCTTAAGAGTAAACTTAAATGGACAAAGTAACACAAAAAAGGAAAATTCAATATCTTAGATTTTAAAAAGCCTAAATTAGTAATGTTTAAGATTAAATATTTTAGATTTTATAAAAGTTCTCAGTTTGATTCCTTTTAACCCACTTCTATTTAAACTGAAGAACAACTGGTAATATATAAATATAATGATATAAATTCTGCATGTTCTGTACAGTAAAATAACAGTTAATATTAATTTTAGTGATGTACATAGTAACGATAAATCCCAGACCATTAAATAGCAATCTATATCTTTATTAATCCTTTTATTTTTTCTGTCAAGAAATAAATAAACTGTGTCCTTTTACCTTTTACTTTTGAGATGCGCCCGAGTCAATTACACTTTACTACAGAGTTCGACTCGTAACGGGAAGAAGAAGAAGCTAGAAGACTAGTAAATCTACTCCAGACCACTCCCTTTCAAAGTGTGTGTTTTAAGTCATCTGGACTAACATTATTTTATGCTTAAAATGTAATTAAAATAGTAGGTGTTGAAATATTTTTATGATAGATTTTACATTACTACATGGTTTTAGGACAACACTATTCCTGTAAGGCTTTTATATATTCTAATCTAGTCTGCTCCATGTTTTTAAATAATATCAAATAAAAATAAGGGCTTTTTCACCGTGTGACACGGGTGCTCCGTTGCAGAGGAATTTACCTAGAAAAGAAGAAAGATGGTCATGACCTTACGCGTATGGTCCGAATACTCGTACACGATGGTCCGGAACATATCTAAATCATAAATACGTATTTCATCGTAGTTGTTTCCGTCACGAATCGAATATTACTTTGCGTTTGGAAAGGGAGAAAACTCGGGGGAAAATAAAAGTGACAGACGATCGCAATATTTCCTCAGTGAAATCGAAATTGCTCTTTATATACATGCATTTTTGGGGAAGCTAGCTTTATAGTTTACGCTTTGAAGAACCGCCAATATGTCAGGTATAAAATAATTAGAATGTATAGTACCAAAAAGCCCCTATGTGTCCGGTACCACGAATTCCAGAGTATTACAAGAACTATTAAAAACCAAGATGTACACATCGATTTGTCCCAACAATATGTTGTTATACTACTTAATATTACAGTATATTTTCTTCTTCCAAGTAAGGAACAGTATTGATACTGAATGTGTATGGTCCAGCCATGTATGTATGTACTGTTATTGGGCTGTATTTATAGGAGTCCATCGTCTGTATCATGTAATAATAAGAAATTGAATGATTTAATATGTCATGCTCGTAATCTAAAGTACAGCCATTATTTAATTATGGGAGACTTTAACTACCCTGAAATCAAGTGGGTTGATAATGAAGTATCAAGTGGTATTAACACAGATCCTTTTAAATTTTATGAGTGTATGCAAAACAATTTCCTTTTTCAACATATATGTACACCGACACGTTTTCGTACTGGTCAAAATGCCAATTTACTTGACCTGGTTTTTACAAATGAAGAAAATATGATAGCCAAAGACTCTATACAAATGGATTCGCCAGTTGGGAAGAGTGACTATTGCATGATAACTTTCGATTTTTGTTGCCATTTGAATAATGAGAATACTTCTGGCGATCGTTTTTCATATTTTAGAGGTAACTATGAGCTTTTTAATGAGACTCTAAACAACATTGACTGGGATGTTCTGCTAAATAATAAAAGCATTAATGAAATGTGGAAATGTTTCTCTTCTGTTATGTCCGATAACATTGATAGATTTATTCCGAAGAAAAAAACTGACCGTAAATTTATAAACCCACCTTTGTGGATGGATAGAGCTACTAAGTCTGCAATTGTCAAGAAACGTAAATCATGGAAAAAATATAAATATTCAAGAAATAATTTGTCATATGTTAAATATGTGAAGGATCGCAATGAATGTACAAATGCTGTTAAAAATGCTAAACTTAGTTTTGAACAAAAAGTGGCCTTAGAATCAAAGACTAACGTTAAGTCGTTTTGGAATTATGTTAACAGTAAACTCAAGACTAGATCAGGAATAGGCACGCTTGAGAAACCGGATGGTACTTTAGCATCCAGTACTGCTGACAAAGTTGAAGTTTTAAATCAGTTTTTTTACTAGTGTTTTTACTCAAACAGAGGACTTGAAAGATTATGATACTAATTCAGTGTCGAACAATTTTTTAAATGATATTAATATTTGCCAGAAGATCTGTTAAAGAAACTTAATAAATTAAAGACAGATAAATCTGCAGGACCTGATGGTCTTCATCCGAAAGTTTTATATGAAGTTAGAAATGCAATTTGTTATCCATTGTTTCTAATTTTTAACAAGTCTATCATAGAGGGTAAAGTTCTAGACGATTGGAAAAATGCCATAGTATCACCGATATTTAAGAAAGGGAAAAAACTGAAACCTGGTAATTATAGACCTGTAAGCTTAACATCAGTGGTATGTAAGATATGTGAATCCATTATTAGAGACAATATTATGAAGTTCATTCTCACGAACAATCTTTTCACTAGTAGTCAATATGGCTTCCGTCCCGGTAGATCAAGTGTTACTCAACTCCTAGAAGTTCTGGATGAGTGGTCAGAATTAATTGATAGTGGTTTTCCACTGGACTCCATTTTCCTGGATTTTTCCAAGGCGTTTGATACCGTGCCACATCAGCGTTTATTTTTGAAACTTGAAAAACTTGGAATAAAGGGCTGCATTTTGAATTGGATAAAAAGTTTTCTATCTGGGCGTAAGCAATGTGTTCGTATAAATAATACAACATCAAAATGGTCAGACGTGGTGAGCGGTGTACCTCAGGGAAGTGTTTTAGGACCAGTTCTTTTCTTAATATTTATAAATGATCTTCCTGATGTAGTAGAGGGTATAGTAAAAGTTTTTGCTGATGATTGTAAAGTTTATTCTAAAGTCTCGTCAGATTATGAGCGATGTAAGTTACAGGAAAATTTGGACAGATTATGTGAATGGTCAGATATGTGGAAATTAAAATTTAATGCTGCTAAATGTAAAGTATTGCATATTAATCCTGACAATGACCTGTAATATCTTTATACCATGTTGGATGAATCCGGAAATTTTATTGCATTATCTACAGTGAACGGAGAAAAGGATCTGGGAGTAACTTTCGAGTCTAATTTGAAATTTGAAAAACATATAAGTGATATTTATAACAAAGCCCAAAGAGTGCTGTCTCTTATTAATCATTCTTTTGATTACATGGGTCAAGATATGTTTCTTACTATTTATAAATCAATAGTGCGTCCACTGCTAGAATATGCGACATGTGTTTGGTCACCATATCTTAAAAAAGACATCCGCAAATTGGAATCTGTACAAAGAAGGGCCACAAAGCTGGTAAAAAATATTTGTCATCTTTAATAATTATGAAGACAGGCTACGTTCATTGGGTTTGCCAACCTTGGAATATCGTAGGGATAGGAATGATATGATACAAGTCTACAAAGCGTTGCATGGTATAGATGACATCGACTGGATGAGCCTATTTACTTTAGCACCATCTAATAATACTAGAGGTCACTCATTAAAACTTTTTAAAAAACAGTGTAAGACCACACATAGACTAAATACTTTTTCAATTAGAGTAGTGGATCAGTGGAATAACCTGTCAGATTTAACGGTGACGGCAAAGACTCTGAATAATTTTAAGTCTGCATTAAATGGCGAAAATTGGAACCTATATAAATTCATATGTTCGTGTTAAGTGTTTCAGCTGCGCACACCTAAATAAGTATTTTTTGATAAGTTTAATATATTATATATAAATATATTATAATGAGATGAGAAATCATATATGACAATCCAAGATGAGGGGTCAGTAGAAGCCTTTGGCTTATGTAACGACCCGAAGATAAAGGTATAAAGGTATATAAAGGTATAAAGGTACATTGTCATTGGAGATTCCACCAATTAAGATATCGATGCACCCCTTGATTGACTGCAAGGGTACAGCGGATCCCTGTACACTCCTTAAAGATAAATGGAGATGTGCCCTTTACAATATTATCCCACCACCAGAACAGTCCCTACCTAACACCGCCCAAGGGAGCGTGTAGGACACCAGGAAGTCTGTTATTATGGTGGAGGAAGCCGAAGTACTCAGAGAGAACCACCAGGCCACTAGGTGGAAACAGACAAACCAGAGAGATATCAGAAGATTGATCTCCAGGTTCGAAGTACTGACAACTTTGACCAACCAGTCAAGGGTCTAACTTAAATATTAAAGTTATTAGAGAAAAATAACAAACATGTTGTTATTGTGGGATAAAATATCAAAAAACTGTGATAACATATGTATGTTACGTGTTTCAAAGGGAAAATATACAACCTTTATTTTGTAAAATTTTTCTAAAATTCTATTGATATTATAATTTTCTTTATGTATACTAATCTTTGCAAAGATATAACAGCGTAGTTTACCAATCATGCATAGTACACCTATGTTATTACAGAAAATATATTCCAGCAATAACAAAAGGGTGTTATTACAGATTCTCTATATCTCTTTAAATGCTTTGCCCTGACATGCATATATAACAATTTCTTTCAATTTTTGTAAGAAATGATGATCAGAGCTTGTAATGAGGCACTGCGCAAGATTCCAAGTGTCTCATTTACTCTCATACAGTTAGTTACATGCTTGTTATAAGTTGAGCCTTGTTATTACAGCTTAGTTTGCCCTCAAAGGCCTTGTCTCATTGATTTACCGTGGTTGATCAAAATTGTATTAATAGAATTAGAAAATTAGTATTCAAGGTAAGATATCTATAATAAATAACTGATAACTACATATGTTATTACAGATTAATGAAAAAAGAGTAGACAACTCATGAAAGTGTCTGTAATAACACATGCATGTTATTTTTCTCTGATAACTTATTTAAGTTAGACCCTTGACTGCCAACCAAGGCCCCCAAAGTACCCATTCTAGTTTAAACTCTGGTCTGGGTACCAGAGATGTGTGTGAGAGGGTGAAAATTACTCTTCTGATGTACTGATATTTTTAGCACTCTGAGTGAGAATCAAACTCAGGACCTTCAGCACCGTAGCCATTGGTCTTAACCACTAGACCATGAACTCACATGATTATTATGATTTTAAGATATTAGTGGTGTTTACTCAATAAAAGTGCAATATTAATGGATACCAAGTACCATCTTGTAGGACCGAAGTGGGGAAGGAATCTTTTTACCCAAGGACGATACGAGACTGGAATGCCCTACCACATACTGCCACCAATACAGGTAGTCTTGAATGCTTCAAGACTTATCTACACGAGATGAACTAGATCAACTCCAAGATGTTTTTAAATTCACTGTATATATGATGTATAGCACAAATTCTTATCAATTAATACTTATTTCTTATCAAAATTTTAAACATGTTAAATGCGCATCCAAAAGTGGCAAAATAATCAACTTATTGATGATGGTCGCATATTGGTAGAAGTTGGGGGTAGTTTATTTTCTAAATAGGTCGACCTCAGGATCTAAAAGCAGTGCTCTAACCAATTGAACCAGAAAAGATCTTCCCTGACTCAACTAGTTAGACTACCTTTATATCTCCAGGTCAACAACACTTTTCTTAACCAGTAGTCAATACTTCGGTGTTGACATGAATATCAATAACATGGTCATTTTTATAAATTTTCTGTTTACTAAACTTTGAATTTTTCGAAAAACTAAGGATTCTCTTATCCCAGGCATAGATTACCTTAGCCGTATTTGGCATAACTTTTTGGAATTTTGGATAAATGCTCTTCAACTTTGTACTTGTTTGGATTTATAAGTATTTTGATATGAGCGTCACTGATGAGTCTTGTGTAGACAAAACGCGCGTCTGGCGTACTAAATTATAATCCTGGTACCTTTGATAACTATTTACACCACTGGGTCGATGCCACTGCTGGTGGACGTTTCGTCCCCGGGGGTATCACCAGCTCAGTAATCAATACTTTGGTGTTGACATGAATATCAATAACGTGGTCATTTTTATAAATTTTCTGTTTACTAAACTTTGAATTTTTCGAAAAACTAAGGATTAATTTCTTATCCCAGGCATAGATGACCTAAGCCATATTTGGCATAACTTTTTGGAATTTTGGATAAATGCTCTTCAACTTTGTACTTGTTTGGCTTTATAAATATTTTGATATGAGCGTCACTGATGAGTCTTGTGTAGACAAAACGCGCGTCTGGCCTACTAAATTATAATCCTGGTACCTTTGATAACTATTCTCCCTTTTCTTTTTTTCATGCTGCGTACCATCCATGAGGGTAGTAATGCCCTTTACCATCAGTCGTCAAACGGTCATTTTTAGCTACCTTTAGCGTAAAATTGATTAAAATGTTACCATGATTCGTCAAAATATCGTCATCGGAATTCGTCAAACATGTCAACGGTATCAAATAATTATCGTTACCTTTATTTTTGGGAAAAAATTAACGTGATTTCTCAAAATCATTCAATTTTTTTATCGTCTATTAAAAAGAAACTGCATATTTTATCGTCATGCACCAAAAATTAACATTAAGGTCATTTGGATAGAACTTTTACCATTATTGGTCATGAAGGTACCATCCTCATC